>JAWNPA010000002.1:0-48314 GCA_035045345.1 Drosophila hamatofila | reverse complement strand
CACTTGAAGAGTGTGGTGAAAATAAATTTATAAATTATTTGGCAATTCATTGTTTACAATTAGTAATTTGTTCTTTTCAGTGAAGGAGATTGAAGAAATTTAGGTAGCGGTTTTGCATTGGAATGAATATGCAAATGATCATATCCATGGTATGAAGGAACACAAGGTGGGCGCTTCATGTTGGCCGGTAATGTATGTTGCGATTGCTTGATGATATATACTGTTGTTACAATATACTCATTGCAGCTGCCATGGAAGAGGAGAAGCTTCTGGCCGGTGCCACGCACGAACCAGCCATGCGCATAGGTAGATGGTATAGGCAGGAATGCTAGTTCACATCATATGTGACTGCATGTGCGCTTAACACTCCCTCGCTAGTCCGGCAAGTGTGCACACCAGTCAGATGTGGGCGCTGGATGCTCATTATTGCTGCTGCTTGTTTTGGTAGTGAATGCGTTGTGGAAGTGAATCCTTATTGGCTGTAATGTTGTGACTGTGTTGGCTGAGTTGTGCGTATTAGCCGAGGTGTTGAGTGTGCAGAATGTGTTGTTGTGTCCATGTTGGCTGTGCTGCTGTGTAGGTGGAATGTGACTGTTGGCTGGGGCAGTGTGTGTTTTGGTCAAGGCGTGGCTGCGGTGTTGTGTTTGGCTGTGTCATTTCGAATGCATCTGTATTTGCAGGTAAGTTTGATTAGATTTGCAAGTTTTGCCATCTGCAATATCTAAACATAATTTCTTTTCAGATTTGTCTGGCCAATAAGCACAGGTGCAGTGTTGTTGTGCTCAAACTGGCAGACTCATCTGAAAGTGCATTTGATCGTTGAAGCGCTTGACTTACTGCATGGCGAGTTTGTATGCCATACAGATATGGTGCTGGATGCGTGACATGTATGCTGGATGCTGCATGTATTGGCCGTGATGTCAGAAATGTAGTGTTGTGGCTGTGAGAGTGCTTAGTGTGTTGCTGTGGTGTTGTGACCGTATTGGCTATGGTGTAGTGTGTGTTGGCTGTATTGCTGTAAGCATGTTGATTGAGTGCTGAATGTATTGGCTGTGTAGATGTGTGTTTTGGCTGCATTGTTGTGATTGTGTTGACTGTGGTGTTGTGCATATTGGTTGCCTGTGCTGCTGTGTGTGTGGGATGAAGGTATTGGCTAGGGCGCTGTGCTTATTGGTTGTGATGTTGTGTGTATGGCTTTGGTGATGTGAGCATATTGATTGTGTGCATGTTTACTGAGATGATTGTGTTGGCTGAGGTGTGTGTGTTGGCTGCGGTAATTGTGTGTGTGGCTGCGTCATTATGGTTGCTATGTATGTGCAGGTAAGTTTTATTATATTTTCATGTTTTGGCAGATAAAATATCTAAGCGTTTGTCTTTTTCTTTTCAGATTTGTCTGGCCAATATTACAGGTAAAGTTACGTTATGCGTAAATTGGCAGACTCATCTGAAGGTGCATTTGATAGTTGAAGTGCTCAACTTGACTGCATGGCGAATTCGTATATCACGCAGATATGGATGCTGGATGCACGACATGTATGCTGGATGCTGCGATAGTGCTATGTGTGTTTACTGTGGTGCTGTGACCGTGTTGGCTATAATGTTGTGCGAATTGGCTGATGTGTTACATATGTTGGATGTGGAGCTGTGTCCGTGTTGGCTGTGCTGCTGTACAGATGGAATGTGTGTGTTGGCTGAGGCGCTGTGTGTTTTGGTTGTGGCGTTGTGTATGTGGCTTAGCTGCTGTGAGCATATTGATTGTCTGCTGTGTGTGCTGGTATGTGTTTTGGCTGTATGTTGTGACTATGTTGGCTATTGTGTTGTCCGTATAGGCTGTAAAGTTGTGTGTTAGCTGGGGTGTGTGTGTTTGCTGAAGTGATTGTGTTGGCTGAGATGTATGTGCTGGTTGCGATGTTGTGTGTGGCTATGTCATTTTAGTTACTATGTATGTGCTGGTGAGTTTTATTAGATTTGCATGTGTTGGCAGCTAATGTATCTGAGCGCAGTTTCTTTTCAGAGTTTGTCTGGCCAATGAGCATAAATGCAGATTTGTTGCTCTCAAATTGGCAGACTCATCTGAGGGTGCATTTGGTCGATGAAGCACTTGACTTTCCTGTACCTGCATGGCAAGTTTGTATGCCGCGCAGATATTGTGCTGGATGCATCGTGTATGCTGGATGCTGCGTGTATTGCAAGTGTGTTTATGTTGAGTAGATTCGTTGTGGTGCTGTGACCGTATTGGCTATGGTGTTGTGTGTGTTGCTGTGAGCATGTTGATTAAGTGCTGAATGTATTAGCTGTGTAGATGTGTGTTTTGGCTGCGTTGTTGCGACTGTGTTGACTGTGGTGTTGTGCGTATTGGTTGCCTGTGCTGTGTGTAGATCGGCTGTGGTGTTGAGACCGTGTTAGCTGTGTTGGCTGTAGAGCTTTATGTGTTGGCTGCGATGTTGTGGCCGTTATGTGTGTGCTGGCTGTGCTGCTGCATATGTTGTGTATATTGGCTGTAGTCCGCCACGATCGTGGTGTTGTGTACAGGTAAGTCAGTAGATTACTCATACTCTGTAACGAGAAATAAATTAGTGATTTATTTACAGGTACGAGGCAATTCAAAAAGGTGCTAATTCACGCATGTGTATTAGAGGCTTCAAAAGTCAATGACGTTTCTTTTGGTGATGGCTCAGAATTTATTTATTTATTTATTTTTTTTATTTATTTATTTATTTATTTATTTATTTATTTATTTATTTATTTATTTATTTATTTATTTATTTATTTTTTTTTTTTTTTTTTTTTTTTTTTGAAAATTGATCTCAATTCAGAACTTATTTATTTGTGTTTCAATTCTCATCGCGACTGCTGATAAGCACACACGCTGATCTTAAGCTCGTCTTGTGATTTTTGTTAAATCGTGAATTAAAAATTGGACAAGGCCGCGTTAGTGGCAAAGAACTTTTACAGTGTCTTTCTAAAGACACGGTGAAGACAATAATACAGTGTATTTCGCAAATTAATTGTTAAAGTGCAATTTGTAAGTCGGGCTCCGGCCACTTGCCAGCGACAGCTTGTCAAAGCAGCTGATCACTGGTTGGTGTCCACGGAAGTCGCACTGGCTGGTTGTTGTCCAAGGAAGGTTAACATTCAGCGTTGCATACTCTTGGGCAGTTGCAAATTTGGTAGCAACAAATTTGTGAATCTTGCCCAAAATGGATGAAAGCTCACCTAATCAACCCCAGCTTAATATCAAGCAGGACAGGATTGAGATGATGTGGGAAATAGCTGGTGCGTCGCCTGCAGAACTGCGTACCCGACTGGCCGAAGAGCAATTGAAAGCAACAATTCAAGCGGCAAGAAATTGTGTGGGTTTGGTCGCAACAAGCACAAGCACCATTACTACGAGCACCCTAACATTTTCTAATGTTAGCTGCACTGCTAGCTATACTACTGGGAGCATATACTCTACTGCCCTTGTATCCAGCGCCACATCTTCTTGCGCAAGTGTGGCTGCTAGCCCTTCACAAAAAAGAAAAGAAGACTGCATTTTCCAATCTACTAAGCTGGCTGTCTGGAAAAAGCAAAAAAAGGCGGATAAACTGTCAAAAACAATCCGCAAAATGAAGCCAACTCAACTTAGCTCAAATGTTGGGAGCCTAACTAAAAGCCCTACTTCACCCTCCTCGGCAGCAAATTATAGCAATCGCTTTGCAGCTCTGGCTGAAGAAGCTGAATCCATAATGGATATGGACGAAGAAGTCCAAGATAGGGAAAGCGAAAGCAACCGTCAACCTGATGAGGAAGAACAGGAAAACAAAATACCTAAACCTCCAGCTACTTGCGTGCCGCAGGTTAATAATATGATCAAATTTGAGGCAGCGTTAAACTCTGTTATCGCTGATACCGAGTATGATATACGCACATCCAGATCTGGAATCTCGCGTATTTATACAAAGAACTCAAACGCATTTAGATCTGTTGTTGACATATTATCTAAGCAAAATTGTCAATTTTGGCATCATCAATTAAGAGAAAACGCACCATATAGAGTGGTCATTAAAGACTTACACCCCAACGTCTCAAAACAGCGAATTGAACGTGCTTTTGCTGATCGGAACCTCAAAGTTCTGAACATCTACTGTCCCAGGAAACGAGACTGGCGCAATATTGAGATCAATAAAGAGGATGATGAGGAATTGAACGACGCTAAAACAAGACAAAGCATGTTCTTTGTTAATTTACAGAAGACGCCAAATGTTGCAGAGGCTCTAAAAATAACTCATATCGGAACGCACAGAGTTACAGTATTAAAGGCAAAGCCCAACAGGGAAATAGTCCAGTGCTTCAGATGCCAAGACTACGGACACACGAAAAATTATTGCCTCAAAAACCCAGTATGTGGTAAGTGCTCAGGTGACCATTTTACTGGCTCCGAGAATTGCCAGCTAAAGTCTAGTGAGACCTCCATATGTGCCAATTGTGCAGACAACCACATTTCCAGCTTTAAAGGCTGCGCAGTCAGAGTCAAGCTAAGCAGAAAGCTAAAGCCTGATGCAAGATTGCCCAAGCACGGACTGCCAAACAATAACAGCCATGCAGACATTCTGGGTTCTAGAGCGCAGTTTATTTCAAACGCCACTGTTCAGAGAGGCTTTTCTTATGCGGATAATTTCAGGCCCAAAGTAAATCAGCAAAATATTCCCAGAACACAAGTTTCCAGGTCGAACAACATTGGCGATGACCGAGATTACGGCAGCAGATTTAATCTTTTAGAAAAGGCAATATCAGATCTAAATGCAAGAATGGATCAAATGTTCAAACTTATCCAGGAAACAATGGAAGCAAACAAAGCCTTTCGTGAACTGGCTCAGAAGCTCATTTCAAAATGATCAATTTAAAAATCGGTTTGTGGAACGCAAGAGGATTGGTTAAAAGCAATAACGAGCTGAGACTTTTCCTTGATGCTAAATCAATTGATGTGATGTTGGTCACAGAGACGCACATGCGCCCAGGCCTTAAAATTTTTACACCTGGCTACGACCAATATTACGCAAATCACCCCAGTGGTACCGCGAAAGGCGGATCTGCTGTGTTGATAAAATCCAACATTATTCATGACGCCAATGAACCCATTTCGAATAATAATATTCAAACGGCTAGTTTGAGTGTGATGACAAACATCGGAAACATAAAAATAGCATCAATCTATCTTCCTCCTAACGAACCCTGGAGTGAAAATGACTTTAAGGTACTACTTCGGTCCCTGGGAAACCGGTTCATTGCAGGAGGAGACTTTAATGCAAAACACCAATGGTGGGGCAATTCGCAGAGTTGTTATCGTGGAAAACGGCTGCAAGAGGCCATTGCAAGTGGTACATGGCAAATCCTAGCAACGGGTAAACCAACTTTTTATTCATACAACACCCTGCTTACTCCCTCTGCACTCGACTTTTTCATATTTAATGGTTTCGCTGCTAATAAGCTTTCTGTCCAGCTGCATCATGAGCTTTCGTCGGATCATTTGCCGGTCGTAGCGACTTTGCATCAATCGCCACAGCTTAGACCTATGAGGCAATACATCCTTACACCTGGAGCTCGCATTAATGAATTTAGGACTAACTTAGAAAGCAGAATTCATCTAAACACTCAAATAGATAGCGCGGTTGACGTAGAAGATGCTATTGCAATGTTTATGCGAAACATATCTTTGGCTGCATCATATGCGACCCCAGAACATGTACGTCATACAAGACAGCGCCCCCAAGATATGCTGCCCCCAAATGCTGCTGCATTACTACGAATAAAGAGAAGGCTGAGGAAAGAGTATGTGAGAACGGGTGATATACGCGTCCACCAGATTTATAAAAGAATCTCCAATCGCGTACAAAAAGTCCTCTCTAAAATCAAGCAGCGCAGTATTGATCAAATGCTGGAAAATGCTGGCCCGGATGCGTCTTCTAACTACTCGCTTTGGAAGCTCACGAGTCGCTTTAAAAAAATTGCAGCTCCAAAAGTACCGATCAAGGATACGGCAGGTAGATGGTGCTACTCCAGTCAGCAAAAAGCTGATGCATTTGCAGACAGCCTACAACAGCGCTTCATGCCGTTCAACTACACCGACGAGGCTACGCGAAGAACTGTCGAACTGCAGCTGGATATGCCGTTCCAAATGACTCTGCCTGTAAGGCCTGTCACTCTGGAAGAGGTAATAATTATTATCAAAAATCTAAGGGTTAAAAAATCTCCTGGAGAGGATAGACTGGACAACAGAACACTCAAGCTCCTACCCAAAAAAGCTCTTCTGTTTATAGTGCTGATTCTAAACAGTATGCTCAGGCTAGGACACTTCCCAAACATCTGGAAGACAGCGCAGATAAAAATGATCCCAAAGCCTGGAAAGAGTTTTAGTGAAGTAGATGGGTATAGGCCAATTAGTCTTCTTCCTGCCTTAGGAAAGATGGCCGAAAGAGTGATACTTGACCGGGTCCTGCAACTTGAAGCAGTCAAGCAGAGAGTCCCAAACTGGCAATTTGGATTCAGGAGAGGTCATGGTACTCCGGAGCAGCTACACCGTGTGGTCAATTTTATCCTGGACGCTTTTGAACACAAGAAGTATGCAGTTGCTGTCTTTATGGACATAAGGCAAGCGTTTGACAGAGTCTGGCATGACGGATTGTTATTCAAACTTAGAAGCTTTCTCACTCCACAATTGTACCAGATTGTTAGCAGCTTTCTGCGAGATAGAACCTTTAGGGTTGACGTTGATGGTGTAAAATCGTCAAAAAGGCCAATATGTGCGGGCGTGCCTCAAGGTAGCGTTCTCGGCCCTACCTTGTATACTCTGTTCACAGCTGATATGCCCTCACATAGCGACATCACAGGAGTAAACCGGAATAATGGTCTGATAGCCACGTATGCCGACGATACAGCTGTACTGACAAGTAGTACCCGCATCAATAAAGCTACAGAGTCACTACAACAGTACGTGTGCAGTTTTGAAGACTGGGCCCGCAAATGGAATATTGGAATCAACGGGAGCAAATGCGCAAACGTTACGTTTACCACAAGGCGTCTCAGCTGCGGTCGCATTAGCATGCAGGGTTCAACACTACCGCACAAAAGAAGACACAAATATCTGGGCGTAGTGTTAGACAGAAGGCTTACATTTAACATGCACACCACGATGGTCAAAAAGACTGTAATGACCAAAAGCGCAAAGATGTCATGGCTTCTTAAGCCGGCCAATAAATTGTCACTGTACAGTAAAGTGACATTTATAAAGCAATACTCAGTCCCATATGGAGATATGCGCTTCAAGTCTATGGAATTGCGGCAAAATCTAACATAAACAAAATAAGAATTACGCAAGCAAAAATTCTCCGGCAAATTTGCAATGCTCCCTGGTACATGCGTACCAGGGACATTGAAAAAGATCTCAAGGTCCCCAAAGTTGGGGACGTAATACAGAAGGTAGCTACTAGCTACCTTGCAAAACTCGAAGGCCACTCAAACCCTCTAGCGAGAAGACTAGTCAAAAAAGCCAGAAGAAGAAGATTGAAGAAATGCCATCCACAGGACCTACCAGCGAGGTTCCTATAAAATGATTTATGTAAAACTGTATGTGATGTAATTAATTGAATGTGATTTAATAATTGTTATTGATATCTATGTAAACTGTTATTGAAATTTCTGTAGAGTCTACTATAAATAATTGTACCATTATGTTCAACTTGTTAAGCTGCCAATTCGGTAGTAGAAAGCATGTTTAAATAAAATTAACCTTTTTAACAAAAATAAAAAAAAATAAAAAAAAAAATAAAAAAAAAGAAAATTGATCGACTCGATTGCTTATTTGAAGCTTTGAGTGAAGTTTGATTGCATTTGACGGCAATCTATTGGCTTTTGGAGTTTGGAAGAATGAGTGAGTGCAGTGCGTTTAATAAGTTGTCAATCTTATTGCTCATCTCGTTTGCCGTTTGCAGGTTCCTTTCAAGAGCTCGAATAAGAGGCTGCTCTGACTGCTGTCGTTGCTGCTCTGACTGGAGTTGTTGCTGTTCAGGCTGGAGTTGTTGCTGCTCTGGCTGAGGTAGTTGCTGCTCACTGCGATTAAGTTGAAGTCCTTCATTGTGCTTTTGCTTTGTTATATTTAATTGTTGATGCGTTTGGCGACGTTGGTGTTCACTGACAACATCTGTTAATTTAAGCAAATTAGAATTAGGCGGTTGCATTTGTATTATTTCTGATTGTTTCGGCAACTTAGTGTTGGAGAATGTGGTATTGCTGCATTGTAGTTGTGACTGTATTGGCTGCTGAGGCTTATGATAGTTGTGCTGTGGAAGTGGTGTGCTCCAGGAGGTTGGCTTATTGGCGGCGTGTTGCGACTGTGGAGGGCGAGTGTCAGGACCTGCGCGATTGGCTAAGAGTTTGCTCCGAGCTCTTTTGAAGGCAGGGCAACCCTTATAGCTAGCAATATGTAAACCGCCACAGTTCGCACATTTGGCATCAGCGTCTTTGGTTTTGGTACATGCTGTGGTGGCATGGGATCCAGCACATTTTAGGCAGACAAATGGCCTACGGCAATAGTTTTTGCTGTGCCCAAATACTTGACAGCGATGGCACTGGACCGGGTCAGCACGTCTAAGTTGCTTTTCTACGGCAATGTGTTGGTGGCCTAGTTTAGTTATGGTGAGTATTTTCTCATGCTCGCCATCTATTTTCGGTTCTAGCTCTAGTTCAAATATATTCATTGGTTCGCTGCCAAACCTGTGTTTTATGACATTTACATAGCGAACTTTATATCCTAGTTGTGCGAGCTGATCACGAATCCAGTCACAGGGTGTGGAGTAGTGGAGGTGCCTTATTATGATTCTGTAGCCGCGCTCTTTGCTTAATTGGTGGGTATGATTATGAATTTGATTGTCATAGAGAAATACCCTTATGGAGTTATAGGTAGTGATATCATTGCATTGGATTCTAGTTCCGTTACCTACTAACGCTTTAGTAGAGTATTTGCCAATGCCAGGTAAGTTGTTTATTGCATCAAGTAGTGGTTGTATTTCAGTAACGCTAGGCAGAAAAATCGAAGGTATTTTTGAGATTTGCGTCGAATTGGGCTGCTGCTCCTGTTTATCATCTTGAGGGCGAGCTGGAAGATTGTTTTGCAGAGTGCCTGAAGAGGCAGGCATGTTGTGTGAATCATTTGCTTTTTGCTCATGAGTGTCAGTACTGCCCATAGGGCTATGGCTGTCGCTGGTATATGATTCTGCTTCCATATGCTCGTTGCACTCAGTAGCTAAAGTCATTGCTTTTTTCTTGGCTTTGGAAAGGTCATATAGTTTTACAATAGGGTAATTATTTATTGATTTGTCAGTTAGGGAGTGTATAGGACGTTTAGGGTCATGTTGCTGTAAGGCTATTATATTTTTTCGTTTGAGTCCATTAGAAGTTTTATGTTTGGAGGTCACTGTGCGTTTGGTATTATGGAGATAGTGGGCTTCTTTTCCTATAGTTGTGGTTGGTGATTCAGTAAACGTAGTATTAAATTGTTTTTGATTGGCTGGTGAGTGTTCAAAGTTTATTATATTGGTTGTAGTTATACTCGCTAAATTATTTGGCGGCAAAACTGGCGAAAAATTTTTATCTTCATTCACAGTGGTATTTCTTGGCGTGGAATTTGGCGAGAAGTGAAGTTGTTGTTGGTTCTTTTTGCACTTTGACAGTGAAATTGGCGCAAAAGGTTTTTCTTGTTGTTGCTTTGCAGTCTCTTTTGACGTGAGAATTGGCGCGAAAACTTGTGCGTCGTGCGCTTTAATTTCTGACGTCATGCTATTTGACAGCTGAATTGGCGGGAAAGGTTGTGGTTGTTGTTGTTGAGGCGTCAGTTTTGGCGCAAAATCTGGCGCTAAAAATTGGTTATTTTGGGTTGAAGTTGGCTTGCTTGGCGATTCCGAATCCAGGTTGTGGATTGGCTGCTCAGCTTCTGCTGGTTGAAAGGAATTATTGGCTTGAGGTTGGGACTTTGTTGTTTCGTATTGGGCGTCGACAGCACCCGCAGTAAGAATATCAGATCCAGATAAGGAGGAGTTTTCCCACGCTGAGACTGATGGAGAGGGGTCCGAGAGTAGGGCAGACGCATTTCCATCAAGAGACGAATCACGGATTTGCCGGTCACTTGGAGCACCACTGGGTGTATTTTCGAGGGCTTTTGAGGCCATTTTGGATGCAGCACGATGAGGCAGCTTTTTAGTTTTATTAAATTTTAAATGAAGTGACTCTTCATTTTATTTTAAATAATTTTTTATTTTTTAGTTTTAGTTCTTTTTTTTAAGTTTTTTTAAGTTTTTAAGTTCTTTTTTAAGTTCTGTTTTTTTTATTTTTTTTTAGTTCTTTTTTTTAAGTTTTTTTAAGTTTTTTTAAGTTTTAAGTTCTTTTTTTTTTAGTTCTGTGCACTTTTTTTTTAAGTTCTGTGCACTTGCGCACTATGGGGGCTCGCTGTCGACTGATTATGGTCGGCAGCTCACCTTCTTTATTTGCTTCATTACTCTTAATAGCAACATTTACAAATTGAATGGACACTTAAAACTAATTTAAAAAAATACCCTACAAAATACTGACTTTAGGAACATGATTGTTACACAGTATGGCAACACTTGAAGAGTGTGGTGAAAATAAATTTATAAATATTTTGGCAATTCATTGTTTACAATTGGTAATTTGTTCTTTTCAGTGAAGGAGTTTAAAGAAATTAGGTAGCGGTTTTGCATTGGAATGAATATGCAAGTGATCATATCCATGGTACGAAGGAACACAAGGTGGGCACTTCATGTTGGCTGGTATTGTATGTTGCGTTTGCTTGATGATATATACTGTTGTTACAATATACACATTGCAGCTGCCATGGAAGAGGAGAAGCTTCTGACCAGTGCCACGCACGAACCAGTCATGCGCATAGGTAGATAATATAGGCAGGAATGCTAGTTCACATCATGTGTGACTGCATGTGCGCTTAACACTCCCGCGCTAGTCCGGCAAGTGTGCACACCAGTCAGATATGGGCGCTGGATGCTCATTGTTGCTGCTGCTTGTTTTGGTAGTGAATGCGTTGTGGAAGTGAATCCTTATTGGCTGTAATGTTGTGACTGTGTTAACTGTCTTGGCTGTGTTGTGCGTATTGGCTGAGGTATTGATTGGTCAAGGCGTGGCTGCGGTGTTGTGTTTGGCTGTGTCATTTTGAATGCATCTGTATTTGCAGGTAAGTTTGATTAGATTTGCATGTTATGCCATCTGCAATATCTAAACATAATTTCTTTTCAGATTTGTCTGGCCAATAAGCACAGATGCAGTGTTGTTGTGCTCAAACTGGCAGACTCATCTGAAGGTGCATTTGATCGTTGAAGCGCTTGACTTACTGCATGGCGAGTTTGTTTGCCATACAGATATGGTGCTGGATGCGTGACATGTATGCTGGATGCTGCATGTATTGGCCGTGATGTCAGAAATGTAGTGTTGTGGCTGTGAGAGTGCTTAGTGTGTTGCTGTGGTGTTGTGACCGTATTGGCTATGGTGTAGTGTGTGTTGGCTGTATTGCTGTAAGCATGTTGATTGAGTGCTGAATGTATTGGCTGTGTAGATGTGTGTTTTGGCTGCATTGTTGTGACTGTGTTGACTATGGTGTTGTGCATATTGGTTGCCTGTGCTGCTGTGTGTGTGTGATGAAAGTATTGGCTAGGGCGCTGTGCTTATTGGTTGTGATGTTGTGTGTATGGCTTTGGTGCTGTGAGCATGTTGATTGTGTGCATGTTTACTGAGATGATTGTGTTGGCTGAGGTGTGTGTGTTGGCTGCGGTAATTGTGTGTGTGGCTGCGTCATTATGGTTGCTATGTATGTGCAGGTAAGTTTTATTATATTTTCATGTTTTGGCAGATAAAATATCTAAGCGTTTGTCTTTTTCTTTTCAGATTTGTCTGGCCAATATTACAGGTAAAGTTACGTTATGCGTAAATTGGCAGACTCATCTGAAGGTGCATTTGATAGTTGAAGTGCTCAACTTGACTGCATGGCGAATTCGTATATCACGCAGATATGGATGCTGGATGCACGACATGTATGCTGGATGCTGCGATAGTGCTGTGTGTGTTTACTGTGGTGCTGTGACCGTGTTGGCTATAATGTTGTGCGAATTGGCTGATGTGTTACATATGTTGGATGTGGAGCTGTGTCCGTGTTGGCTGTGCTGCTGTACAGATGGAATGTGTGTGTTGGCTGAGGCGCTGTGTGTTTTGGTTGTGGCGTTGTGTATGTGGCTTAGCTGCTGTGAGCATATTGATTGTCAGCTGTGTGTGTTGGTATGTATTTTGGCTGTATGTTGTGACTATGTTGGCTATTGTGTTGTGCGTATAGGCTGTAAAGTTGTGTGTTAGCTGGGGTGTGTGTGTTTGCTGAAGTGATTGTGTTGGCTGAGATGTATGTGCTGGTTGCGATGTTGTGTGTGGCTATGTCATTTTAGTTACTATGTATGTGCTGGTGAGTTTTATTAGATTTGCATGTGTTGGCAGCTAATGTATCTGAGCGCAGTTTCTTTTCAGAGTTTGTCTGGCCAATGAGCATAAATGCAGATTTGTTGCTCTCAAATTGGCAGACTCATCTGAAGGTGCATTTGGTCGATGAAGCACTTGACTTTCCTGTACCTGCATGGCAAGTTTGTATGCCGCGCAGATATTGTGCTGGATGCATCGTGTATGCTGGATGCTGCGTGTATTGCAAGTGTGTTTATGTTGAGTAGATTCGTTGTGGTGCTGTGACCGTATTGGCTATGGTGTTGTGTGTGTTGCTGTGAGCATGTTGATTAAGTGCTGAATGTATTAGCTGTGTAGATGTGTGTTTTGGCTGCGTTGTTGCGACTGTGTTGACTGTGGTGTTGTGCGTATTGGTTGCCTGTGCTGTGTGTAGATCGGCTGTGGTGTTGAGACCGTGTTAGCTGTGTTGGCTGTAGAGCTTTATGTGTTGGCTGCGATGTTGTGGCCGTTATGTGTGTGCTGGCTGTGCTGCTGCATATGTTGTGTATATTGGCTGTAGTCCGCCACGATCGTGGTGTTGTGTACAGGTAAGTCAGTAGATTACTCATACTCTGTAACGAGAAATAAATTAGTGATTTATTTACAGGTACGAGGCAATTCAAAAAGGTGCTAATTCACGCATGTGTATTAGAGGCTTCAAGGGTCAATGACGTTTCTTTTGGTGATGGCTCAGAGTTTATTTATTTATTTATTTATTTATTTATTTATTTTTTTTTTTTTTTTTTTTTTTTTATTTATTTATTAATTTTTTTTGAAAATTGATCGACTCGATTGCTTATTTGAAGCTTTGAGTGAAGTTTGATTGCATTTGACGGCAATCTATTGGCTTTTGGAGTTTGGAAGAATGAGTGAGTGCAGTGCGTTTAATAAGTTGTCAATCTTATTGCTCATCTCGTTTGCCGTTTGCAGGTTCCTTTCAAGAGCTCGAATAAGAGGCTGCTCTGACTGCTGTCGTTGCTGCTCTGACTGGAGTTGTTGCTGTTCAGGCTGGAGTTGTTGCTGCTCTGGCTGAGGTAGTTGCTGCTCACTGCGATTAAGTTGAAGTCCTTCATTGTGCTTTTGCTTTGTTATATTTAATTGTTGATGCGTTTGGCGACGTTGGTGTTCACTGACAACATCTGTTAATTTAAGCAAATTAGAATTAGGCGGTTGCATTTGTATTATTTCTGATTGTTTCGGCAACTTAGTGTTGGAGAATGTGGTATTGCTGCATTGTAGTTGTGACTGTATTGGCTGCTGAGGCTTATGATAGTTGTGCTGTGGAAGAGGTGTGCTCCAGGAGGTTGGCTTATTGGCTGCGTGTTGCGACTGTGGAGGGCGAGTGTCAGGACCTGCGCGATTGGCTAAGAGTTTGCTCCGAGCTCTTTTGAAGGCAGGGCAACCCTTATAGCTAGCAATATGTAAACCGCCACAGTTCGCACATTTGGCATCAGCGTCTTTGGTTTTGGTACATGCTGTGGTGGCATGGGATCCAGCACATTTTAGGCAGACAAATGGCCTACGGCAATAGTTTTTGCTGTGCCCAAATACTTGACAGCGATGGCACTGGACCGGGTCAGCACGTCTAAGTTGCTTTTCTACGGCAATGTGTTGGTGGCCTAGTTTAGTTATGGTGAGTATTTTCTCATGCTCGCCATCTATTTTCGGTTCTAGCTCTAGTTCAAATATATTCATTGGTTCGCTGCCAAACCTGTGTTTTATGACATTTACATAGCGAACTTTATATCCTAGTTGTGCAAGCTGATCACGAATCCAGTCACAGGGTGTGGAGTAGTGGAGGTGCCTTATTATGATTCTGTAGCCGCGCTCTTTGCTTAATTGGTGGGTATGATTATGAATTTGATTGTCATAGAGAAATACCCTTATGGAGTTATAGGTAGTGATATCATTGCATTGGATTCTAGTTCCGTTACCTACTAACGCTTTAGTAGAGTATTTGCCAATGCCAGGTAAGTTGTTTATTGCATCAAGTAGTGGTTGTATTTCAGTCACGCTAGGCAGAAAAATCGAAGGTATTTTTGAGATTTGCGTCGAATTGGGCTGCTGCTCCTGTTTATCGTCTTGAGGGCGAGCTGGAAGATTGTTTTGCAGAGTGCCTGAAGAGGCAGGCATGTTGTGTGAATCATTTGCTTTTTGCTCATGAGTGTCAGTACTGCCCATAGGGCTATGGCTGTCGCTGGTATATGATTCTGCTTCCATATGCTCGTTGCACTCAGTAGCTAAAGTCATTGCTTTTTTCTTGGCTTTGGAAAGGTCATATAGTTTTACAATAGGGTAAGTATTTATTGATTTGTCAGTTAGGGAGTGTATATGACGTTTAGGGTCATGTTGCTGTAAGGCTATTATATTTTTTCGTTTGAGTCCATTAGAAGTTTTATGTTTGGAGGTCACTGTGCGTTTGGTATTATGGAGATAGTGGGCTTCTTTTCCTATAGTTGTGGTTGGTGATTCAGTAAACGTAGTATTAAATTGTTTTTGATTGGCTGGTGAGTGTTCAAAGTTTAGAATATTAGTTGTAGTTATACTCGCTAAATTATTTGGCGGCAAAACTGGCGAAAAATTTTTATCTTCATTCACAGTGGTATTGCTTGGCGTGGAATTTGGCGAGAAGTGAAGTTGTTGTTGGTTCTTTTTGCACTTTGACAGTGAAATTGGCGCAAAAGGTTTTTCTTGTTGTTGCTTTGCAGTCTCTTTTGACGTGAGAATTGGCGCGAAAACTTGTGCGTCGTGCGCTTTAATTTCTGACGTCATGCTATTTGACAGCTGAATTGGCGGGAAAGGTTGTGGTTGTTGTTGTTGAGGCGTCAGTTTTGGCGCAAAATCTGGCGCTAAAAATTGGTTATTTTGGGTTGAAGTTGGCTTGCTTGGCGATTCCGAATCCAGGTTGTGGATTGGCTGCTCAGCTTCTGCTGGTTGAAAGGAAGTATTGGCTTGAGATTGGGATTTGTTTTTTTCGTATTGGGCGTCGACAGCACCCGCAATAAAAATGTCAGATCCAGATAAGGAGGAGTTTTCCCACGCTGAGACTGATGGAGAGGGGTCCGAGAGTAAGGTGCATTTGGTCGATGAAGCACTTGACTTTCCTGTACCTGCCTGGCAAGTTTGTATGCCGCGCAGATATTGTGCTGGATGCATCGTGTATGCTGGATGCTGCGTGTATTGCAAGTGTGTTTATGTTGAGTAGATTCGTTGTGGTGCTGTGACCGTATTGGCTATGGTGTTGTGTGTGTTGCTGTGAGCATGTTGATTAAGTGCTGAATGTATTAGCTGTGTAGATGTGTGTTTGGGCTGCGTTGTTGCGACTGTGTTGACTGTGGTGTTGTGCGTATTGGTTGCCTGTGCTGTGTGTAGATCGGCTGTGGTGTTGAGACCGTGTTAGCTGTGTTGGCTGTAGAGCTTTATGTGTTGGCTGCGATGTTGTGGCCGTTTTGTGTGTGCTGGCTGTGCTGCTGCATATGTTGTGTATATTGGCTGTAGTCCGCCACGATCGTGGTGTTGTGTACAGGTGAGTCAGTAGATTACTCATACTCTGTAACGAGAAATAAATTAGTGATTTATTTACAGGTACGAGGCAATTCAAAAAGGTGCTAATTCACGCATGTGTATTAGAGGCTTCAAGGGTCAATGACGTTTCTTTTGGTGATGGCTCAGAGTTTATTTATTTATTTATTTATTTTGTTTTTTTTTTTTTTTTTTTTTTTTTTTATTTATTTATTTATTTATTAATTTATTTTTTTTTTTTTGAAAATTGATCGACTCGATTGCTTATTTGAAGCTTTGAGTGAAGTTTGATTGCATTTGACGGCAATCTATTGGCTTTTGGAGTTTGGAAGAATGAGTGAGTGCAGTGCGTTTAATAAGTTGTCAATCTTATTGCTCATCTCGTTTGCCGTTTGCAGGTTCCTTTCAAGAGCTCGAATAAGAGGCTGCTCTGACTGCTGTCGTTGCTGCTCTGACTGGAGTTGTTGCTGTTCAGGCTGGAGTTGTTGCTGCTCTGGCTGAGGTAGTTGCTGCTCACTGCAATTAAATTGAAGTCCTTCATTGTGCTTTTGCTTTGTTATATTTAATTGTTGATGCGTTTGGCGACGTTGGTGTTCACTGACAACATCTGTTAATTTAAGCAAATTAGAATTAGGCGGTTGCATTTGTATTATTTCTGATTGTTTCGGCAACTTAGTGTTGGTGAATGTGGTATTGCTGCATTGTAGTTGTGACTGTATTGGCTGCTGAGGCTTATGATAGTTGTGCTGTGGAAGAGGTGTGCTCCAGGAGGTTGGCTTATTGGCTGCGTGTTGCGACTGTGGAGGGCGAGTGTCAGGACCTGCGCGATTGGCTAAGAGTTTGCTCCGAGCTCTTTTGAAGGCAGGGCAACCCTTATAGCTAGCAATATGTAAACCGCCACAGTTCGCACATTTGGCATCAGCGTCTTTGGTTTTGGTACATGCTGTGGTGGCATGGGATCCAGCACATTTTAGGCAGACAAATGGCCTACGGCAATAGTTTTTGCTGAGCCCAAATACTTGACAGCGATGGCACTGGACCGGGTCAGCACGTCTAAGTTGCTTTTCTACGGCAATATGTTGGTGGCCTAGTTTAGTTATGGTGAGTATTTTCTCATGCTCGCCATCTATTTTCGGTTCTAGCTCTAGTTCAAATATATTCATTGGTTCGCTGCCAAACCTGTGTTTTATGACATTTACATAGCGAACTTTATATCCTAGTTGTGCGAGCTGATCACGAATCCAGTCACAGGGTGTGGAGTAATGGAGGTGCCTTATTATGATTCTGTAGCCGCGCTCTTTGCTTAATTGGTGGGTATGATTATGAATTTGATTGTCATAGAGAAATACCCTTATGGAGTTATAGGTAGTGATATCATTGCATTGGATTCTAGTTCCGTTACCTACTAACGCTTTAGTAGAGTATTTGCCAATGCCAGGTAAGTTGTTTATTGCATCAAGTAGTGGTTGTATTTCAGTCACGCTAGGCAGAAAAATCGAAGGTATTTTTGAGATTTGCGTCGAATTGGGCTGCTGCTCCTGTTTATCATCTTGAGGGCGAGCTGGAAGATTGTTTTGCAGAGTGCCTGAAGAGGCAGGCATGTTGTGTGAATCATTTGCTTTTTGCTCATGAGTGCCAGTACTGCCCATAGGGCTATGGCTGTCGCTGGTATATGATTCTGCTTCCATATGCTCGTTGCACTCAGTAGCTAAAGTCATTGCTTTTTTCTTGGCTTTGGAAAGGTCATATAGTTTTACAATAGGGTAAGTATTTATTGATTTGTCAGTTAGGGAGTGTATATGACGTTTAGGGTCATGTTGCTGTAAGGCTATTATATTTTTTCGTTTGAGTCCATTAGAAGTTTTATGTTTGGAGGTCACTGTACGTTTGGTATTATGGAGATAGTGGGCTTCTTTTCCTATAGTTGTGGTTGGTGATTCAGTAAACGCAGTATTAAATTGTTTTTGATTGGCTGGTGAGTGTTCAAAGTTTAGAATATTAGTTGTAGTTATACTCGCTAAATTATTTGGCGGCAAAACTGGCGAAAAATTTTTATCTTCATTCACAGTGGTATTGCTTGGCGTGGAATTTGGCGAGAAGTGGAGTTGTTGTGTGTTCTTTTTGCACTTTGACAGTGAAATTGGCGCAAAAGGTTTTTCTTGATGTTGCTTTGTTATCTCTTTTGACGTGAGAATTGGCGCGAAAACTTGTGCGTCTCGCGCTTGAATTTCTGACGTCATGCTATTTGACAGCTGAATTGGCGGGAAAGGTTGTGGTTGTTGTTTTTGAGGCGTCAGTTTTGGCGCAAAATCTGGCGCTAAAAATTGGTTATTTTGGGTTGGAGTTGGCCTGTTTGGCGATTCCGAGTCCAGGTTGTGGAGGGGGTGCTCAGCTTCTGCTGGTTGAAAGGAATTATTGGCTTGAGGTTGGGACTTTGTTGTTTCGTATTGGGCGTCGACAGCACCCGCAGTACAAATATCAGATCCAGATAAGGAGGAGTTTTCCCACGCTGAGACTGATGGAGAGGGGTCCGAGAGTAGGGCAGACGCATTTCCATCAAGAGACGAATCACGGATTTGCCGGTCACTTGGAGCACCACTGGGTGTATTTTCGAGGGCTTTTGAGGCCATTTTGGATGCAGCACGATGAGGCAGCTTTTTAGTTTTATTAAATTTTAAATGAAGTGACTCTTCATTTTATTTTTTTTTTAAGTTTTTAAGTTTTTTTTTAAGTTTTTAAGTTTTTTTTAAGTTTTTTTTTTTTTTTTTTTTTGTTCTGTGCACTTGCGCACTATTTTTTAATTTAAGTTTTTAAGTTTTTTTATTTTTAAGTTCTGTGCACTTGCGCACTATGGGGGCTCGCTGTCGACTGATTATGGTCGGCAGCTCACCTTCTTTATTTGCTTTAAGTTCTGTGCACTTGCGCACTATGGGGGCTTGCTGTCGACTGATTATGATCGGCAGCTGACCTTCTTTATTTGCTTCATTACTCTTAATAGCAACATTTACAAATTGAATGGACACTTAAAACTAATTAAAAAATGCCCTACAAAAATACTGACTTTAGGAACATGATTGTTACACAGTATGGCAACTCTTTAAGAGTGTGGTGAAAATAAATTTATAAATATTTTGGCAATTCATTGTTTACAATTAGTAATTTGTTCTTTTTAGTGACGGAGATTGGAGAAATTTAGGTAGCAGAATATGCAAATGATCATATCCATGGTATGAAGGAACACAAGGTGGGCGCTTCATGTTGGCCGGTATTGTATGTTGCGTTTGCTTGATGATATATACTGTTGTTACAATATACACATTGCAGCTGCCATGGAAGAGGAGAAGCTTCTGACCGGTGCCACGCACGAACCAGTCATGCGCATAGGTAGATAATATAGGCAGGAATGCTAGTTCACATCATGTGTGACTGCATGTGCGCTTAACACTCCCGCGCTAGTCCGGCAAGTGTGCTCACCAGTCAGATATGGGCGCTGGATGCTCATTGTTGCTGCTGCTTGTTTTGGTAGTGAAAGCGTTGTGGAAGTGAACCTTTATTGGCTGTAATGTTGTGACTGTGTTAACTGTGTTGGCTGTGTTGTGCGTATTGGCTGAGGTATTGAGTGTGCTGAATGTGTTGTTGTGTCCGTGTTGGCTGTGCTGCTGTGTAGGTGGGATGTGACTGTTGGGTGGGGCAGTGTGTGTTTTGGTCAAGGCGTGGCTGCGGTGTTGTGTTTGGCTGTGTCGTTTTGAATGCATCTATGTACTTGCAGGTAAGTTTGCTTAGATTTGCATGTTTTGCATTTGCAATATCTAAACATAATTTCTTTTCAGATTTGTCTGGCCAATAAGCACAGGTGCAGTCTTGTTGTGCTCAAACTGGCAGACTCATCTGAAGGTGCATTTGATCGTTGAAGCGCTTGACTTACTGCATGGCGAGTTTGTATGCCATACAGATATGGTGCTGGATGCGTATCATATATGCTGGATGCTGCATGTATTGGCCGTGATGTCAGAAATGTAGTGTTGTGGCTGTGAGAGTGCTTAGTGTGTTTGCTGTGGTGTTGTGACCGTATTGGCTATGGTGTCGTGTGTATTGACTGTGTTGCTGTGAGCATGTTGATTGGGTGCTGAATGTATTGGCTATGTTGATGTGTGTTTTGGCTGCATTGTTGTAACTGTGTTTACTATGGTGTTGTGCGTATTGGTTGCCTGTGATGCTGTGTGTGTGGGATGAAAGTGTTGGCTGAGGCACTGTGCTTATTGATTGTGGTGTTGAGTGTATGGTTTTGATGCTGTGAGCATGTTCAATGTCATGATTGTGTTGGCTGAGGTGTGTGTGTTGGCTGCAGTAGTTGTGTGAATGGCTGCGTCATTATGGTTGCCATGTATGTGCAGGTAAGTTTTATTAGATTTTCATGTTTTGGCAGATAAAATATCTAAGCATTTGTCTTTTCCTTTTCAGATTTGTCTGGCCAATATCACAGGTAAAGTTACGTTATGCGTAAATTGGCAGACTCATCTGAAGGTGCATTTGATAGTTGAAGCGCTCAACTTGACTGCATGGCGAATTCGTATATCACGCAGATATGGATGCTGGATGCACGACATGTATGCTGGATGCTGCGATAGTGCTGTGTGTGTTTACTGTGGTGCTGTGACCGTGTTGGCTATAATGTTGTGCGAATTGGCTGATGTGTTGCATATGTTGGATGTGGAGCTGTGTCCGTATTGGCTGTGCTGCTGTACAGATGGAGCGTGTGTGTTGGCTGAGGCGCTGTGTGTTTTGGTTGTGGCGTTGTGTATGTGGCTTAGCTGCTGTGAGCATATTGATTGTCTGCTGTGTGTGTTGGTATGTATTTTGGCTGTATGTTGTGACTATGTTGGCTATTGTGTTGTGCGTATAGGCTGTATAGTTGTGTGTTAGCTGGGGTGTGTGTGTTTGCTGAAGTGATTGTGTTGGCTGAGATGTATGTGCTGGTTGCGTTGTTGTGCGTGGCTATGTCATTTTGGTTACTATGTATGTGGTGGTGAGTTTTATTAGATTTGCATGTGTTGGCAGCTAATGTATCTAAGCGCAGTTTCTTTTCAGATTTGTCTGGCCAATAAGCATAAATGCAGATTTGTTGCTCTCAAATCGGCAGACTCATCTGAAGGTGCATTTGGTCGATGATGCACTTGACTTTGTATTTGTATGCCGCGCAGATGTTGTGCTGGATGCATCGTGTATGCTGGATGCTGCATGTATTGGCCGTGATGTCAGAAATGTAGTGTTGTGGCTGTGAGAATGCTTAGTGTGTTTGCTGTGGTGTTGTGACCGTATTGGCTATGGTGTAGTGTGTGTTGGCTGTATTGCTGTGAGCATGTTGATTGAGCGCTGAATGTATTGGCTGTGTAGATGTGTGTTTTGATTGCATTGTTGTAGCTATGTTGGCTATGGTGTTGTGCGTATTGGTTGCCTGTGATGCTGTGTGTGTGGGATGAAAGTGTTGGCTGGGGCGCTGTTTTTATTGGTTGTGGTGTTGTGTGTGTGGCTTTGGTGCTGTGAGCATATTGATTGTGAGCATGTTCAATGGGATGATTGTGTTAGCTGAAATGTGTCTGTTGGCTTCGGTAATTGTGTGTGTGGCTGGCATCATTATGGTTGCTATGTATGTGCAGGTAAGTTTTATTAGATTTTCATGTTTTGGCAACTAAAGTATCTAAGCGTTATTTCTTTTCCTTTTCAGATTTGTCTGGCCAATTATCACAAGTAAAGTTACGTTATGCGTAAATTGGCAGACTCATCTGAAGGTGCATTTAATCGTTGAAGCGCTCAACTTGTCTGCATGGCGAGTTTGTATATCACGCAGATATGGATGCTGTATGCACGACGTGCATGCTGGATACTGCGTGATGCCAGGAGTGTGATAGTGTTGTGTATGTTTGCTGTGGTGCTGTGTCCGTGTTGGCTATAATGTTGTGCGACTTAGCTGATGTTTTATATATGTTGAATGTGGAGCTGTGTCCGTGTTGGCTGTGCTGCTGTACAGATGGAATGTGTGTGTTCAATGTGGTGCTGTGTGTTTTGACTGTAGCGTTGTGTATGTGGCTTAGCTGCTGTGAGCATATTGATTGTCTGCTGTGTGTGTTGGCTGTGTTAGTATGTGTTTTGGCTGCATGTTGTGACTGTGTTGACTATTGTGTTGTGCGTATAGGCCGCAATGTTGTGTGTTTGCTGCGGAGTGTGTGTTTGCTGAAGTGATTGTGGTGGCTGAGAATTATGTGCTGGTTGTGTTGTTGTGTATGGCTATGTCAGTTTGGTTACTATGTATGTGATGGTAAGTTTTATTGGATTTGCATGTGTTGGCAGCTAAAATATCTAAGCGCAGTTTCTTTTCAGATTTGTCTGGCCAATAAGCACAAGTGCAGATTTGTTGCGCTCAAATTGGCAGACTCATCTGAAGGTGCATTTGGTCGATGAAGCACTTGATTGAGCAGTGGTGGACATCTATTGCCTGTTGGCAAAGACATTGCTGCTGTTTCACTTAGGAAGCCTCATCAAGTTCGCGCTCCATGTTCAGCTGGAGTTCCTGTAGCCTGGCGATCAGCAGCTGTTCATCATCAGGAGGAGCTTGTACTTGTTGCATTTGCTGCTGTTTGGTGTCCTGAATGACCGGCTGTGGTACTTGTGAAGGCTCTGGCAGTATTAAGCGTTGGATTACAACAGGTTGATATTGAATCAGTTCAATTAGTCGCTCCCGCGTAGTTAGTCCTTCTTTGTATCGTCTCCTGAGCGTATTGATAATAAATTCATCGAATCTGGCTTGTGGCAGAGTTGGTTTGTATGGCTGAACGGATTTACGTTTTTGGACTTCTTCTTCTTCCTTCTGTAGTCTTAGCAGAGTAGGCAATGTCTCAGGTAGTGTCTGCCGACTTTGTTGTTGTTGCTTCTGGGATTGCTGTGGTACAAAATGATCCTGAATTTGTTTTGAATATCTGGGCCTTTTTAAGCGTGACGGCACAAACGGATTTTGAATTAGTTTGCGTGCTTCTATATTGGGATGATTTAATAGCGATGAGGCAAACCTTTTGCTAG
The DNA here is from genome assembly GCA_035045345.1 of Drosophila hamatofila. Classification (NCBI taxonomy): domain Eukaryota; kingdom Metazoa; phylum Arthropoda; class Insecta; order Diptera; family Drosophilidae; genus Drosophila; species Drosophila hamatofila. The sequence continues at coordinate 25,175 of JAWNPA010000002.1, read as the reverse complement.
CAAGTTGGTAGATTTCATCAAAAGATTTGACGTTGTATAAATCCCGAATTGACTGATTCCTGGTGAATCTAGTGGCCTTTACAATCCTTCGCAGCAAGATGTTGTGCATGACTTCTACATGATGAAGCTGTGTAGACGATGCTAGTGCTCCATAGATTGGGAGGGCATATTGCCATAAGGGTATAAGCATCTGTTTGAAAATGATCACCTTGCAATTTTTTGACAGCTTGCTATTCCAGCCTAGTAGCCACTCTAGCTTTTTGTAAGTTACTAGAAGTTTTTTACAGAGTTGCGTGATGTGTAGAGTACACCGAAGCTTACGGTCCATTAGAAGTCCAAGGTATTGGTGAGATAGCTTGCTTTTGATGAGTTGTCTGTTTAGCGTCAGAGATGGTGTATTAGGAGTTTCCTTTAGTTTGCGAGTGGTGTACATGACATGTGCTGTCTTGCCAGAATTGATGTTTATACACCAACGATTTGCCCATTCAGTGAAATTATTAAGATACCGTTGATTTAATCTTGTGGCTTCATGAGGTGTAGTGGCTGAGCTTAAAATAATCGTGTCATCTGCGTATGTAGATAAAAGAGTATTGGCATAGGTCTGGCGCCGTTGAAGTGTAACTGATGTCGTTGATGTTGGTAGTGGCATGTCAGAAGAAAAAATTGTGTACAAGATGGGACCAAGTACACTGCCTTGAGGGACGCCTGCACTAAGCTTTCCCAGCTTTGACTTTGTGCCGTCGTTGCAGCGCACGACAAATGTCCGATGTAGGAGGTAACTTTGCAGAACATTAAACAGCTTTATAGGTATTAGTTTGATGAGTTTCCAAAGTAGGCCAGTGTGCCATACCCGGTCGAACGCTTCGCTTATATCAATGAACACAGCAGAACAGAAACAACGATTCTCAAACGCGTTTAATATGAATTGTGTTACGCGTCTAAGTTGTTGCTCTGTGCCGTGCTCCTTTCTGAATCCAAATTGATGCGTAGGTATCGCGTTTGCAAAGTCTTTACATTCGAGGAGCCTATATAGTAGGAGTCTCTCAAAGATCTTGGAGAATCCTGCCAGGAGACTAATTGGCCGGTAAGATGTTACTTCATTGGCGCATTTACCTGGTTTCAGTATCATGGTTATCATTGCTGTTTTCCACTGTCGAGGAAAGTGATCAAACCTGAAAATACTATTGTAAATAAGTACTAGGTAGGTTATTGCTTTTTGTGGCAGTGCTTTAATGAGGTGATTATCCACATTATCTGGGCCGGGTGATTTGCCGAGCGTGAGTAATTTGATTTCAGCGATGGTTTCGCTAACTGTGACTGGTCTAAATGGCCAAGCAAATATGTTATCAGAGCTATTAGGGCTTGCAGATTGCTTGTTAAGCTGTTGAGCTAGCTCATCAGTTATTTTTGATCTGATTTCATCTGTGTTGGTGAATATTGGCGTAAATCGTTGCTCCAAGTGGGATGCAAACAGTTCTGCCTTTTCCTTACTACTTCTTGTCCAATTTTGGCTGTTCTTCGCGTTACCTTGGTTGCTTGCAGTATTTATTTTCAGAGGCCAGTTTGGCTCTGGTTGTCTTTTAAAGTTCTTCGTAATATTCCATAATTTTTGCATTTTATATCGGTCGTTTGCGTCTATTTGTTTAAACAGCTTGTTTATGTAATCCGAGTTAGAGATGCGTAGTGCCTTTTTTAGCCGATTTTGTATATTTTTATATTGCTGTTTTGTGTGTTGGTCATTATGGACAGTTAGCTCACGCTTAAATTTACGCTTAAGCCGAATTAGATTCTTGACATTATTGCTTAGTTCGTAGTGACCAGAGTTGTTGTAGAAACGTGGTTGTTGTTGCACAGGTGGCGGAGTAGCTGCATTTGCTGCATTGTATATATTCTCTGAAAATATATCAATCGCATCTTCAATATCGAGACCAGATTTTATTTCTGTGTTTAGTAAAATTCTCTGGTTTAAATGTTCTTGGAACTTTTTTAAGTTTGCATTTTTGGGAAGGAGTCGCCGTCTAGGGTCCATTACTTCATTAGTGAATGAACCTTTGATTTTGAGCTCGATATGGATCGGCAGGTGGTCGGAGTCCAAGTCAATGGTTGAGTGTGTTTGAAGTTTTTGATTATTAAGTCCACTGTATATAGCGAAGTCGAGTGCGGACGGCTTTTTTCTTTTATCATATGCAAAGTGGGTGGCACCACCGGTAGCTAGGATGTTGAGATGGTTGCATTTGTGGATGCATTCCATAATGGCTCTGCCACGTGGACATGAGCGCGTGTTTCCCCACCACGCATGTTTCGCGTTCCAATCCCCACATAAGATGAAGCTAGTGTCTTTTATCAAGGTGTCAAAGTATTTAAATAACTTTGAGAAATGATCTTTATGCCATATGTATTTCGGAGGGCAGTATATTGGAGCGATGATAATAGTACTAGCTCTGTTGCTTTCTTGGTTGACCGTGAGTGCGATTGGGGCAGATTGTATCGCGGGCAGTCTTATTGGTTGAAGTACAGTGTGTTTAATGCTGTGCTTGACTAAGGTGGCGACACCGCCGCTCCTATGGTTGTGCGGGTGTGTGGATAGGTAAGTGTGGTAGCCTCTAATGAATAAGCCATTTGTATTTGTACCAGGCGGGTGCATATTTGGTGCAATTCTGGTCTCAATGATCATCATAATATCTATACGGTGTTTTTGCATAAAGGCTTCAAGTTCTAGTAGTTTGTTGCCAACGCCAGCCGCATTCCAGTAAGCGACTTTGAGCAAGTCGTTATGATGTGCGCAACTGGCATTAACAGTATTGTTTTGTGTTCTATAATGACAAGTGTTATTCATGGCTCTTATCATTGGCGGTGGTTGATTTACTATGATTAGGCATCTGATGATTGAAATTTGGGACTGTAGAGCTCATTATTTGAGATGCAATTTCGGGATTTATTATATTTTCTTTGAATTGTGTGTTTAGTGTTGGCTGAGGTTGTTTATTTTGGGGGTTTGGATGGAAGAGTAAGCACAGTATGTTTAGTAGGTGGTCGATCTTCTTGCTCATCTCATTGGCCGTTTGTAGGTTGCTCTCCAGAGCCTGGATGAGACGTGAATCTGCCTGGCGTTGTTGCTGTCCTCTGCGCTGTTGTTGGAGATTCTGGTCATGGTACAGTTGGTTTTGCTCGAGAAATAACTTCTCTTGGAGTCTGTTAAGATGTCGTTCAGCTGGGTTTCGTTGCGTGTTAACTCTAGGCTTTGCTGGACTAGCCATCTGGTGCAGTTGACGATGATTAACATTCAGTATTCGCTGTTTTCTGAGGGACGTGTCTTGTTGTTGCTCCTCTGGGCGTGGTAGCGGCTGCGTAGACTTCATCTGGTTCGCGAATGGATGGCGCAGTTTTGTAGCTAGGGCTCCGTTGCGGACGACCTGGCTGAAAGTAAGATTGGTGTTATTAGTGACGTTTGAGTAATGCCCTATTGGGCACAGTTGCTGTTGGTTGGGGACAATCGCCATAGTGCTAGTGGGTGTAGTGCTGTTGTGTTTTAGCTGCGACTTGGATTGCTGCTGCGGCTTTTGTTGGTCTTGCTGTGCAAGTCTGTGCCAGGTGGGCTTGTTTACTACGTGCTGAGCGGGATGCTGCGGCTGTAGGGCACGTGTACGATTAACTAGAAGTGTGCTCCGAGCCTTTTTGAAGACAGTGCAGCCCTTGTAGCTAGCGATGTGCATTCCTCCACAATTTGCACATTTGGGGTCCGAGTCTCTGGTTTTTGTACATGCTGTTGTAGCGTGTAGTCCTGCACATTTTAGGCAGGCAAATGGCCTACGACAGTAATTCTTACTGTGGCCAAATGCTTGGCAGCGGTGGCACTGAACTGGGTCAACACGTCTAAGTTGTCTCTCAACTGCAATGTGCTGGTGTCCCAGTTCGGTTAGGGTAAGTATTTTCTCATGTTCGCCACTCAGTTTAGGTTCCAGCTCGATTTCGAAGATATTCATTGGCTTGCCACTGAACCTATGTTTTATGACATTGATGTAGCGGGTTGTGTGTCCCAGCTGTTGTAGCTGGTTACGAATCCAGTCCGCTGGAGTGGAGTAATGCAGGTGCCGTATTATTATTCTGTAGCCACGTTCTTTGCGTAATTGGTGCGTGTGATTATCTATGTGATTGTCATGGAGAAGCATCTTTATTGCGTTGTATGTAGTAATATCCTCACATTGGATTCTGATTCCGTTGCCTTTTGCCGATTTAGTGGAGAATTTTCCTATGCCTGGCGAGTTTTCGATAATGTCCAGTAATGGTTGGATTTCAGTTACGCAGGTTAGGAAGAGAGATGGTAATTTTGAGCTTTGTGTCGAATTGGCCTTTTGTGCTTGTTGGTTAACTTGGGGGCGAGTTTGAAGTTGTTTCTGTTGGGAGCCATTGGAGCTATTGCCGTCACTAACATATGGTTCGACGTCCATGTGCTCACTAGGAGTAGTGGACTTAGTGACTAGAGGCATCATTGCTTTTTTCTTGTTTCTGGAAAAGTCATAGAGCTTGACGACAGGATTAGTATTCGTTTGCATTATATTCTTTATTGATTTGCCGCTTAGGGAGTACACAGATCGTTTGGGGTTAAGTTGCTGCAAAGGTATTATGATTTTGCGTTTAAGTTTGTTAGTAGTAGTCTGTTTAGCAGCTTGCGTGTGTTTAGTTTTATGAAAGTAATGAGATTCTTTTTCCGTAATTTTGTTTGTCAGTTTAGTGAAAGTCGCGTTGGAGTGTCTTTGATGGATGTAGTCATTAGTATGTGAGTGCATTAAGATTGTGGTTACGTTCGGTGAGGCGAGTGATGGGAGGTCTGCCGCCAAGTGTTTGCTTTCTTTCACAAAGGGATCACTTGGAGGTATAAGTGGTTGTTGTTGTATTTTTTTGCCGTTTGACAGTGAATTTGGCGCGAAAATTTGATGTTGTTGTTCCTTTGCTGCCGGTTTTGGCGGGAGAATAGACGCCAAACCTGCACCATTTTGCGTTTCCATTTGTTTTCGCAACGTCATGCTGTTTGACAGCTGAGTTGGCGGCAAAAGTTGTAGTTGTTGTTCCTTCGTCGTATTTTTTGGCGCGACAATTGGCGCCAAAAATTGGTTAGTGGCATTAGTGGATTTCTTTGGCGATTTTGGGTCCAGATTATGGGTAGGCAGTTCAGCATCTTTTTGTTGCGGGAGCATAGTGGCCTGTGGTTGAAGTTTGTTGGTTACGTTTTGGGCGTCGACAGCACCCGTGTAAGAGATATCAGATGATCCAGATAATGAGGAATCGTCCCACGCTGAGACTGCAGGAGAGTCATCTGGATATGGAGCAGACAATCCTTCATCAAGGGAGGATTCACAGATTTGTAGGTCACTACTATTACTGGTATTAGCAAGGGCTTTGGAGGCCATTTTGTTTGATAGGTTAGAGACAGATAGTTCAACGTCTGACTCTACAGAGTTTTCACATTTTTTCTGAGAAATCGCATTAGCAATCAAAGAGTCTCCGTCTGACCATATGTAGGACGGGGATTTATTTAGCTTTATACGCTTCTTTAACATCACAGTTAACATATAGGCTGCTACACAGGTACTAAAGAGTACTGGTGCAGAGCACACAGTTCTGGCGGTAAGAAGATTACACGCGCGTCGGGTTCACATATATTTTGCACGCTGCAAAACGACACTGAACATATACACACGATAATTTATTTATTTTTTTTTTTTTTTTTTTTAAGTTTTTAGTTTTTTTAAGTTCTGTGTTTTTTAAGTTTTTTTTTAAGTTCTTTTTTTTTAAGTTTTTTTTTAAGTTCTTTTTAAGTTTTAAGTTCTGTGCACTTGCGCACTATGGGGGCTCGCTGTCGACTGATTATGATCGGCAGCTCACCTTCTTTATTTGCTTCATTACTCTTAATAGCAACATTTACAAATTGAATGGACACTTAAAACTAATTAAAAAATACCCTAGAAAAATACTGACTTTAGGAACATGATTGTTACACAGTATGGCAACACTTGAAGAGTGTGGTGAAAATAAATTTATAAATTATTTGGCAATTCATTGTTTACAATTAGTAATTTGTTCTTTTCAGTGAAGGAGATTGAAGAAATTTAGGTAGCGGTTTTGCATTGGAATGAATATGCAAATGATCATATCCATGGTATGAAGGAACAAAAGGTGGGCGCTTCATGTTGGCCGGTAATGTATGTTGCGATTGCTTGATGATATATACTGTTGTTACAATATACTCATTGCAGCTGCCATGGAAGAGGAGAAGCTTCTGGCCGGTGCCACGCACGAACCAGCCATGCGCATAGGTAGATGGTATAGGCAGGAATGCTAGTTCACATCATATGTGACTGCATGTGCGCTTAACACTCCCGCGCTAGTCCGGCAAGTGTGCACACCAGTCAGATGTGGGCGCTGGATGCTCATTATTGCTTTTTAAGTTCTGTGCACTTGCGCACTATGGGGGCTTGCTGTCGACTGATTATGATCGGCAGCTCACCTTCTTTATTTGCTTCATTACTCTTAATAGCAACATTTACAAATTGAATGGACACTTAAAACTAATTAAAAAATACCCTAGAAAAATACTGACTTTAGGAACATGATTGTTACACAGTATGGCAACACTTGAAGAGTGTGGTGAAAATAAATTTATAAATTATTTGGCAATTCATTGTTTACAATTAGTAATTTGTTCTTTTCAGTGAAGGAGATTGAAGAAATTTAGGTAGCGGTTTTGCATTGGAATGAATATGCAAATGATCATATCCATGGTATGAAGGAACACAAGGTGGGCGCTTCATGTTGGCCGGTAATGTATGTTGCGATTGCTTGATGATATATACTGTTGTTACAATATACACATTGCAGCTGCCATGGAAGAGGAGAAGCTTCTGACCGGTGCCACGCACGAACCAGTCATGCGCATAGGTAGATAATATAGGCAGGAATGCTAGTTCACATCATGTGTGACTGCATGTGCGCTTAACACTCCCGCGCTAGTCCGGCAAGTGTGCACACCAGTCAGATATGGGCGCTGGATGCTCATTGTTGCTGCTGCTTGTTTTGGTAGTGAAATCGTTGTGGAAGTGAACCCTTATTGGCTGTAATGTTGTGACTGTGTTAACTGTGTTGGCTGTGTTGTGCGTATTGGCTGAGGTATTGAGTGTGCTGAATGTGTTGTTGTGTCCGTGTTGGCTGTGCTGCTGTGTAGGTGGGATGTGACTGTTGGGTGGGGCAGTGTGTGTTTTGGTCAAGGCGTGGCTGCGGTGTTGTGTTTGGCTGTGTCGTTTTGAATGCATCTATGTACTTGCAGGTAAGTTTGCTTAGATTTGCATGTTTTGCATTTGCAATATCTAAACATAATTTCTTTTCAGATTTGTCTGGCCAATAAGCACAGGTGCAGTCTTGTTGTGCTCAAACTGGCAGACTCATCTGAAGGTGCATTTGATCGTTGAAGCGCTTGACTTACTGCATGGCGAGTTTGTATGCCATACAGATATGGTGCTGGATGCGTATCATATATGCTGGATGCTGCATGTATTGGCCGTGATGTCAGAAATGTAGTGTTGTGGCTGTGAGAGTGCTTAGTGTGTTTGCTGTGGTGTTGTGACCGTATTGGCTATGGTGTCGTGTGTATTGACTGTGTTGCTGTGAGCATGTTGATTGGGTGCTGAATGTATTGGCTATGTTGATGTGTGTTTTGGCTGCGTTGTTGTGATTGTGTTGACTGTGGTGTTGTGCATATTGGTTGCCTGTGCTGCTGTGTGTGTGGGATGAAGGTATTGGCTAGGGCGCTGTGCTTATTGGTTGTGATGTTGTGTGTATGGCTTTGGTGATGTGAGCATATTGATTGTGTGCATGTTTACTGAACCACCCATTTTTATATTTTCATGTATTATTTTAATAATACATTCATTTAACTTCATTATTCTTTATAATATGATATAAATAATCTATGCCGGCAAGACAACACTCCACAATCATATGAATTTACCATTTTAGATTTTCTTCATATGACTTGCCTTGCTCGACACCACTCCCTTATATAGGTTTTTTGACACCAATTTTCTATAATCGACATTTTTTTCAAAGGCTACCACTCACCTTTATATTGTCATGTACTATTTTAATAATACAATCATTTAACTTCATTATTCTTTATAATATGATATAAATAATCTATGCCGGCAAGACAACACTCCACAATCATATGAATTTACCATTTTAGATTTTCTTCATATGACTTGCCTTGCGCGACACCACTCCCTTATATAGGTTTTTTGACACATTTTCTATAATACCGACATTTTTTTCAAAGGCTACCACTCACCTTTATATTGTCATGTACTATTTTAATAATACAATCATTTAACTTCATTATTCTTTATAATATGATATAAATAATCTATGCCGGCAAGACAACACTCCACAATCATATGAATTTACCATTTTAGATTTTCTTCATATGACTTGCCTTGCGCGACACCACTCCCTTATATAGGTTTTTTGCCACCAAAACTTTATAAGCGACATTTTTTCCAAAGGGAACCACCCACTTTTATATTTTCATGTATTATTTTAATAATACATTCATTTAACTTCATTATTCTTTATAATATGATATAAATAATCTATGCCGGCAAGACAACACTCCACAATCATATGAATTTACCATTTTAGATTTTCTTCATATGACTTGCCTTGCGCGACACCACTCCCTTATATAGGTTTTTTGACACCAAAACTTCTATAAGACCGACATTTTTTTCAAAGGCTACCACTCACCTTTATATTGTCATGTACTATTTTAATAATACAATCATTTAACTTCATTATTCTTTATAATATGATATAAATAATCTATGCCGGCAAGACAACACTCCACAATCATATGAATTTACCATTTTAGATTTTCTTCATATGACTTGCCTTGCGCGACACCACTCCCTTATATAGGTTTTTTGCCACCAAAACTTTATAAGCGACATTTTTTCCAAAGGGAACCACCCACTTTTATATTTTCATGTATTATTTTAATAATACATTCATTTAACTTCATTATTCTTTATAATATGATATAAATAATCTATGCCGGCAAGACAACACTCCACAATCATATGAATTTACCATTTTAGATTTTCTTCATATGACTTGCCTTGCGCGACACCACTCCCTTATATAGGTTTTTTGCCACCAAAACTTTATAAGCGACATTTTTTCCAAAGGGAACCACCCATTTTTATATTTTCATGTATTATTTTAATAATACATTCATTTAACTTCATTATTCTTTATAATATGATATAAATAATCTATGCCGGCAAGACAACACTCCACAATCATATGAATTTACCATTTTAGATTTTCTTCATATGACTTGCCTTGCTCGACACCACTCCCTTATATAGGTTTTTTGCCACCAAAACTTTATAAGCGACATTTTTTCCAAAGGGAACCACCCATTTTTATATTTTCATGTATTATTTTAATAATACATTCATATAACTTCATTATTCTTTATAATATGATATAAATAATCTATGCCGGCAAGACAACACTCCACAATCATATGAATTTACCATTTTAGATTTTCTTCATATGACTTGCCTTGCGCGACACCACTCCCTTATATAGGTTTTTTGCCACCAAAACTTTATAAGCGACATTTTTTCCAAAGGGAACCACCCATTTTTATATTTTCATGTATTATTTTAATAATACATTCATTTAACTTCATTATTCTTTATAATATGATATAAATAATCTATGCCGGCAAGACAACACTCCACAATCATATGAATTTACCATTTTAGATTTTCTTCATATGACTTGCCTTGCGCGACACCACTCCCTTATATAGGTTTTTTGCCACCAAAACTTTATAAGCGACATTTTTTCCAAAGGGAACCACCCATTTTTATATTTTCATGTATTATTTTAATAATACATTCATTTAACTTCATTATTCTTTATAATATGATATAAATAATCTATGCCGGCAAGACAACACTCCACAATCATATGAATTTACCATTTTAGATTTTCTTCATATGACTTGCCTTGCGCGACACCACTACCCTATATAGGTTTTTTGACACAACTTCTTTAAAATCGACATTTTTCCCAAAGGATGTCATACATATATATAAAAGAACAGTGTTCTCATCATATATACATGGAATCTTTGTTCCATTTTGTATTTTACATACCATTATAAGTCAAGTGTACTCATATAATTTAAGTTCCTCATATAAATTTCAATTCCAAGTTCTCATTACGTATAACTGGAACCGAAGTTCCAAATATAATTAACAAGTATATATATATATATATGGGTTATCTTTACTAATTTCAGTTCCATGTGTTATAATTATGTATAAATGGAACCTTAATACCATATTGAGTTCTTCATATGATAATGTTAATATTTAAGTTCCTCAGTGCACATCACGTATAACTGGAACCGAAGTTCCAAATATTATTATAATTTCGCTCTATCGACATCAAGTATATATATATATGGGTTATCTTTACTAATTTCAGTTCCATGTGTTATAATTATGTATAAATGGAACCTTAATTCCATATTGAGTTCTTCATATGATAATGTTAATATTTAAGTTCCTCATATAAAGTGCACATAACGTATAACTGGAACCGAAGTTCCAAATATTATTATAATTTCGCTCTGTCGACAACAAGTATATATATATATATATGGGTTATCTTTACTAATTTCAGTTCCATGTGTTATAATTATGTATAAATGGAACCTTAATTCCATATTGAGTTCTTCATATGATAATGTTAATATTTAAGTTCCTCATATAAAGTGCACATCACGTATAACTGGAACCGAAGTTCCAAATATTATTATAATTTCGCTCTATCGACAACAAGTATATATATATATATGGGTTATCTTTACTAATTTCAGTTCCATGTGTTATAATTATGTATAAATGGAACCTTAATTCCATATTGAGTTCTTCATATGATAATGTTAATATTTAAGTTCCTCATATAAAGTGCACATCACGTATAACTGGAACCGAAGTTCCAAATATTATTATAATTTCGCTCTATCGACAACAAGTATATATATATATATATGGGTTATCTTTACTAATTTCAGTTCCATGTGTTATAATTATGTATAAATGGAACCTTAATTCCATATTGAGTTCTTCATATGATAATGTTAATATTTAAGTTCCTCATATAAAGTGCACATCACGTATAACTGGAACCGAAGTTCCAAATATTATTATAATTTCGCTCTATCGACAACAAGTATATATATATATATGGGTTATCTTTACTAATTTCAGTTCCATGTGTTATAATTATGTATAAATGGAACCTTAATTCCATATTGAGTTCTTCATATGATAATGTTAATATTTAAGTTCCTCATATAAAGTTCACATCACGTATAACTGGAACCGAAGTTCCAAATATTATTATAATTTCGCTCTATCGACAACAAGTATATATATATATATATGGGTTATCTTTACTAATTTCAGTTCCATGTGTTATAATTATGTATAAATGGAACCTTAATTCCATATTGAGTTCTTCATATGATAATGTTAATATTTAAGTTCCTCATATAAAGTGCACATCACGTATAACTGGAACCGAAGTTCCAAATATTATTATAATTTCGCTCTATCGACAACAAGTATATATATATATATGGGTTATCTTTACTAATTTCAGTTCCATGTGTTATAATTATGTATAAATGGAACCTTAATTCCATATTGAGTTCTTCATATGATAATGTTAATATTTAAGTTCCTCATATAAAGTGCACATCACGTATAACTGGAACCGAAGTTCCAAATATTATTATAATTTCGCTCTATCGACAAGTATATATATATATGGGTTATCTTTACTAATTTCAGTTCCATGTGTTATAATTATGTATAAATGGAACCTTAATTCCATATTGAGCTCTTCATATGATAATGTTAATATTTAAGTTCCTCATATAAAGTGCACATCACGTATAACTGGAACCGAAGTTCCAAATATTATTATAATTTCGCTCTATCGACAACAAGTATATATATATATATGGGTTATCTTTACTAATTTCAGTTCCATGTGTTATAATTATGTATAAATGGAACCTTAAATCCATATTGAGTTCTTCATATGATAATGTTAATATTTAAGTTCCTCAGTGCACATCACGTATAACTGGAACCGAAGTTCCAAATATTATTATAATTTCGCTCTATCGACATCAAGTATATATATATATGGGTTATCTTTACTAATTTCAGTTCCATGTGTTATAATTATGTATAAATGGAACCTTAATTCCATATTGAGTTCTTCATATGATAATGTTAATATTTAAGTTCCTCATATAAAGTGCACATCACGTATAACTGGAACCGAAGTTCCAAATATTATTATAATTTCGCTCTATCGACAACAAGTATATATATATATATGGGTTATCTTTACTAATTTCAGTTCCATGTGTTATAATTATGTATAAATGGAACCTTAATTCCATATTGAGTTCTTCATATGATAATGTTAATATTTAAGTTCCTCATATAAAGTGCACATCACGTATAACTGGAACCGAAGTTCCAAATATTATTATAATTTCGCTCTATCGACAACAAGTATATATATATATATATGGGTTATCTTTACTAATTTCAGTTCCATGTGTTATAATTATGTATAAATGGAACCTTAAATCCATATTGAGTTCTTCATATGATAATGTTAATATTTAAGTTCCTCATATAAAGTGCACATCACGTATAACTGGAACCGAAGTTCCAAATATTATTATAATTTCGCTCTGTCGACAACAAGTATATATATATATATGGGTTATCTTTACTAATTTCAGTTCCATGTGTTATAATTATGTATAAATGGAACCTTAATTCCATATTGAGTTCTTCATATGATAATGTTAATATTTAAGTTCCTCATATAAAGTGCACATCACGTATAACTGGAACCGATGTTCCAAATATTATTATAATTTCGCTCTATCGACAACAAGTATATATATATATATATGGGTTATCTTTACTAATTTCAGTTCCATGTGTTATAATTATGTATAAATGGAACCTTAATTCCATATTGAGTTCTTCATATGATAATGTTAATATTTAAGTTCCTCATATAAATTACAATTCCAAGTGCTCATCACTTATAAATGGAACCTTAATTCCATATTGAGTTACTCATTATTTCCATATTAAGTTCTTCATATATTTATGGAATTAAAAACATTTTTTTTTTTTCATATGACATGCTTTGTGAGACAACACTCCCCTATATAAATTTATTGAAACAATTTCTTTAAAGTAATCATTTTTCCCAAAGGCCGTCATGCAAATATATAAAATAACAGTCTTCTCTCATCATATATACATGAAATCTTAGTTCCATTTACATACCAATATAAAGGCAAGTGTACTCATATAATTTAAGTTCCTCATTATAAAATTTCAATTCCAAGTGCTCTTCACGTATAATTGGAACCTAAGCTCCAAATATTATTATAATTTCGCTCTATCGATATCAAGTATATATATTAGTTCTCTTTATTCATTTCAGTTCCAAATGCTCTGTTCATATATTGAGTTCTTCATATCATAATTAATTTCAAGTACTCATATATTATAAGTTCTCTTTATTAATTTCAAGTTCTCATATATATTATAAGTTCTCTTCATCAATTTTGAGTTCTCCATATATTTCATTGTTTTCTGACTTATTAATTTTTTGTGTTCTTTATATATTATATCAATTATATACCTATATATATAAATAAAGTCTTCTTTTCTTTTCTAAGCCATATAGCATTCTTCATATCATATTGAGTTCTCTCCATCAATTTCAAGTACTCAAACAACATATTATAAGTTCTCTTCATCGATTTTAAGTTCTCCATATATATATTATTGTTTTCTGACTTATTAATTTTTTGTATTCTTTATATATGATATCAATTATATACTTATATATATAAATAAAGTCTTCTTTTTCTTCTAAGCCATATAGCATTCTTCATATCATATTGAGTTCTCTCCATCAATTTCAAGTACTCAAACATATTATAAGCTCTCTTCATCGATTTTAAGTTCTCCATATATATATTATTGTTTTCTGACGACTTATTAATTTTTTGTATTCTTTATATATATGATATCATTTATATACTTATATATATAAATAAAGTCTTCTTTTCTAAGCCATATAGCATTCTTCATATCATATTGAGTTCTCTCCATCAATTTCAAGTACTCAAACATATTATAAGTTCTCTTCATCGATTTTAAGTTCTCCATATATATCATTGTTTTCTGACTTATTAATTTTTTGTATTCTTTATATACTATATCAATTATATACTTATATATATAAATAAAGTCTTCTTTTCTAACCCAATTTCAAGTACTCATATATATAATAAATTCTCTTCATCAATTTTAAGTTCTCCATATATATCATTGTTTTCTGACTTATTAATTTTTTGTATTCTTTATATATATGATATCAATTATATACTTATATATATAAATAAAGTCTTCTTTTCTAAGCCATATAGCATTCTTCATATCATCATATTGAGTTCTCTCCATCAATTTCAAGTACTCAAACATATTATAAGTTCTCTTCATCGATTTTAAGTTCTCTCCATATATATCATTGTTTTCTGACTTATTAATTTTTTTGTGTTCTTTATATATTATATCAGTTATATATATTATATATATAAATAAAGTCTTCTTTTCTAATCCATATTGCATATTGCATTCTTCATATCATATAGAGTTCTCTCCATCAATTTCAAGTACTCATATATATATTATAAGTTCTCTTTATCGATTTTAAGTTCTTTATATATATATCATTGTTTTCTGACTTGCATATAATTCATATATATATAGATATATGTACATATATATATACTTATATATATATTTTTATATTATTTTCATCTTATTTAAATGAAGCCTTCCATTTCATTTATTTTGATCATAATACATATATTAAGTGAACTTAGTGTATTTTGTGTTCTGCATCATTTATTTATAAGTTCTCTTTATCGAATTCATGCCTTTTATTTATATATATTAACAATATAAAACATAAATGAAGCCTTCCAATTTCATTTATTTATCATTATATACATTTTATATTAATAAAATATAACTTTTTACGCCACTTTTATATTCAGAATAATAAAGTACATATACATATGTATATACTTCAATATAAGAAAATCAAATCAATTGATCACTTAAAATTGATAGCATATAGATATATATATATACCCATATTCCAAAATTATCATTATACATATTTTATGGAATTGATTTCGAATCATATCAAGCAAAGGATAAGCTTCAGTGGATCGCAGTATGGCAGCTGCTCAACCACTTACAACACCTTGCCTGTTACAAAAGTCGTTTACAATTGATTCCAGGCTTTGTCATTGTATTAAATAATGTTTTAAAATATAACTAGCGCGGCATCAGGTGATCGAAGATCCTCCCAATTTACTATGTTATATATAACATTGGCATCACATCCATTGTCGTCCATAAAATGAATTATAGACTTTTAATGGTTTAGAAGCCATACAATGCAAATTGCCCCTTATTTATCATTGCAGTCCAGCACGGATACGACCTTAGAGGCGTTCAGGCATAATCCAACGGACGTAGCGTCATACCACTGTTCGCTCGAACAAGTATTGTGCCATTGGTCCGTACCTGCGGTTCCTCTCGTACTACGCAGGAATGCTGTCGCAACAACGTTTTGTCATTAGTAGGGTAAAACTAACCTGTCTCACGACGGTCTAAACCCAGCTCACGTTCCCTTGCATGGGTGAACAATCCAACGCTTGGTGAATTTTGCTTCACAATGATAGGAAGAGCCGACATCGAAGGATCAAAAAGCGACGTCGCTATGAACGCTTGGCCGCCACAAGCCAGTTATCCCTATGGTAACTTTTCTGACACCTCTTGTTAAAAACTCTTTAAACCAAAAGGATCGATAGGCCG
Organism: Drosophila hamatofila; assembly: GCA_035045345.1. Taxonomy (NCBI): domain Eukaryota; kingdom Metazoa; phylum Arthropoda; class Insecta; order Diptera; family Drosophilidae; genus Drosophila; species Drosophila hamatofila. The sequence goes on along the minus strand of JAWNPA010000002.1, from coordinate 9,099 downwards.
AGCTTTTGCTGTCCCTGTGTGTACTGAACACCGAGATCAAGTCAGCATTTGCCCTTTTGCTCTATGTGTGGTTTCTGTCCGCACTGAGCTGGCCTTGGGACACCTCCGTTATTATTTGAGAGATGTACCGCCCCAGTCAAACTCCCTACCTGGCAATGTCCTTGAATTGGATCATACCTGAGTATTTGGAGTTATACCAAATTATTAAATCAAAAACACGTAATGCATTTTCTCATTAATGAATTTGTTTGCGATTATATAACAAACTCGTGATACTTTGATCAAGAAGCTTGCATCAAAACCCAATACCATAAGACATAATGAATATATCCGTATAATGGCTAGGAAATGATACACGTTCCACTTAATCAAGTAAGTAAGGAAACAATAAGAGTAGTGGTATTTCATTGGCGATATCAAACCGAAGCCTAATATCTCCCACTTATTCTACACCTCTTATGTCTCCTTACACTGCCAGATTAGAGTCAAGCTCAAAAGGGTCTTCTTTCCCCGCTAATTATTCCAAGCCCGTTCCCTTGGCTGTGGTTTCGCTAGATAGTAGATAGGGACAGAATCCTTGATTTGTTTAACGTGACGTGTACCCCGTTGGGGGTTTACTACCACGGTACTCTCATGTGCCGCATAAGCGACACATAGTACAGCGGGTGAATATAATGCGTCCACCAACGCCCCTAAAAGAACTCTTTTAGCTACCAATTCGAAAATGTGCTGTCGGGCACAAGTTCCCTCTTGGGTGGAGGCGAGGCCTATCTTAACCTCTGCTAGATTACGGGTATACAGCTCCCGGCTGGACCAACAAACGTTGAGTCACAGCTGTTTAGCACCACAGCCACCACGATACTCCCACTTAAGGGGGCCAACCTCAATTGGACTGGCCTCGGCCACCAGCCCATCCCGTGGTTCAAATTTCAAATCTGTTACAATTTGCAGCTTTGATCGGCTGTCCGCAGTCTGCGACTACTGCCCAATTCGGTTTCCGACAACCAGGGGCTGGGTGGTCCCCGTCGGCACACTCGAATGAGCATAACCTACCAGATTAAGGCTCTGTTCGGCCCTGCGACTCTCTCCGAGAAGAGAGTCTGCCAGATTAAGGCTCTGGCGAGCCCTTCGACTCATCCCGGAGGACTTTGTCTTCCAAATTTACGGACTTTGGTCTGACCTTCGTAGATACTTCTACTGCCAGTTTCGACTAACGTCAGTCCGGCACTGGTCGGCCAGGTCCAGCTCCTCCAGCATCGAGCAGCATGCGTCGCCTGCTGAAGACTGTGCGAGCATAGTCTTCAAGCAGTTGCATGCTCTCCTCCGTCTCCAGGGTCCTCGCCATATTCCAGTCACCGGATGTAGACTGCTGTATCCTAAGTCCTTCCAGATCCCGCACATCCGCATAGAGGGGGCAGGCACACAAGACGTGTTGCCAGTCCTCTAAGGGATGGCCACATAGGCATCCAGCAGTCTCGCTCAGACCACGCGCATGCAGGAAAGCGTTCAACGAGCCATGACCAGTTATGAGGAAACTGGTCAGCATCGTGAACCTGAAGTCGGGGCGGCTAAAGACGAAGCTTACGTCCGGGATGAACTTATGCGTCACACGACCGTGCTCGCCGTCATCCCACCGGAGCTGCCACTCACGCAATAAGCGTTCGTCCAGCAAGGCTCTCCCCATAGTACGATCAAGGGTCGAAACGTCTTGATCGTAGAGCCAATCGCCCTCTACCATCCTGTAGTTCCTCTTCAGTTTGTACTGCATTGCGTTGCGCGTCGCAACAAGGTCCAGCGGTGGAGCTCCTGCTAACACTTCAAGGGCGTCTGTAGATACCGTCCGGCACGTGGGCAAACATCCAGTCAGGATGATGCGATGGCAGGACTTGAGCGACCTCCTGGCGCCGTCTAGTCTCATCGCCGTCGTGTACCACACTGAAGCACCGAATAAAGCACAAGGCACCATGAGTCCGGCATATATCCTTCGCCGTGCGCGCGGACTGAGTCCCCAGTCGACGCGTAGCACACGGGTCAGGGCTCCGACGACTCCAGCCAGCCGATCGCGTAAAGACGCGATATGCGGGAGAAAACTCAACCGCTCGCCGACTGTGATGCCAAGATACCGGTATTGCGTCACATACCGTAGACTTGCTCCTGCAAATCTGACGGCGGGATGCCTGCCAGCTGACAGCTTTCCCTTAAGGAGCATCGTCACAGTCTTCGTAGACGAGACTGAGACTCCTACTTCCGTACCCCATCCTCCAACAATCTCCATCAGTTGGGCGCCAGTGAGCTCCAGTTGAGACCTGGCATTCCCTTCGATGAGCAGCAGCAAATCGTCAGCGTATGCACTAAAAGTGCAGTGCGCCTCCAGGCGGTGCAGAAGGACATCCATTAAAACGTTCCATATAAATGGACCGCTAATGGACCCCTGCGGACAGCCACGTGAGACGTTCACGTTGGCTTCGCCAAAGCTACTGACGATGCTAGCTTTTCGGTCCGAAAAGAAGCTGCGCCAGATCCCAATCTCCCTGCATCCTAGATCCGATAGTCGGCGTAACGCTGCATCCCATTCGACGTGGTCGAATGCTCCCTTGAAGTCGATGAAGACTCCGAGCACGTATCGAGCCGGACTGGCTTCGACACTGCTCACGACGTGCCTCCAGGCATCCTCGACGCAGCGTCCGGGGCGAAAACCGAATTGCCATCGGTTCTCGTCCGTGAGCACCTCCTTCACACGGTTCACCATGATCCCTTCCAGCACTTTGCCAAACACAGGCAGCAGGCAGATGCCTCGATAGGACGCTGGATCGCTCCTGTCCTTGTCGAGGCCTTTGAGCAGCGCAACCACACGCGGGCGCTTCCACTCAGTGGGAAAATATCCATCTGCCAGGCAGCGGGAGTACAACGCTGTCATGTGCTCCGGGATGGCCCGCCAAGCCGCTTTGACCATACCCCCAGTTATGCCATCTAAACCAGGTGAGCGCCTGCTACGAACTCTGGCGATGCATGTCTCAACCTCGAAGATCTCAAGGGCTGGGGGTACTTCGCGAGGAACGCGAATGTCCACTGGCCTCTCCGCTGCAGGGAAAAAGCTGCGGAGCAGGACGTTCGCACAGTCGTGCCAGGTTACGAACTGCTCATTGTTCCAGCGAAGGCAACCGATATCGGTGCACGTCTTGCGGCCTCGGCATATCCTGTAGGCGGACCCCCATGGGTCATCCTGGTGCTCGCCAACAAATCGTCTCCAGTCTTCCTCTTTCGCCTTTAGCATCATCCTCTCGTATTCCTTTCGGGTGATCCTGAAATTCGAGGCAAGTCCACTGACACTCTCACTGTGAGTGCGGCGCGCATGCTGAAGCCTTCGCCGGGCTCTCCTGAGCGCGCGGCGTGCGTCCGTGAGGGAGGCATTCCACCAGCCCACACGGCGTCTGGCTCGCGATTGTCGACGCCCAAACACAGTGTCGCTCACCTGATGGACCAGGCAGCGGAGTGCAGCCACTTGTTCATCCGATGCCCCCCCCCATCTTCCCTATCTACTATCTAGCGAAACCACAGCCAAGGGAACGGGCTTGGAATAATTAGCGGGGAAAGAAGACCCTTTTGAGCTTGACTCTAATCTGGCAGTGTAAGGAGACTAAGAGGTGTAGAATAAGTGGGAGATATTAGGCTTCGGTTTGATATCGCCAATGAAATACCACTACTCTTATTGTTTCCTTACTTACTTGATTAAGTGGAACGTGTATCATTTCCTAGCCATTATACGGATATATTCATTATGTCTTATGGTATTGGGTTTTGATGCAAGCTTCTTGATCAAAGTATCACGAGTTTGTTATATAATCGCAAACAAATTCATTAATGAGAAAATGCATTACGTGTTTTTGATTTAATAATTTGGTATAACTCCAAATACTCAGGTATGATCCAATTCAAGGACATTGCCAGGTAGGGAGTTTGACTGGGGCGGTACATCTCTCAAATAATAACGGAGGTGTCCCAAGGCCAGCTCAGTGCGGACAGAAACCACACATAGAGCAAAAGGGCAAATGCTGACTTGATCTCGGTGTTCAGTACACACAGGGACAGCAAAAGCTCGGCCTATCGATCCTTTTGGTTTAAAGAGTTTTTAACAAGAGGTGTCAGAAAAGTTACCATAGGGATAACTGGCTTGTGGCGGCCAAGCGTTCATAGCGACGTCGCTTTTTGATCCTTCGATGTCGGCTCTTCCTATCATTGTGAAGCAAAATTCACCAAGCGTTGGATTGTTCACCCATGCAAGGGAACGTGAGCTGGGTTTAGACCGTCGTGAGACAGGTTAGTTTTACCCTACTAATGACAAAACGTTGTTGCGACAGCATTCCTGCGTAGTACGAGAGGAACCGCAGGTACGGACCAATGGCACAATACTTGTTCGAGCGAACAGTGGTATGACGCTACGTCCGTTGGATTATGCCTGAACGCCTCTAAGGTCGTATCCGTGCTGGACTGCAATGATAAATAAGGGGCAATTTGCATTGTATGGCTTCTAAACCATTAAAAGTCTATAATTCATTTTATGGACGACAATGGATGTGATGCCAATGTTATATATAACATAGTAAATTGGGAGGATCTTCGATCACCTGATGCCGCGCTAGTTATATTTTAAAACATTATTTAATACAATGACAAAGCCTGGAATCAATTGTAAACGACTTTTGTAACAGGCAAGGTGTTGTAAGTGGTTGAGCAGCTGCCATACTGCGATCCACTGAAGCTTATCCTTTGCTTGATATGATTCGAAATCAATTCCATAAAATATGTATAATGATAATTTTGGAATATGGGTATATATATATATCTATATGCTATCAATTTTAAGTGATCAATTGATTTGATTTTCTTATATTGAAGTATATACATATGTATATGTACTTTATTATTCTGAATATAAAAGTGGCGTAAAAAGTTATATTTTATTAATATAAAATGTATATAATGATAAATAAATGAAATTGGAAGGCTTCATTTATGTTTTATATTGTTAATATATATAAATAAAAGGCATGAATTCGATAAAGAGAACTTATAAATAAATGATGCAGAACACAAAATACACTAAGTTCACTTAATATATGTATTATGATCAAAATAAATGAAATGGAAGGCTTCATTTAAATAAGATGAAAATAATATAAAAATATATATATAAGTATATATATATGTACATATATCTATATATATATGAATTATATGCAAGTCAGAAAACAATGATATATATATAAAGAACTTAAAATCGATAAAGAGAACTTATAATATATATATGAGTACTTGAAATTGATGGAGAGAACTCTATATGATATGAAGAATGCAATATGCAATATGGATTAGAAAAGAAGACTTTATTTATATATATAATATATATAACTGATATAATATATAAAGAACACAAAAAAATTAATAAGTCAGAAAACAATGATATATATGGAGAGAACTTAAAATCGATGAAGAGAACTTATAATATGTTTGAGTACTTGAAATTGATGGAGAGAACTCAATATGATGATATGAAGAATGCTATATGGCTTAGAAAAGAAGACTTTATTTATATATATAAGTATATAATTGATATCATATATATAAAGAATACAAAAAATTAATAAGTCAGAAAACAATGATATATATGGAGAACTTAAAATTGATGAAGAGAATTTATTATATATATGAGTACTTGAAATTGGGTTAGAAAAGAAGACTTTATTTATATATATAAGTATATAATTGATATAGTATATAAAGAATACAAAAAATTAATAAGTCAGAAAACAATGATATATATGGAGAACTTAAAATCGATGAAGAGAACTTATAATATGTTTGAGTACTTGAAATTGATGGAGAGAACTCAATATGATATGAAGAATGCTATATGGCTTAGAAAAGAAGACTTTATTTATATATATAAGTATATAAATGATATCATATATATAAAGAATACAAAAAATTAATAAGTCGTCAGAAAACAATAATATATATATGGAGAACTTAAAATCGATGAAGAGAGCTTATAATATGTTTGAGTACTTGAAATTGATGGAGAGAACTCAATATGATATGAAGAATGCTATATGGCTTAGAAGAAAAAGAAGACTTTATTTATATATATAAGTATATAATTGATATCATATATAAAGAATACAAAAAATTAATAAGTCAGAAAACAATAATATATATATGGAGAACTTAAAATCGATGAAGAGAACTTATAATATGTTGTTTGAGTACTTGAAATTGATGGAGAGAACTCAATATGATATGAAGAATGCTATATGGCTTAGAAAAGAAAAGAAGACTTTATTTATATATATAGGTATATAATTGATATAATATATAAAGAACACAAAAAATTAATAAGTCAGAAAACAATGAAATATATGGAGAACTCAAAATTGATGAAGAGAACTTATAATATATATGAGAACTTGAAATTAATAAAGAGAACTTATAATATATGAGTACTTGAAATTAATTATGATATGAAGAACTCAATATATGAACAGAGCATTTGGAACTGAAATGAATAAAGAGAACTAATATATATACTTGATATCGATAGAGCGAAATTATAATAATATTTGGAGCTTAGGTTCCAATTATACGTGAAGAGCACTTGGAATTGAAATTTTATAATGAGGAACTTAAATTATATGAGTACACTTGCCTTTATATTGGTATGTAAATGGAACTAAGATTTCATGTATATATGATGAGAGAAGACTGTTATTTTATATATTTGCATGACGGCCTTTGGGAAAAATGATTACTTTAAAGAAATTGTTTCAATAAATTTATATAGGGGAGTGTTGTCTCACAAAGCATGTCATATGAAAAAAAAAAAAATGTTTTTAATTCCATAAATATATGAAGAACTTAATATGGAAATAATGAGTAACTCAATATGGAATTAAGGTTCCATTTATAAGTGATGAGCACTTGGAATTGTAATTTATATGAGGAACTTAAATATTAACATTATCATATGAAGAACTCAATATGGAATTAAGGTTCCATTTATACATAATTATAACACATGGAACTGAAATTAGTAAAGATAACCCATATATATATATATATATACTTGTTGTCGATAGAGCGAAATTATAATAATATTTGGAACTTCGGTTCCAGTTATACGTGATGTGCACTTTATATGAGGAACTTAAATATTAACATTATCATATGAAGAACTCAATATGGAATTAAGGTTCCATTTATACATAATTATAACACATGGAACTGAAATTAGTAAAGATAACCCATATATATATATATATACTTGTTGTCGACAGAGCGAAATTATAATAATATTTGGAACTTCGGTTCCAGTTATACGTGATGTGCACTTTATATGAGGAACTTAAATATTAACATTATCATATGAAGAACTCAATATGGAATTAAGGTTCCATTTATACATAATTATAACACATGGAACTGAAATTAGTAAAGATAACCCATATATATATATATACTTGTTGTCGATAGAGCGAAATTATAATAATATTTGGAACTTCGGTTCCAGTTATACGTGATGTGCACTTTATATGAGGAACTTAAATATTAACATTATCATATGAAGAACTCAATATGGAATTAAGGTTCCATTTATACATAATTATAACACATGGAACTGAAATTAGTAAAGATAACCCATATATATATATATACTTGTTGTCGATAGAGCGAAATTATAATAATATTTGGAACTTCGGTTCCAGTTATACGTGATGTGCACTTTATATGAGGAACTTAAATATTAACATTATCATATGAAGAACTCAATATGGAATTAAGGTTCCATTTATACATAATTATAACACATGGAACTGAAATTAGTAAAGATAACCCATATATATATATATACTTGTTGTCGATAGAGCGAAATTATAATAATATTTGGAACTTCGGTTCCAGTTATACGTGATGTGCACTTTATATGAGGAACTTAAATATTAACATTATCATATGAAGAACTCAATATGGAATTAAGGTTCCATTTATACATAATTATAACACATGGAACTGAAATTAGTAAAGATAACCCATATATATATATATACTTGTTGTCGATAGAGCGAAATTATAATAATATTTGGAACTTCGGTTCCAGTTATACGTGATGTGCACTTTATATGAGGAACTTAAATATTAACATTATCATATGAAGAACTCAATATGGAATTAAGGTTCCATTTATACATAATTATAACACATGGAACTGAAATTAGTAAAGATAACCCATATATATATATATATACTTGTTGTCGATAGAGCGAAATTATAATAATATTTGGAACTTCGGTTCCAGTTATACGTGATGTGCACTTTATATGAGGAACTTAAATATTAACATTATCATATGAAGAACTCAATATGGAATTAAGGTTCCATTTATACATAATTATAACACATGGAACTGAAATTAGTAAAGATAACCCATATATATATATATACTTGTTGTCGATAGAGCGAAATTATAATAATATTTGGAACTTCGGTTCCAGTTATACGTGATGTGCACTTTATATGAGGAACTTAAATATTAACATTATCATATGAAGAACTCAATATGGAATTAAGGTTCCATTTATACATAATTATAACACATGGAACTGAAATTAGTAAAGATAACCCATATATATATATATACTTGTTGTCGATAGAGCGAAATTATAATAATATTTGGAACTTCGGTTCCAGTTATACGTGATGTGCACTTTATATGAGGAACTTAAATATTAACATTATCATATGAAGAACTCAATATGGAATTAAGGTTCCATTTATACATAATTATAACACATGGAACTGAAATTAGTAAAGATAACCCATATATATATATATATACTTGTTGTCGATAGAGCGAAATTATAATAATATTTGGAACTTCGGTTCCAGTTATACGTGATGTGCACTTTATATGAGGAACTTAAATATTAACATTATCATATGAAGAACTCAATATGGAATTAAGGTTCCATTTATACATAATTATAACACATGGAACTGAAATTAGTAAAGATAACCCATATATATATATATATACTTGTTGTCGAT
>JAWNPA010000019.1:16007500-16329591 GCA_035045345.1 Drosophila hamatofila | reverse complement strand
AATATAGATACAGAAATGTAGATACACAAATGTAGATACAGATACAGATACAGATACAGATACAGATACAGATACAGATACAGATACAGATACAGATACAGATACAGATACAGATACAGATACAGATACAGATACAGATACAGATACAGATACAGATACAGATACAGATACAGATACAGATACAGATACAGATACAGATACAGATACAGATACAGATACAGATACAGATACAGATACAGATACAGATACAGATACAGATACAGATACAGATACAGATACAGATACAGATACAGATACAGATACAGATACAGATACAGATACAGATACAGATACAGATACAGATACAGATACAGATACAGATACAGATACAGATACAGATACAGATACAGATACAGATACAGATACAGATACAGATACAGATACAGATACAGATACAGATACAGATACAGATACAGATACAGATACAGATACAGATACAGATACAGATACAGATACAGATACAGATACAGATACAGATACAGATACAGATACAGATACAGATACAGATACAGATACAGATACAGATACAGATACAGATACAGATACAGATACAGATACAGATACAGATACAGATACAGATACAGATACAGATACAGATACAGATACAGATACAGATACAGATACAGATACAGATACAGATACAGATACAGATACAGATACAGATACAGATACAGATACAGATACAGATACAGATACAGATACAGATACAGATACAGATACAGATACAGATACAGATACAGATACAGATACAGATACAGATACAGATACAGATACAGATACAGATACAGATACAGATACAGATACAGATACAGATACAGATACAGATACAGATACAGATACAGATACAGATACAGATACAGATACAGATACAGATACAGATACAGATACAGATACAGATACAGATACAGATACAGATACAGATACAGATACAGATACAGATACAGATACAGATACAGATACAGATACAGATACAGATACAGATACAGATACAGATACAGATACAGATACAGATACAGATACAGATACAGATACAGATACAGATACAGATACAGATACAGATACAGATACAGATACAGATACAGATACAGATACAGATACAGATACAGATACAGATACAGATACAGATACAGATACAGATACAGATACAGATACAGATACAGATACAGATACAGATACAGATACAGATACAGATACAGATACAGATACAGATACAGATACAGATACAGATACAGATACAGATACAGATACAGATACAGATACAGATACAGATACAGATACAGATACAGATACAGATACAGATACAGATACAGATACAGATACAGATACAGATACAGATACAGATACAGATACAGATACAGATACAGATACAGATACAGATACAGATACAGATACAGATACAGATACAGATACAGATACAGATACAGATACAGATACAGATACAGATACAGATACAGATACAGATACAGATACAGATACAGATACAGATACAGATACAGATACAGATACAGATACAGATACAGATACAGATACAGATACAGATACAGATACAGATACAGATACAGATACAGATACAGATACAGATACAGATACAGATACAGATACAGATACAGATACAGATACAGATACAGATACAGATACAGATACAGATACAGATACAGATACAGATACAGATACAGATACAGATACAGATACAGATACAGATACAGATACAGATACAGATACAGATACAGATACAGATACAGATACAGATACAGATACAGATACAGATACAGATACAGATACAGATACAGATACAGATACAGATACAGATACAGATACAGATACAGATACAGATACAGATACAGATACAGATACAGATACAGATACAGATACAGATACAGATACAGATACAGATACAGATACAGATACAGATACAGATACAGATACAGATACAGATACAGATACAGATACAGATACAGATACAGATACAGATACAGATACAGATACAGATACAGATACAGATACAGATACAGATACAGATACAGATACAGATACAGATACAGATACAGATACAGATACAGATACAGATACAGATACAGATACAGATACAGATACAGATACAGATACAGATACAGATACAGATACAGATACAGATACAGATACAGATACAGATACAGATACAGATACAGATACAGATACAGATACAGATACAGATACAGATACAGATACAGATACAGATACAGATACAGATACAGATACAGATACAGATACAGATACAGATACAGATACAGATACAGATACAGATACAGATACAGATACAGATACAGATACAGATACAGATACAGATACAGATACAGATACAGATACAGATACAGATACAGATACAGATACAGATACAGATACAGATACAGATACAGATACAGATACAGATACAGATACAGATACAGATACAGATACAGATACAGATACAGATACAGATACAGATACAGATACAGATACAGATACAGATACAGATACAGATACAGATACAGATACAGATACAGATACAGATACAGATACAGATACAGATACAGATACAGATACAGATACAGATACAGATACAGATACAGATACAGATACAGATACAGATACAGATACAGATACAGATACAGATACAGATACAGATACAGATACAGATACAGATACAGATACAGATACAGATACAGATACAGATACAGATACAGATACAGATACAGATACAGATACAGATACAGATACAGATACAGATACAGATACAGATACAGATACAGATACAGATACAGATACAGATACAGATACAGATACAGATACAGATACAGATACAGATACAGATACAGATACAGATACAGATACAGATACAGATACAGATACAGATACAGATACAGATACAGATACAGATACAGATACAGATACAGATACAGATACAGATACAGATACAGATACAGATACAGATACAGATACAGATACAGATACAGATACAGATACAGATACAGATACAGATACAGATACAGATACAGATACAGATACAGATACAGATACAGATACAGATACAGATACAGATACAGATACAGATACAGATACAGATACAGATACAGATACAGATACAGATACAGATACAGATACAGATACAGATACAGATACAGATACAGATACAGATACAGATACAGATACAGATACAGATACAGATACAGATACAGATACAGATACAGATACAGATACAGATACAGATACAGATACAGATACAGATACAGATACAGATACAGATACAGATACAGATACAGATACAGATACAGATACAGATACAGATACAGATACAGATACAGATACAGATACAGATACAGATACAGATACAGATACAGATACAGATACAGATACAGATACAGATACAGATACAGATACAGATACAGATACAGATACAGATACAGATACAGATACAGATACAGATACAGATACAGATACAGATACAGATACAGATACAGATACAGATACAGATACAGATACAGATACAGATACAGATACAGATACAGATACAGATACAGATACAGATACAGATACAGATACAGATACAGATACAGATACAGATACAGATACAGATACAGATACAGATACAGATACAGATACAGATACAGATACAGATACAGATACAGATACAGATACAGATACAGATACAGATACAGATACAGATACAGATACAGATACAGATACAGATACAGATACAGATACAGATACAGATACAGATACAGATACAGATACAGATACAGATACAGATACAGATACAGATACAGATACAGATACAGATACAGATACAGATACAGATACAGATACAGATACAGATACAGATACAGATACAGATACAGATACAGATACAGATACAGATACAGATACAGATACAGATACAGATACAGATACAGATACAGATACAGATACAGATACAGATACAGATACAGATACAGATACAGATACAGATACAGATACAGATACAGATACAGATACAGATACAGATACAGATACAGATACAGATACAGATACAGATACAGATACAGATACAGATACAGATACAGATACAGATACAGATACAGATACAGATACAGATACAGATACAGATACAGATACAGATACAGATACAGATACAGATACAGATACAGATACAGATACAGATACAGATACAGATACAGATACAGATACAGATACAGATACAGATACAGATACAGATACAGATACAGATACAGATACAGATACAGATACAGATACAGATACAGATACAGATACAGATACAGATACAGATACAGATACAGATACAGATACAGATACAGATACAGATACAGATACAGATACAGATACAGATACAGATACAGATACAGATACAGATACAGATACAGATACAGATACAGATACAGATACAGATACAGATACAGATACAGATACAGATACAGATACAGATACAGATACAGATACAGATACAGATACAGATACAGATACAGATACAGATACAGATACAGATACAGATACAGATACAGATACAGATACAGATACAGATACAGATACAGATACAGATACAGATACAGATACAGATACAGATACAGATACAGATACAGATACAGATACAGATACAGATACAGATACAGATACAGATACAGATACAGATACAGATACAGATACAGATACAGATACAGATACAGATACAGATACAGATACAGATACAGATACAGATACAGATACAGATACAGATACAGATACAGATACAGATACAGATACAGATACAGATACAGATACAGATACAGATACAGATACAGATACAGATACAGATACAGATACAGATACAGATACAGATACAGATACAGATACAGATACAGATACAGATACAGATACAGATACAGATACAGATACAGATACAGATACAGATACAGATACAGATACAGATACAGATACAGATACAGATACAGATACAGATACAGATACAGATACAGATACAGATACAGATACAGATACAGATACAGATACAGATACAGATACAGATACAGATACAGATACAGATACAGATACAGATACAGATACAGATACAGATACAGATACAGATACAGATACAGATACAGATACAGATACAGATACAGATACAGATACAGATACAGATACAGATACAGATACAGATACAGATACAGATACAGATACAGATACAGATACAGATACAGATACAGATACAGATACAGATACAGATACAGATACAGATACAGATACAGATACAGATACAGATACAGATACAGATACAGATACAGATACAGATACAGATACAGATACAGATACAGATACAGATACAGATACAGATACAGATACAGATACAGATACAGATACAGATACAGATACAGATACAGATACAGATACAGATACAGATACAGATACAGATACAGATACAGATACAGATACAGATACAGATACAGATACAGATACAGATACAGATACAGATACAGATACAGATACAGATACAGATACAGATACAGATACAGATACAGATACAGATACAGATACAGATACAGATACAGATACAGAGATACAGATACAGAGATACAGATACAGAGATACAGATACAGAGATACAGATACAGATACAGAGATACAGATACAGAGATACAGATACAGAGATACAGATACAGAGATACAGATACAGAGATACAGATACAGATACAGAGATACAGATACAGAGATACAGATACAGAGATACAGATACAGAGATACAGATACAGAGATACAGATACAGAGATACAGATACAGAGATACAGATACAGAGATACAGATACAGAGATACAGATACAGAGATACAGATACAGAGATACAGATACAGAGATACAGATACAGAGATACAGATACAGAGATACAGATACAGAGATACAGATACAGAGATACAGATACAGAGATACAGATACAGAGATACAGATACAGAGATACAGATACAGAGATACAGATACAGAGATACAGATACAGAGATACAGATACAGAGATACAGATACAGAGATACAGATACAGAGATACAGATACAGAGATACAGATACAGAGATACAGATACAGAGATACAGATACAGAGATACAGATACAGAGATACAGATACAGAGATACAGATACAGAGATACAGATACAGAGATACAGATACAGAGATACAGATACAGAGATACAGATACAGAGATACAGATACAGAGATACAGATACAGAGATACAGATACAGAGATACAGATACAGAGATACAGATACAGAGATACAGATACAGAGATACAGATACAGAGATACAGATACAGAGATACAGATACAGAGATACAGATACAGAGATACAGATACAGAGATACAGATACAGAGATACAGATACAGAGATACAGATACAGAGATACAGATACAGAGATACAGATACAGAGATACAGATACAGAGATACAGATACAGAGATACAGATACAGAGATACAGATACAGAGATACAGATACAGAGATACAGATACAGAGATACAGATACAGAGATACAGATACAGAGATACAGATACAGAGATACAGATACAGAGATACAGATACAGAGATACAGATACAGAGATACAGATACAGAGATACAGATACATATTCGATATTTGTATCCGATAGCTGTTAGTAATACTCGTATTCGATAGTTTTATCCGATAGTTGAATCCTATAGTTACATCCGATAGTTCTATCCGATACATATACAGATACAGATAAAGTTGTGACTACGGCAACGCTCTCGGAAAACATTTAGGAAGTGTTAAAACACTTTATGTGTGCCGTATAATTTATACGCAGCTGGCCACGAAACTTGATAACCAATAGTTGTATCCGATAGTTGCATACGATAGGTATATACGATATATTATCCGATACATTATCCGATAATTTTAGCCGATAACCGGTAACCGATAGCTGATAACCGATTACCGATAACCAATAGCCGATAACCGATAACAGATAACCGATAACAGATAAAGATAGATTAGAAGGTGTTAAGACACCTTATGTGTGCCGTATGATTAATACGCAGCTGACCACGAAACTTTATAGCCGATAGTTGCATCCGATAGTTGTATCCGATAGTTATATCCGATACAGATACAGATACAGATACAGATACAGATAAAGCTGTGACTACGGCGACGCTCTTGGAAAACATTTAGGAAGTGCTAAAACAATTTATGTGTGTCGTATAATTTATACGCAGCTGGCCACGAAACTTGGTAACCGATTATTGCATCCGATAGTTACATCCGATAGTTATATCCGATTTTGTATCCGATAGTTGCATCCAATATTGTATCCGATATTTGTATCCGATATTTGTATCCGATACAGATACAGATATAGATAAAGTTGTGACTACTGATATTGTTATATACTTATATAGTCACCCATATGGATACAGATATAGATATATAGTCACCCATATGGATACAGATATAGATAATATATACGTTATATACATATGTGGCACAGCCCACACTGAGATACATTCATATCTACTTTATAGATACTCGCAGCAAAACCAACAAACTGACACAGTATGCAATTTATGCTTGCTTTTGCAACATACGAATGCGGAATAGGGGCTGGAGCCGGGACCATGCCTAATAGGATTGCGGCTGTAATTTTTGGGGTACTTGTGTTTTTGCAGTCTTGAAATGTGCTCCGAATTCGGGCGTTGATGCGACTAATGTTGGACCACCCGCCCCAAAACGCACTTTTCAAGCTATCTGTGGCAATTCGTACAGCAAAATGCTCTTTAAACCTTTCTTCATTGAACGGAAATATAACGTTAACTGATGTTACTCATGTTTGCAATATTTGATAGCATTTTTTTTTTTTTCAAATATAATTTTAGATAAACTATTTTTATGCGCACTTTTTATACTTTAAATAATAAACCATAAATTACTTAACTTTATTTAATTATAAACTACATAATATCATTTAACTATAAATTAGGCACTTTAACTAAAAATCAATTCAGTTCATTTGACCATAAATTATTTTGATTACTCGAAGTTTGTAAAATTCGTTATATTAATTTTAGCAATATATAATGCACAAAAAAATTAAGACTTTTTAATAACTATTTAAAGGAAATAATGGACTGTTCATATAAAGAAAAATAAAAAAATACAAAAATACTGTTACATATTTTATATTAAATAATAATAATAATGAATTAATACAGTTTATATTAATTCAAAAGAATAAAAACATGTTATATATATAAATGAAAATATTTAAAATAATACTGATAAATTTTCAATATTAAAAATCAGTAAACAAAATAATAAAAAAAAATAATAATAATAATCAATTAATACAGTTCAGTACAGTTCAGTTCAGTTAATCAATAAAAATATACAAAATACTTATAAATTATAAACAAAATAAACTAAAAATAACTATATATCATTAAGAGACACTTTCGAACAATCTTAAAGATCGTTTCATTTCTCCCATTTAATTTTGGTATTTATTTGTAGTATTTTAAGAGATATTTTTTTAAATTTGAAGATGCAAAAGAAATTTTAAATTTTAATTATCTTATAAATTTGTTTGGAAAAATAATAATTATAGGTGAATCATAAATGAATTCAACATCAATTATACTAAATTATAATACAAATATTTACCCGCCAAGCTTTTCCCGTTGACACATGAAAACACTTTAGCATGAGTATAAATGTTAACATTCAGTGAGGAGCCACTGGTTAGCTGTGGAGCAAAAATAGCTGAATAACAGCGGCAGCGATTTGTCGGCAAATAACGGTGCTTGCAGAAAAACAATGACAATGTGCACGCACACAATTAATAAACAGCTTTGGTGCAGGATCAGCAATCAGGGAACATATACGCTTCGATACACACATATTTACTTAATTCCAGAGAAATCAAGTATATAAATAAAAATAAAGCGCTACAACACACTCAAAATAATATTTATTCACACTTTCGCGGCAACACACCACACTGTTAACCTACTCAAACTGCACTGTTAAATACAGCATATCTGCTGTTCCGACTACTATCGATATTTTGCATGCGATATGTTAATGCTCAAAATCTATCGAAGCCAGCTGTACAGACGAGGCGGAAAAACTCAAAAGAAACAGATAAAATAGAGAGAGACGCTTGCTTTTTGCGCCACACAAAGAAAAACGCAAAATTAATATAATTATATATTTAATTAGACTTAAATTTTTGGAAATAGAAATCGAATAGTCGCTGGTAAAATGCCGCGTACCAAGGTAACAAAGAACTCGAAACGAAACCGCGAGGCCGCCAATCGCGAGGAGAAGATACGCATATACGAATTAAAAATGGACTCCGTGCTGATGAGCATCGACGATCTGGAGCAGCGCTACAATGCGATGGTCGAGACGCAGCTGCAGGGCGTCACGTTGCGCCTGCAAAAGGAGTTGCGCGAAATGAAAATGTACGACTTTCTGGAAATACTGCCCAACCTGGAGCACTTTGGCGACTTCAAGGCCAGCGACCAGACGCAGCATCTGGCCTCGCAGTCCATGTACAGCAATACAACAAATGGCGGCGGCGTCGTCGGCGGCAGCAACTGCGCAGCTGTAACTGCAGCGACGAGCAGTCGCAATGACGAAGGTATTTATTTGTTTTTGTTTTAATTTTATTTTTATATATATCATTCACTTTGCTTTGTGGTGGCGCGTTCTCTAATCTCTCTCTGCTCTAATCTTCTACTAATTCTAACATTTTTATCAACATTTGCATCACACACACACTCGCACACACATACAACCACATCCACATCTACGTCACATTTGCCTGGTGCACACTCTATTCAGGCTACCTTACAGAGGACAGCAGCCTGGGCGGCGCCGTCAGCTGCAGCAGCGCCAGCACCCTGTCCGCCTACACAGGGTCCATGCTGCGCTCGGCCAAGGCCATGCGCACACCTGGACCGCTGCACTCGGCGCGTGCGCGCCGCGAACGTCGCAGCCGCTCGGCCTGTGGCAGCGTCATTCCCAAGGTGATGGTCAACAACACAAGCACCGCCATAGCCAGCAGCAGCAGCAGCAGCATCATCGTCCCGAATGCCCATCGCAATTCGCGCAGCAAAATGCGCACTCCAATGGCCACACGACCGAAGGCCATCAGCGCCGATCGCACGCCGCGCATGCTGAAGAAGCGCAACACATCGCCGAGCACGCCGCCCATGGCCTTTCTGCGCTGGCCCAAGCCCGGCGAGGTGGCGCTCTCCAAATACGGCAGCCCCATTGTGGCTCAGGTGTAAGTAATGTCGCTTCCACGCTCTCATAAGTCTGCCCTACATTAATTAATTCCCATTTTCACAGCATGCCCGATAAATTTGCGAATGTGAATATACCCATACGCAATGGCGTATTATCGCTGCGGCCCAAGAAACTGGCCGAGGTTAAGGCCGAGCTGCTGGAGAATCTGGATGAGGATACTCTAAATCAAATCCGCACATTGCACGAAAGCTTGCAATTGATTGTGAATACGGCCAACAAGGCTGGCTTCAAATAACCCACACACACAGCTCGTCGTCAGCTATATCTTAAATTCTACCTAAAAATTACATATACATATATGTTCGCTTATCATATAAAAAACGTATTTTATGTTCGTTTAGTTTGTTAAGTTCAGTTTCCCATATATCAATCGTTTTTAAAGTGTATTTAAAAGTTAAATTTGTCACAAGTTAATAAAAATTTCAATGCACAATCGCAGCAGGCGCAGCATCCTTAACTAAACTGTAATTGAAGCCTTGCCCCAGAATTTGTATTCACCTAGAGAGATGCCACGCACCAAAGTCGCCAAACGCAATCGCCAGCAGCTGCGCGAGGAGGCGGAACGCGAGGATCAGCTGCGCATGGCAGAAATGAAGTTCGAGTCGGCGCTGGAGAAGATCGATGAGCTGGGCAAGCGCAGCGTGCAGCAGGTGCACAATCAGCTGCAGCTCATCGTGGCACGCACCCATGAGCACGTGCTGCACATGAAGTGGAGCGACTTTCTGAAGCTCAATCTCCAGCACTTTGACGACTATCGCTGGGTGGGTGAGTAGCCGACATCAACTCGAATTATTTCAAGCTCTTCCCTGAACCCATTAAAATGGGAAACTAGGGTAGAATGGTTTAAGTGTATGTAACAGACAGAAGGAAGCGTGGCAGACGCAACGAGCTGAGTTGATTGAGCCCTATCTGTCCGACTGTCAGTCTATCCTTCTGTCCGTATGTGTGAACCCGTCGATCTCTGCAGCTATAAGAGCTAGAGACCTGAGATTTTGTTTATAGGTCACTGTAAAGCACGCGCAGATTGAGTTTGTTTTAAAAACCTGATAACTATTCGTGTTTTATTATTATCGATTCAAAATCTGTACAAAAAAAATCTTAAAATAAAACAAGTAAGAAAGCTCTAGTCGAGACTGCTCCACTACGAGATCCCCTGAACCCTTCTAGGAATTTAAGTGATACATCGCTTTTTTTCTGCTTATGCAAAAAACCAAACATGCACACACGTATAAGAAGGCATGGGCTGCAGTGTGAGCTTACTATGGGAACTTAATTGTTTAATAACTTTTTTTTGTAGACGGACAATCTTCATAAGACTTTCAGATCGTGATAATAACATTAAATAAAAATATCAACCTTGATAGATCACAAATATATATGGGAAATATATATGTATATAATGAGAATTAACTATTTTTATTTGCCGATCTATATACTAAACATATGTATATCTATATGTCTGTCTCTCCGTCTGTCTGTCTGTCTGTCTGCCTAACCAAAGCAAGGAGCGGAAATGAGCAGCAGAATATCATTTATGCTGTCTATATGTACGCAGCAATATTTGCTTACACTTAACATTTAAGTTAAACTCATTTAGAATGCTCGGAGCAGCAGAGAGTGCTCTCATTGGTAACGATCGACTGCAGCGACCGCAACTCGACGCAGGCTCAACATTTGAGCACGCCTTGGAGATTGAGTGACAGTGGCCCTATATAAAGAGCAGCAGCTGCAGCATTTCTTCAGTCTTCCAGGCCCGGTGGGGGTCAGTAGTGCAGTGCAGTAAAGTGAAAGTGAAAGTGAAAGTAGTGAAGTGAAGTGTGGTCAGGTAAATATTTTATTTTTTAATAATATTAAGTACTTTTAGCAAAATTGTAATAGTTATAAATAATTCTTAAGAATTGTTTAAATATTAATTATAAGGGCAACTTTAGACAAAATGTTAGTAATCGCTTAAAGACTTAGAAAATTTGAACGACTTAGAAAATTTGAAAGACTTAGAAAATTTTACAGATTTAGGTAAAGTTGAAAGACTTAGAAAATTCGAAAGACAACAAATTTGGCAGACTCGGAAAACTAGCCATACTTAGAAAATTAGGAAGGCTTTAAGTGTTCGACAGACTTAGAAAATTTAAAAGACTTAGAAAACTTGAAAGACTTAGTAAACTTGAAAGACCTAGTAAACTTGAAAGACTTAGATAATTAGGAAAACGGACGGACAGACAGACAGACAGACAGGGCTAAATCAACACAGCTCGTCACCCTGATCAAGAATATACTTTATGGGGTCTGTCACGCCTCCTTCTGCCTGTTACATACATGTTACCAAAACCATTACACCCGGATTTCCTATTTTTAATGGGTTCAGGGTATAATTACAACTCCCACATCTTTAGAGCTAGAGTCTCCAAATTTTGCATATAGATTCATGTGTTTTTTTTTATTTTTATTTTTGTTATGTCTTGGACACCGGCTGCAAATTTGACTAAATTCTCTTTTGAAGGTTAGCTGCAAATATAGCCATTATTGAATGGGCTCGCATTTTTTATAAAGTGTTAAATATTTAATATTTAATAGAATATTGTAGGTTAAAAACTCGCCGATCTAAAGTGTTTTTTAGCTTTTTTTCTTATTTTTTGACGATCATATTTAAGTGTGACTTTGAATCAAGGGAACAAATGCGTTTAGTCTAACCGCTAACCATATAACACATAGACATGGACGTCCAGAACAAAATTTTTTGCACACGAAAATTTGACCATTATTTCACATGGCTAAGTAGTCTAACATATAACATAGGTTTATATATTGATTTACTTTTATATACACATAATTGCGTATATTTAAAAAGATCATTCCGAGTTCAATGCATCTGCTAGTCAGGCACTCTGACTAGACTTTTTTTTTTACCAGTTTCAACTTGTTTTCTCTTTGCAGCGCCTCCACCCAAAACACACAGCCAGCCGACCACACGCAGCCAGTCGACCACACGCTGCAGCCGTCTGCGCACACCGCAGCCTCAGAGACCACCGGTGACACGCCTCCAGGTGCAGTCCGTGGATCGCGCTGTGCTGCGACGTGCCGAGCTGCCAACTATGGCGCTCCTACGCTGGCCCAAGCCCGGCGAGCTGGCGCTCTCCACCGGCGGCAGTCCGCTCGCCGTGCAAACGTGAGACTTGTGCTTATCTAATACCATATATATCTGCTCTTAGCTCACCATCTTCCTTCTACATCTACAGTTTTCCAGATCGCTGTGCCAATATCCACATACCCACCAAGGCGGGCGTGCTCAAGCTGAATCCAGAGAAGCTCTCCGAGGTGAAGCGTGAGGTGCTCAAGCAGCTGGACGCGACTACTCTGAATCAAATCAAAACTCTCAACTCGAATCTGCACATGATTGTGGACATGGCCAACAAGCTGGGCAAATTCTAAGCGCAACTCAAATTCTTCCTCTTCTTCATCTTATTTCATTAATATTTTATTTAGTCTTTTTCATTTTCTCATTTTCAATGTTGGTTTTTTTTTGTTTTTGTTTTCAAACATTAAGTGTACGTGTGTTGATGTTGCCTGTGTTGTTGTTCTTGTTGCTGTTGTTGCAATTTCATTGTATATTTAATTTATAATTAATAAATTTATGTATTAATAGATTTGTAAGTACAAACATAAACGTAGCGCACATAATATTAATTCTTAGTTTTTTCTTTCTGTTTGTTGTATTTTTTTCATGTAAATTCATTTTGTTTGAATTTTGTAAATTCCAAAATTTTCATTTACACATGTACAATTATTTATTAATTAATTACTTAAAAAATTAATGCCATTAATTTTAATTGTTTTTTTTTTTTGTGTTTTTTCTTTTATTTTTGCATAACAAATGTTTTCTGAAAATTGTTTTTATAATTATTCTTCGCTTGTGAAAGTTTCTATATAATATGCAACTGTGTGTGTGAGAGGTTGTATATATATGTGTGTGTATGTATGTGTGTGTGTTTGTTTAGTACATAGAAATACAATACATAGCAAAAGGTACATAGACTTATATAAAATATGTCTGAATTATTATTACATAATAGTATTTTATCTTATTTTTGTTTTTCTTTTGAAGAGAGAGAGTGTGTGAGAGGGACAAAGACAACATATAAACAGTGACAAGTGATCAGTGACCAGTGACAGTGAACGAACAGTGACAAGTGACAATAACACAAATATAACATTTAACATCTATGTGGCTTGTATTTGGTTTTTAACTCTATCTTTCTTTTTCTTCTTTTGGTTGTATTTCATAGACAATTGCTTATACACTGAAAAAAATAAAAACCTAAAACATAAATCAACATAGGCAAAGAGAATATATATATATATATATATATATATATATATATTAATGTGCCTAACAGTTTAATACTTAGTATATAGATGCATATGTAGATGATTTGAACTGAAGTTTGCTCGAAATTAAAACTGATTTCATTCCCATGTACGTATATATATATATACTATATACAGTTGTATATATGCCTTATCCAATGCCTAGCGAAAACTAACCTAACGTAAATCAGTTAACTTCATCTCTAACTAACTCTAAACTCAAACTCTCGAGACTTACCACCAAATCTGCCTGTTCCTATATATATATATATTTCCTCTTTTCCCTTTTGCATTCAGTTTTTCCATTATCATTTCTTTTCTTTCTTTTAACACAGCCAATCAACAATAGATCCTCCCAGCTTTTCCGATACAAAATCTATATATATATATATACGTTTAAGTATATATATCAGCAGAAATAATAAATGTCTAATGCATAATTCAATTGCAGGTGTGTTGCTCTCTAATCTTTACCTTGCCTAAGTATTCCAGTGTATGTGTATGTATGTGGGTGTGTGTGTGTGATAGAGTTTATAATGTTGTATACAAATGTCTAATCTTGTATTTGAAAGTATTTGCGGTTATTCATGAATTTCTTTTTCTTAATCTTGTTCATTTTTTATACAAAATTGTGCTATAATTTGTTTGTTTTTCTTTCACTATTTTTCCATTTGTTAATAACTATTTAGGCTGTTGTTTTAGAATTCGTTATAACGTTTTTAAATGCTAATTTTTTTTTGTATTTATATATATATATACCTTTGTTTGCTTTGTATTAGTTGTTGTTTTTGGGCACTACTTATTACGGTTCAGGGCTTCATTTTGTAATTATAATAAATAGTTTTTTATTTTATATATATATATTTTTTTTCTTTTAACAATTTGTGGTTGTTTGTTGTAGGCTGATGCACGGGTACAGGGCGTTGCATTTTGTATTTGTTGTTATTTAATAATTTATCTTTTTTTTTACTTTTTATTTTGGTACAAATTTATGGTACTAGGTTGCAAAAAGAGAGAATAAAACTATATATACAGATCTAAAAAGAAAATATATAGTTAATAAACAAAATGGAATTGTTAAAAAGTCGAATGCATATGTACAATTAATTTAATTAACTTAACTTATTTATAGATGTGCTTGTAACTTATTTCAATATATATTTATATTTATATAGTTATGTATCAAAATGGAAATGGTGAAACTTGATTTTTATTTTTATTTTTTTGCTGTATATTTTGTAGCTAGCTTTAGGTGTTTTAATATATTTATGAAATTATTTTTTGTTATGCATATGAAAGTTTTTTTTTCTTTTTTTTTTTGTAAATATTTTTTTGTTCAATATATATTTTTTTTATTTATTAATATATATAGTTGTATGTATAACTATTTTAGTAATTTAATATATATATATATAATTTTGTATGCTTATAAATTAATTAATTTCATTAAATGCTTAAATTCATTAATGCACTTTATATGTACTTTTTGAGTGTGTGTATGTGTGAAATTTTCTATAATCGTTTGCCAAGTCACTTAAATATATAAATATATATATATGTATGTATATACGTATGCAATTAAACCTAACTTGCATTATTCAAACCTAAACTAAATGCAGTATACTTGTGTATATATATTTTATATATATAATATATATAAATTTATCTTCTTTTTTTCTTGTCAATCTGTTTGAGGTCTTATTCGAGTACAAATCGAAACTTAGATGACAACCAAGGGGACTTCAGCTATCAATAATCTGTTTGTAATAGCCTTGCGGAAAGTATTGGATAATATGCCCATTAAACTAGACACCAAAACATCCATTAATAGAGAAGTTCGATAGAGTTTAGTGGGTGAAATTGTTTAAGTAAGACATAGAGACATAGAATAAAATACTTAATTTAATTGAATTAAATAACCGCAAGGATATATATCCATCTATATCCTAACTTCCAATTGCATTAAATGTAGCCTCTTAAAATAACTGAAATTTAACTAATTACTCACGTAACTTAAATTATTCAATTGTATTTGTATGTGAAACTTTAAATATATATGTATATATTATGTATATAATATATGTACAAATAATTATATTAATATTATTATTTTAATTATACTTGATTTTCAATAATTTTTATGTATAAATTTGTATGTTTATTATAGGTTTTCCATTTTTGAACTTAACGAGAGGTATTTCTATTTTCCCAAGTGTTTAATATCGCCTTTTGTTTATGCACATTTCATTTTGTTAAATTTATTTTTTAATTTTGTATTACTTATCGTTGTTGTTGTTGTTGTTATGGTAGTTGTTGTTTTCTCAGCATCATAATTTGTTAAGTGAAAATAATAGTAATAAAATAAAAAATATATATAAATAAATGCACACTTTCCCATTTTTGTTTGTTTTTTATTTTTATATATTGTATATAAATTTTTATTTAGGATTTGTTGCATTTTAAACATATTTAATAAAATTAAAAAAACTATATTTAATATATGTATATGTATATTATAATTTTGTATAGCTTTTGTTTTTTTTTCTCTTCTCTTTTGTTGTTGTTTTAAAATAATGTTTATAACGATTGAACCCAACTACAGTTTACAGATTACAGAAAATCAAAAAATCAATAATAATAAAAATAATTATACAATCAAAAATTGAGAAACTAAACAACGTTCTCTGAAGAAATTGTGATATGCTACATAATAATATGTAAAGAATATGATAATAATAATATATGTATAATAATATGTAAAGAAATATTGTGTATGTTATCGTTAAAACGTTCGTTACAAATTAGTTTAAACAAAAACCTGTAAAATAGCCTTCACATTGAATCGCCACGTCGACTTTTGTGCAGTGAGCGCGCGCTTTTCTAACTGCTTGTTAAAAGCATACAAATTAATTAATTAATTCACTAAATTATCAATTACAATTTCGTAAATAATATATATATATATATATATAATATAAGTATATATAAAGTATATGTATAAAATAGTGAAAAATATATGTACAATTAACGTTACACAATTAGAGTGCAGCTCGAAATCAAATAGCATAACAAATATACATACAGAAATATAACTAAATGTTGTTGTTTCAAAATTGAATTGAATATGCCAAATAATTGATGTTGTTCAGATAGAAATGATATCGGATGTGTATGCATATATATGTATATAAAAAGTATAGAAAACATATTTGGAAATAGAATAGAACAAAAATCGTATAGAATGTTGTCTGGCTGGGACAGGTTCTATAGCAACAAATATAAGCAACATTAGTATATGTAAAGATTTAACAAATTATCACACTGAAAAAAATTCAACACTAACTTTAAATATATAAGTATACCCATATATATATATATGTATACATCTGTATAAATGTGTGTGTTATATATGCTTAAATAGTTCGTTCAAATTTGTATACTTTTTTATCATCTTCTTGTTTGTTTGTTTTTTAATTATTTTAGTTAATCGTAACACTAATGCCGTTATAATTTAAAGCCGATCTCGCTTGTATTGTATAAATATATATATACATACATATATATTTGTATAATTATATATCTTTAGTGTTATACTTATATCCATAATAAACAACAGCTTGAAACGTTGCGCCATGCAGTTATTTATATATAAATATATATGCATGTACACATATATATATATGTATATATATACATATATGTATTTTCTTTTTTTTTTTTTTTGTATATATAGCATCTTAGCCTACGCTTTATGTTTAAACGTAATAAATATGTTTTTGTTTTTTTTTTTTGTGTTTTCTTTTGTATAATTTTTAGCAGCTTTTCAAAATATTTAACTATAGCTTGTTATTTTATACACAATTTTTTGTTATTTTTTTTTTTCCTTTTAGACGAGGTTCCCAATTTTTTTGTTTTTGTTTCTGTTATGCATTACAATTAATATTTGCTAGTGTTAATAATAAATATATATTTAATATATTTTCATATATTTTAACGTTTTGGCTTATCGTATAGTGCAGCTAATATAATTTAAATTTAAATTTAACATTTACACATTCCTAGACGTTCGTTCGCTTTTGTTTAAACTTTTCTGCAAGCCTTGTGAAATGCTGCGACTTTCATTTAATTTAATTTACTTTAATTTATTTATTTAGTTTTCTTCTTTGTTTTTTTTTTTTTTTTTTTTTGAAAGGAAAAACGTTCTGAGAGCCTTAAATGCGTTTGAAGAACATAAATTGTTGCCGTTGTTGTTGGTTGTTTATTTAGAAGTTGCTGTTGTTGTAGCTGTTGTTGTTGTTCTTGAGTCCTTGAATTGTGGCCTAGGCGTCTTAGGGTCACCTCGATGCACTGCTTGTGAAGAAGTCCGCTGTGAGTGGTTAAGAAAAGAAATTTAATTGAAATTTGGAACAAGATTCAATATATTTATATTTTCTACTCACGCGTCTCGAAGCTAAAGCCCAGCGTTGGATCTGGCGGCGTGTTGAGCATTGGATTGCCGCTACTGCCGCTGCCGGTGGGCGTGGCATTGCCCATGGAATTTGTACTATTGCCGCTGCCGCCGCCGCCGCCGCCGCCTCCAATCATTGGTCCCTGCTGCAACGGACTCTGCGGCGTCTGTCCCCGCTGTGCCACGCCCGCACCGCCAACGCCCACGCCCACGCCCACGCCGCCGCCCGTCGCAGCCGCCGCCGCCTGATGAGCGCGCACACTGACAACGGCGCGCAGCTCCTGCTTGACAAAGTCCGAATTGACATTGCCGCCGGCCACGCCTCCACCGCCGACGCCGCCTCCATTGCCAGCTGCAAGAATTGAGGAATTATAGAGAATTAGACTGAATTTGCGTAGACAAAACCTATGCACATATTTTGGACCCACAACAAAAAAAGGTTTTTAGTCACAATTATTGTTGAACTTAACTAGACATAGAACATAAATAAATACACAACAGACAACAGAATACAACATATATGTATACATATATAGATTAAACATAAAAGTTATACATAAAATATAAATAATAAAAATATAAAATCATATCAAATAATATGCGACACACTTGAATGTGGAGACTGGTTTGGCTCAGGGTGTGGGGCTGGGGTTAGGGTTGCAAATAAGGGTTGTACAGATGTATATATATACATATATATATAGTATATAGTATATATATATAGATATAGTATATATATAGTTTATAGTACATATATACTATGGTATATATGCTTAAAGCTACCACTTTTATTTTTTAAATTGAACTTAAAATGTTAAATATTTGTGAGTTATTCAGTTGGGCTTTTTTCTTTTACTTTTATTTATTTATTTATTTATTTATTTTTTTTTTTTTGTATATAGAAGTTGTATTTATAATATGAGTACTTTTATAGCTTCAAATTTATTTATTTTTCAATAAATTAAAATTTAAAATTTTTACTTAAATGAATGCATTGACACTTTCTAATTCATTTTTTTAATAAACTAAAATTTTGAATTTAATAAAAAAAAAGCAAATGAATCTCTCTATATATTGTCTTTAAAATTGTGAATGGTTTAATAACGTCTAATTTATTATTCTTTTATTTAATTTAAATTAAATTAAAATTTCAAACAAAAATTGAATCTTTTTTTTTTGCTAAGTTTAAATTAAAAATTGTTAATTTTAGTAAATTAGCTTGTTTTTTATGTATACATATAACACATTGTAATATATTTTAAACATATATAATTTTTTGTTAAATTTGAATTTCTAGTAAATATTTTTGACAATATTTCTGAGTATTTAATTTATTTTATTTATACAATTCTTTTTATTAAAAGCATTTCGAAATTTGTTCTCCAACTGAATCTTTCACATACACATTTCATAAATGAAAACCAATATTAAAACTAAACACAACAAATTTATAAATATATATAACAATATATAAATACAAACTTCCCCATTTATCATATACATATACTTTCGACTTGGTTTTTGGGTTCTTCTGGCTATGTCTAAAGTCTTTACACGGAGGGTTAATACAGTGGGGTGCAGCGCCTAAGACTAACCGTTAAATATATATACAAATATATGCCTAAGTTATATACAAAGATCATTTACATATACATATATATATATATATATATATGTGTAGCACAGTTATACAAATACACGTAAATGTGGTTAGGCAAGAGAGTAGATGTTGTGTTCGAGGAGGCCCAAGGATATTTTTTATGTTTTCTTCTTTTTAGTTTTTTTTTTATGTACAAAAATGTGTGTATGTGAGTGTATGAGTGTGAGTGTGAGTGTGAGTGTGTGTGAGTGTTTGTGTGTGTGTGGATCGTTGAGCGAGTGCTTTTGGGGTTCGCTTATTTATATACACAATGATTAGCTCGAATTTCGTATTATATATACACATAGATATTGTTCATATGTATGCATGACATGTGATTACAGCGAGCGAGCGAGCAGAGCGAGATATATATATATATTGATAGAGTATGTGTGTGTGTGAGAGAGAGAGAGAGAGAGAGAGAGAGAGAGAGTTCAAGTGTGAGCACACGGCTTACCGGTCTGCGCTCGACCATAGAAATCATTCGCCTGCTGCGCCTGACCATAGGCAGCGAGCGCTGCATAACCACCGCCGCCAACGCCACCGACGCCGCCGCCGCCACCACCCAGCCCAATGATGCCGTTGCCACCGCCACTGCCCATGCCGCCCACGCCCATCATGGCCGGATGGGGGGACATGCTCAGTCCGTTCATCAGCTGTTGCTGTTGCTGTTGCTGCTGGTGTTGTTGGTGTTGCTGCTGCTGCTGTTGACTGGCGGCGGCAGCCCCATTATCATTGTGGTTGTTGTGGTTGCTGTTGTTGTTGCCACTGTTGCTGTTGTTGTTGTGGTTGTTGCCTGGCGACAAACCGAAACGCGTTGAGCCTGTTTCGGTTAAGCGTTTGATTTGTTTGGCTTTGGTTAAAAACTAGTCAAATATTAACAATGTGTGTGTGTGTGTGTATGTGAAACGGTGTTGGTATGCGTGTGTGTGTGTGTGTGTATATTTGTGGTGTGAAGCTCTTTATGTATTGATATTTAGTACAGTAATTAGGGCAAGCGGCGTTTTGTGAACTGGTTCACGCTGCATCGTGATCTAAATTTTATTGTGATTTGGACGCGTCATAGGATTACAATTTTTGTAGATCGGGAACTAGTTCGTTTTTCATGATGAACTAGTTCATATGAATTATTGCTTTTCTTGAACTTTTACAAGTGTATTTGGTTATGTATTATTGGAACTAGTATATAATTTAAGATATGTGAACTAGTTCATTTTATATAGTTACATTTTGTAAGTTATTTGGAAATAGTTTTGCGAAAGTATACATATTTATTATTCGCTGATTCTGACACAGTTGAAACTAGTTCCAGCAACATCCCAATTTGGTTCAAAATTGTCAATAATTTAATAGTGAGTTAAGGAAAAATAAAATTGTTTTGAAACTTTGTATATTATACTAGTTCCAAAACTAAATTAATTTTTAAAATTATCAATAATTTATTAAAAAATTAAGAAAAAATAAAATAGATTTAAACTAGCTCCGGCAAAGAACTTGCGCAATATGTGAAACTAGTTCCAAAGCTGAATACATTTTTTAATTTTCAATAATTTATTAATAAATAATTTAAAAAATAATATTTTTGAAACTAGTTCCAGCAATATCTCAAACTAGTTCAAAAACTGAATATGTTTTAAGATTGTTCATAATTTATTAATATTAATTTTTTTAAATGTATTTTTGAAACTTATTTCAGCAAACTAGTTCCAAAACTGACAAAACTGAATACATTTTAAAATTGTTCATAATTTATAGATAAATATTAAAATATATAATATTTTTGCACTAGCTCCGGCAAAGAGCGAGAGCAACAAGTGAAACTAGTTCCAAGGCTAAATACATTTTTAAATTTCAATAATAAATAAAGAAAACTTAAACAGTTTTAAGCTAGTTCCGGCAGTGAACTAAAGCTTTGTATCTGTGTCTTATAAACATTTGGAAACTTTGACTTCACTTATAGTTTTGTCTAGCAGAAATGAACTAGTTGACATCGGCTAGTTCCGCCTACATTTAGATTTCTTTTTTGCGGTGGAAAAACCTTTCAACTAAATTTCAGTTTGGGTACACTTCAGGGGCACAGGGTAGAGATCAGCTAAGACTAAACCTATGGACGTCTGGCAGAGACGCCTCATCTGCCGCCACGGCAAACGCTCCTTAAAGGACGTGCTCTACTCACCTGGCAAATGCTGTGTGGCTTGTGGCACGCTCGCCTGCCGCTGGAGGCGTTGCAACTGCTGCTGCTGGAACGCATTGGCCGCCGCACTGTTACCGTAGGGCGATTGTGGGCCGCCGCCGAAACTTAGACCCACACCCGGTCCACTGCTGCCATCGGGCGTGTTTGGGCCGCCGCCTCCCTGAGCCTGGAAGGAGTTCTGCCGCTGCAAAGCCGCTGCTGCTGCCACTGCCGCTGCATTGCTGCCAACGGGTCCGACGGCGCCGGGCGAGTTGAGGCCGCGTCGCTGCTGATTCTGCTGCTGCTGCTGCTGTTGCTGCTGCTGCTGCTGCTGTTGATACTGACGCGCAGGATAGTTGCTCTGCATATCACGAAAGGACATTAGTGGCGCTTCATTGGGCAGTGCGAATTCTTTGCTACTCACCTGCAGCTGCGCAATGAGCAAGGGATTATTGTGCTGCTGCAGTGAGCGTCCAGCATTGCCGGCTGGCAGCGGTCCACCCGGTCCGCCAACAGCACCACCCCCAGCACCGCCCGGCCCCGCATTGCCGCCAGCCGAGGGCCACTGCTGTGGACTGTTCTGCATGCCAGGCGACTGCAGGCCGGAGCCGCTGCCAAACGGCGTATTAGAACGTCCACCATCACCAGCCTGTTGCTGCTGCTGCTGCTGCTGTTGCAGGTAGGCCAACTGTTGCTGCTGCGTTGTCTGTTGCTGCTGCTGTGGCGACAAACGCTGCGCATTCTGAGCAAACTGCGCCGCATAGACTGCAACAGTAAAGAAAGATATTAGTATTGATCTTTGTGGATTCTTAATGGTTGGTATTCCAAACCTTGACTTGGCTGCGGACTGTAGGGCGCACTGCGTCCAGGGCTGAGCTGCTGCTGCATTAAGGTCTGCGCAAAGTTTGGACTCAGTTGAGCATCCGCTGGCAGATTGGTCCTGGACAGCGACACATTGGGCGCCACAGTGGTGTTGAGCAATGAGCCAATGTTGTTGATGCCCGCATTGATGCCAGCTGCAAGGAAGGGAAAGAAGATATATATATTTAATTAATATTTAAATTAAAATTAAAAATTCTATATACTTATATTTATATTTATTTTAAATTTTAATTTTAAAATTGTGTATATTATTTTATATTTTATTTGTTATATTTATATTTTAATATCTATATTAATATTTATATTTATTCTATAGTTCATATTTTATATTTTATATTATGTCTTTAGTATTTTATATTTTATATTAAGTATTTTATATTTTATAAATCCTTTTTTATTTTGCATCATTTATTTGTAGTATTTTTGTGGTATTTTTATATTTTATTTTTAAATTTATTTTAAATATTTTTTTATTACTTAAATTTTATTTTATATTTAGTTTATATTTTTTATTAGTTATATTATATTTTTCATATATTATTTTTTATATTTTAAAGTTTATTCCGTTTCCATTTTTCCATTTTTTTTATTATATTTCAAATTTTATATTTATTTTATGTTTGCTATTTTATATGTTAAATTTTATATTTTTGTTTTATATTTTATATTTGGTATTTTATATTTTATAAATAATATTTAATATTTTGTATTTAGTACTTTATAATATATTTTTCATATTTTTTATTTAATATTTTATTATTTTTTATATTGCATTTAAATTTATTTTATATTTTAAATTATGTATTTCAAATATTTTAAATTTTATTTTGTATTTTATTTATTTATGTATTTTTAGTATATTATATCTTATATTTTTTATTTTATATTTTAGCTGTAATATTTTATATTTTATTATTATTTTTTCATCCCTTATATTTAACATTTTATTTGTTATTTTTTATATTTTATATTTAAATTTGTTTTAAATTATGTATTTCATATTTTATATTTTATATATATATATATATATATATATTACATTTTATATTTTATTTTCATATTTATATTTCACTCTACTCACTGGCATTTTCGGGCACCAGCAGCTGTTGGTTCTGCTGCTGCTGCAGCAGTCGCTCCTTTTGCTGCTGCTGGCGCATGTTGCGCATTTGCTGATTGGGCAGCACAACGCCGCCTCCGGGCGTGGCCACCGCATTCATGGGCCCGCGACCACGCACCGAGTACATGGGCGGCGGACGTTGAAAGCCCTGATTGCGCATAGTCTCCAATAGCTGTTGCTGACGCATCAAATGCTGCTGCTGCTGTTGTTGGGTCTGCTGCTGTGGCTGATGTTGCTGTTGCTGTTGCTGCTGTTGTTGTTGCTGCTGTTGGTGCAGCACCAACATGCTTGGATAGGCAGGCGGCTGCAAATGTTGCTGGCGTTGTTGCTGCTGTTGCTGCTGCTGCTGTTGTTGCTGCTGCTGCTGCTGTTGTTGCAAATGTTGCTGTTGCTGCTGCGACATGAGCATATGCTTGTTCATGACGCCAAAATTGGCTATTTCCACATCGAGCATCAGCGACTTTTGTATATCGCTGATGGCCGAAGCCTCTGAGGGAGCCGCGGGCACAATGGGCCTATCATCCATATCGTCCATGGCATCCATGACGCTGTCCAGCAGCTTGGACAGCTCCGGATCGGGTAATGAGGTAGTTGCTGTGGTCGCCAGTTGCTGCTGCAGTTGCTGTTGCTGCTGTTGTTGTTGCTGCTGCTGGTATGCCAGCTGCTGCTGGCTGAGGTAGACATCGTTTTGCTGTGTTGTTGACTGTTGCTGCTGATGTTGTAGGTGGTGTTGTTGTTGCTGCTGCTGCTGTTGCTGCTGTTGTTGTTGCTGCTGTTGCTGATGTTGCTGTTGCTGCTGCAGCTGCTGCTGTTGCTTGCGCACACGACTATTGGCCGCTGCTGCCTTGGGTCCCGTGCTGCCTGCGCTTATCAAATTGCCCGGCGCAGCGAGCGAACTACTCACATTGTTCACCGTGGAACTAGTGATGTCCGGCAACGTTTTCACCAACGGCTGCTCCGGATTCGGTGCCTTGGGCAACTTTGGCGGATTCTGCAACAGTTTCGCAAGCATTTTGTTTTGACTGCACAACTTGCTCGGCTTGTCCTCGGAACGCTTGGCCGAGATGTCGTCGTCGGGCTCGTTCAACGAACGCTTGCGGCTCATCGCCGGATCACTTTGGATTTTGAGCATGCGCTTGAGATCCTCGTTGCTCATATTGCTGCCACCGCCGGCTCCACTGCCGCCGAGCATGCCATGCCCACTGCTATGGCTGCCGCCATCGTCCTTCTGCAGCTGACGCATCAGTTCGCTTTGCCGGGCATTGTTGAGTACGCCGGAACCGCCGGAACCACCCGTGCCACTGCTGCCATCATCCTCTTCACTCTTCTCGTTCAACAGCTGCAAAGACGGCAGTTAGTTATGTCTTGAATTCAGAAATTTCCAATAGTTTTTTCACTCACCTTGAGCAGCATGGGATTTTGGGAGTTGCCCGCCTTCTGCAGCAACGTCGCATTCGGGCCAACTCGACCGAGTGAGCCGAACATGCCCAGCTGACTCGTCTGGCCGCCCATTTTGAAGCTGCCCGCTGGACCACCAATTGGGCCCAGATTCAGCTTATCATCCTCGCCGCACTCTTGCTTGAAGTACTGAAAGATGAACCATAGAGAAAATAGGTTTTATTAGTATATTTTCCTTAAGTATTAAATGATATGGTTTAGTGAACTAGTTTGAAGAACCTGCTGATTTATATGGATCTATATTTATAGTAAATCATTTGTTTATATTTATTTAAGTATTTTCAATTGAAATGAGAAGTTAAAGGGTAGCAATAAAAAAGAAAGTAGAAAAATGATTTAGGCAATATATTTAGAGGAACTAGTTGACATACATATATAGAATCTATAGGCTATAATTAAAGAAAGAACTAGTTCAGATATAATTTTTTTTAAACTAATATACATAGCTTTAAGTATAAATATAACTGCTTCAAACAAGTTTTTTACCAATAGACTTTTCTAATTACTTGGAGCGGAAACTTGGAAGGTTTTAATGTCTGGTTAAAAAAATCTTAAAAAAAAGTATAAGTTTTCTTATAAAGAAAATAATTTTATTAAAGTGGAGTAAAGCCATCCAAAGATTAAATTTTAGTTATATTATATATAAAAGAAAATTATATTAAATAATTAAAATATCATAAGACTGAAGTAATATTGCTCTATAGTTTTGTGATATCATTTTATTTATTTGATATATTTTTCTTGTATATGTATATAATACAAATAACAGATATAGAATCCTTGGAAACTCTTGAATATAAAACAAGACTGCTTTATAGGGACTGTCTGACTAGGACATCTATGAATAGGATACCTTAAACCCTACGAACAGTTGATATTTCAATCATCTAAAATTTGTTTATCAATAATAAAAAATTGAACTATAAAAAAAATAAATAAAATAAAATAAAATAAAAAAACAACTATAAACTCGATCGAATGATTAAGATGCAGCTGGGTAGATAAATTGAGCTCGTCATATACATAAATTTTTGTATATTCAAGAATATATATGTATCT
The DNA here is from genome assembly GCA_035045345.1 of Drosophila hamatofila. Classification (NCBI taxonomy): domain Eukaryota; kingdom Metazoa; phylum Arthropoda; class Insecta; order Diptera; family Drosophilidae; genus Drosophila; species Drosophila hamatofila. Next base: position 16,302,119 of record JAWNPA010000019.1, on the reverse strand, counting down.
TATTTATAAATTTAATGGGTCTTGTGCCAGTTATAAACGTCTTCGAGTCATAAACGTTACGAACTTACTTTGATAACGCAATTTAAATTTAATTTAAGTTCCCTCAGCCTTAAACCCATTCTTTTTAAAAAATTCTCCTTAGGATTGGTAATAGCGAGAATTAGAAGAGAACTAGGAGTTATCAGCCAGTTATACTCAAGTTTGGAATACATTTCTAAATTCTTTTAATGCCTAGAACTGTTCAATGTTTCCTCTTCTAAAAGTTCTTCAAAATCTGATGACAACTTTACTTAGGCTATAGTTTATATAGGGCTTAAATTGTTAACTTTATTATACTTATTTTCTCAGTGTTCCCTTACTATTTGTATAGATTGATGGACTGCTAGTAATTAACAGCTGTTTCATTAAAAATTAACCAATAAAAATAATAAAACATAGTAAAAAAGTGTGTGTGCAACGCGCCTCAATGATTGAATGTCAATTTGATTATTTAATATTCAATAAATAACTGATGAGGAACTCACCTTTTCCTCATCGCCAAGGCCGCCGCCGCCCAGGCCGCTGGCTGATTTGGTTAGCAGATGACGCAGTCGCTCCGATGATTCCGTCGGAAGTGTCTGCTGCTGTTGTTGCTGTTGCTGCTGCTGCTGTTGGCTGAGCAGGAGGCCGCCAACGCCGTTGGGCAGACCGCCGCCAATGAGCGCATTGCTGTTGTTGTTGTTGTTGCTGGTATTGGTGTTGCTATTGCCTGGCTGCTGCTGCTGCTGCTGTTGCTCCTTGTCCGGCTTGGTGTCCGCCGGATCGTAAGAGTGAAAATTGAAACCGTAACTGCCGCCGGCTCCAGCGCTCGCATTCGATTGCGGCGAGGGCAAACTGGCTGCCGAATGTGAGGACAATTGGTAAGGCGTCGCTGGCGAGGCACACACAGCCGGACTGAAGCCATGCCCCGAGGGCGGACGCGGCGTACTCACTGGCGTCGCAACGGATGCCCGGGAATTGGGACGCGAATCGGACCAGCCGCCCACCCCACCGCTGGGATCCATGTCGAACGAGGAATGTGCAATATCAAACTCAAACGCATCGCTGCCATAAAACGAATGCTCCCCGGGCGCCGGCGAAGCGGTGAAGGCATTCACCAACGTTGCCGCCGATGAGTTGGCCGAGGAGCCGCTGGCATTGCTCAGCCGCTGCTGTATTCCGCTGCCATTGATGATGGCCGAACTCATGAGCGGTCCACCCACATTTGTGGTCTGGGTGCTGCCGCCATTGTTGTTGTTGCTGCTGCTGCTGCTGTTGTTGTTGTTGTTGTTGTGCTGTCCACCGCCAACAAGGCCGCCCAACAGATTTGTGGGCAGCAGCGCCGACGCAGCCGAGGATGTGGAGGAGCTATGCCCCAGCGCTTCCATCGAGAGCGTATTCACCAGCGAGCTGGCCAACGAGGCGCCCGGCGACATGGCGCACATTTGACTCAGGCCCAAACCACCACCACCACCACCAGCAGCGGCTACACTACTGCCAATGCCGCCACCACCACCACCGGCTCCCGTATTATTGCTATTCATATCGTTCTCCGAATTGAGCAGCGTCTGCACGGACATAATGAAATCACTCTCGCCCGGCGTCTGATTGAGAAACAGTCTCGAATTGGCCTTCACATGGACATAGACATCGGGCGCACCGAGGCGCAAGCGAAATGGACGTGATATAACATTCGATATGGAGCCACCGCTGGCGGGACCACCGGCCGTGCTGCCCGGCGAATGCACCGCCGTTGAGTCTTGGATATCGCGCAAATGCGACTTGAGCGTCGACAGGTCGTGCGGATGGCATAGATCCTGCCAGAGGCGACCCACCCACGACTGCAGATGCTGTTTGAATGGCTCACGCAGCGCCGTCGCATCCAGGCTGAGTATTTTCCCATGCCCGTCCAGCTTGAAGGTCATCTGCTCGATGGGCTGCTGATGCACATGCTGCTGCATATTGATCTCCAGCGGCGACTCATCCTCCGGCCTGGTGATCAGGCACAGCACTGAGCTGCTCGCATCGGCGTCATCTGAAAGGGAAACGGGTTTAGTTAAATTGTCGTTAATTGATCTAGGAAACGAACCAAAACAGAGTTTTATTTTATCTTTCAAGTATTGTTTTAACTGAAATAAATTTGAAGATCTTTTTATGGCGGTTACAATTACTACTATTTCTACTTCTTCTTAGTTTGTTTTCAAGATTTCCTTTCCCTAGTTTACTATAGTTGCTAATGTTTTTATAGATAAGATCACTTAGAAGATCAAACGATATGAATATACTACATTTTTTGTTTGAATATAATTGATTTTTTTGTTTTACATGCCTATATCTTTAAGACCTCTTTAAACATTTTGAGAATTTATTTATTGTGCTATTTTGTATTCAGTTGACAAGAATTTTGAATAGGCATATTATATTATATATTATATTATATATTATATATTACACATTTTAACATGATTATTCGATCCATTTCATAAGAAATGTCTAATGTATGTTGAAAATTTAACTCAAAGTTTATAGTTACTTTAAGTGTAATTTTTTTTAAAGTTTCTATGAACAAATATTTGTTTGCATTTTTTTAAAGTTTCAATTAGTAATAATTATTTTAAATGGAAAATATAAATGAGAATTCCTCTTTGTCGATCTAAATATATATATAAATATGGTCATCTTTTTATTCAATTCTATGTCTCAAATATACGTATTTCTAAATATACAAAACGATTTGAATATTTATATTTATTATGGATTGATTTATTCCTCAATCAATTTTTAAATATAATTTATTCACTTCTCCTCATTGAGTTTATATTTAAGAAAAGAACTAGATCATTTTACCTCACCTTTAATTTGTTTTATGATAATACAAGTTGTGTTTTCTCTTATTCCATATCATTCTTTTTGTTTTAATATAACTATATTATTTATTGAAAAGAGTTTTATTCAAAAAATAACTTTAAATATTATTATAATTGATGTTTTCCTTATTAATATTGCTTTATATTTAAACTTAATTATTACTAAATATTTAGAGTTTTTTAAACAAAAATCAGTTATTATTTTACTAGAATTTTCGAAATTATATTTTATCATCTATCTATCTAGTTATCTATCACCTATCTATCTACCTATCTAACTATCTATTTCATCTACCTAACCTATCTACCTAACTATCTTTCTATTTATCTTTTTCTATCTCTCTTCTCTCTTCTAATATCTTTAATTATATCACTAATCTCCCGCCTCTTCAAAATCCATTTGCCATTAAAACAATACCTAAACCTAGCCTTGCCATAGCTCTCATGGACTCACCCTTCACTGGCGCCGCTATCAATACGACCTCTTCATACTTGTCCTGGTGTCCGGACTGCCTGAGCGGCTTCTGGTCCATGGCATCGCAGTTGGAGGAGGTCTGTGTGGCTGGTCGTGTATCCTTGACTAGCATGCGCACCTTGGTGGAGATGCTGCGCTTCGATTTGGATGCTCCACCAATGTTGGGGCCTGGCCCTGAGCCAGCGCCGTTGCCGGCACTGGAACTGGAATTGGAACTAGCCGATTGCTGTGACGCATTTCCATTGTTCAGCTCATCGAGATCACCCCAGCCGCCAATTGAGCCGGCTCCAGTTCCTCCTCCTCCTACACCACCACCACCACCACCTCCCCCAACTCCAACTCCACCGCCACCTCCACCTCCGCTGCCAGTGCTGCTGCTGTACATGTTGTTTATGATCGGCTCCAGTTTGGCGTGATCCCCCGCATAGAGGTATCGGTAGAGCGGCTGGTGGAAGAGCTCCTGCTTCTCATAGCCGATCAGTTCGCGTATGTTCTGCGTGCAGGACTCAATGATGCCGTTGGCGTTCACCTGCAGCAATACCCAGCCGACGGAGCTAATGTAATGCTCGAGTGCTTCAAAGTAAGCGGATATTTCAGGCACTTGACCGTTCAGCAGCGATGGCTCTGGCAATGGGGGCTCTGTTGATGAGACCTCACCCTGTTGCACAGGGTGTATCGAGCAGTTGTCGGTGGCGCAGCGAGTGCAGCGCGTTGAGGTTGCTTGTGGTTTGTGGCTATTGTTGTTGTTGTTATTATTATTATTATTATTGTTATTGTTATTATTATTATTGTTATTGTTATTGTTGTTGTTGGTCGTTGTTGTGGAGTTGTTGTTGTTGTTGTTGTTATTGGTAGATGTTGAGGATATATCACGGCTTTGGCCTTTGTCACAAATATCACGGTACTGTAAATTATGATAAGAGAAACGAATTTGAATTAAACCAGTTTTGAAATAATTTGAGTTTAAAATTAATTAATTAAATGTCGATCATAAGTTAGGAAATTATATGCCACCAAAAATATTTCAAGTTATATTAAAATATTTATATATCCTTTTATAATTTTCATATTTATCATTTTTAATATTTTTATATAAAGAACTTTTTTTTAATATTTGCATATATATTCTGTATTAATAATTATAAATTAATTTAACGATACAATAATTGTATTATTATTTTATTTATATATACTTATTATTTATCCAATGAATATTAAAAGAAATTTAATTATTTTAATAATTTTTCGAATTCTCATTTATTAACATCATTATTTATAGATATATATATTTATTATTATTTAAATATATTTGTTATTTATATAATAAATATCAATTCATAATATTTATTTATTAATTTCAATTTTTCTTTAATTCACATTCACTCTATTTCCAAATTCAATGCGGAAGTATTTTCGACAAAGCTCATTTTATGTATTACAGCAAAAACGAAAAAAACGCAAAAAAAAAAATACAAAAACACAACGGAACAACAGTACAATAACAAAATTGAGCTACACTCGAAATAATTATTATAGCCTGCTTCGCGAATCGCGATCAACAACAGTTCCAACACTTGCTGTTGTTTTTGGTTTTTGTCAAAGCTTTCTGGCACGAGTAGTAGAAAAAGAGAGCGAGTCAAAAGCTCGCATCGGTCATCGTGCGTCGGCGTCGCGCTCTCAGTGTGTTTACACAATGAAGTGCAATAAACCGCATTTCATCTCATTTCTTCACTGTGCAAGTGTGCGCTTATAGATATGCGTGTGTATGTGTGTGTTATATTTTTACTCCGCCACGCAAATTTTTGCGCGCGCGTTTGAGCTTTGAGTCATTGACACAGGCAAAACACTCACACACACACATGCGCGAATGCACGCACAGCATAATCACAACAAAAGTCAACAAGAGAACTCCCAATGAAAGCGCAATAATATTGATGTTGTTTTTACTGTTTGATTTGTAAAGTTTTAAGACGCAGTTCAAACGCATTGAAATTTCACAATTTTCACAACACAACTCAAGGTCAATCAACTTGGACAACGCATGTCAATGGCTCTATCCCACTCACTCCACTCACTCACTTTTATTGTATTGCATTTACATACATATTTACATATGCGTGTTAATAAAGTAGTTTTCGATTTAGTGCCGAATTACTCACTATCAGAACTGCTGGCGAGAAAAGCAAAAGCAATTAAAAATCACAGAAACGTTGCGCACACTCAGCACTGTCACAAAGTTGCCGAAATACTAAACACACATTTTTTGATGCAATTGTATTATTGTATTAAAAAAAATAAAAAAAGAAAAGAAGAAGCAGAAACCCGAAAACACGGCGAAAAATATACGAATACAACAACAAAGAAGGCAAAAGCTGACAAAGCGCTGCTCTCTATCTGACGCTCTCACGCTGAGTGCTGCTGTTGCTCTTGTTGTTCTTGCTGTTGTTGCTGCTGCTGCTGTTGCTGTTACTCTCCAGCCATTTGTTTACCGGCTCACGTGTGATACGTACGAATGCCTAAATGTGTTTGTATGGCAGAGTCTCTGTGTATGTGTGTGTGAGCGTATGCGTGTGTGTTTTGTTATCACCCATTGCCTTTGCACCTTGTGTGAGAGGGCGGCAAAGAAGCTGGCGCTGGCGCTGGCACTGACGCTGACGCTGCCACTGCTGCTTGCTGTTGCTACTGCTGCTTCTGCTCATTGTTGTTGTTGCTACTTTAGCTGCTGTTACTGTTGCACACAAATAAATAATAACAAAAAGAAATATGAAATTGCAAAGTGCGACGTCATCGCCAAAAAGCAAACGCAGTTCGTTGATCTGCCATTGCAATCGCAGAGCAGAGCAGAGCGCAGAGCGAGCTTTTACTTCTTTTTGTTTGGAAGGAAGCTCGCATCTGTGTCAGTGAGCACAATTGTATATGGGTGTGTGTATGTGCGCCAGCCAACCAGGAAAAGTTGCTCAAGCAACGGGCACACAACAAATTCTTTTTTTTTTCGGGGTGAAGGCACTCCGAAAATATCAGTCAAATGATAAAATAAGCGACAACAACAAGAACAACACAAACCGGGGCATGCAATGACGAATATGTCTAAAACGTGTCTGGACTTTTTGTTCTTTATATGCACGAGTGTGCGTGTTTTTTTTCTTTTCTTTTTTTTTTTGCGGGCTTTGGCCTGTAGCTTCAATTGATCGCATCAGGTAATGTGCGAATTTTGAGAGAGCTTCGACAACAAAAAAACGCAGATGCAAAGCAGAGCAAAGCAGACAATAACAACAACAAAAGCAAGCCAAAAGCTGAAACAGATCCCAAGCACAATAAAAGGGGTAAATACCATCTGCGTATGGAAAAACAATGAGAGCGTCTCGTTTGCACAATTAAAAAAAATGTTGTGGATGAAGGAAGTGTCGCCAGCAATCCGAAATTAATGAACATCCATTTTTGCTCTAATGATAAACTGGCAAAAATAATTTAAACAGTAAATAATATTTATAGCTCACTTTTAAGTGTTACCAGCATAAATTGTCTTCTATTACAGCAAGTTCTTCTATTTTCTAGTAAGTTCTAAGTGGAACGCAGTTAACACACTACAGTTGCCAAAAAATAGAATTGAGTCTCACACTTACACTCACGCACTCACACTAGCTCACTCACACAAGCACATTTACTCTCTCACTCACTCTCAGCTAGCAGCTGAGTGAAAATGGCTCGCTGAGTGACAGCAGCGACAATTCAATTGACTAAGCCCGACGCAAGCAGCGCTTCCAGCTCTCCATGCGCTACTGAGTCGAACTTAAGCCGCATTCAGTCAGCCAATGGAATGGCGAAATAGGCGAACAAAACAGAAAAGCAACTGAGACTAGAGGTCGCCGTTGAAGTAGCTAAACAATATGCAATGGTTTATTCGGAAAGAGAGTTGTAAGCAGAGTTGAAAAGCTTGCGCTGACAATATGTGTGAACATTGAAGCATAAGAATTCATGTGAAATATTTAAGCAGATGTTTAGAACTTTAAATTTCAATTTAAGCAATAGGAGTTTAAATAAAACCTAAAAATGTATAATCTACTGTGAAAATATATTATACAAAAATTAAATTTACAACATTTAAGCAACTATAAATATGAAAATATTTATGAAAAAATGTTTATGAAAAAGAGAAAGAAAGGATTATAAATAAATATTTATGCAATAAGAGTTTATAGAAAATATTGAAATAGTGAAGCAAAAAAAAAAAAAAAAAAAAAAAGAGTTTAAATCTACTTGGTAAACACTTCATAAAAAATTTATAATTTTAATTGAAATATTTAAGCAAATGTTAAAAACTTTAAGTTTCTATTTAAATATTAGAATAAGAGAGTAAGTAAAATCTCAAAATGTGTATTCTACTTGGGAAACATTTTTAAATTAAATTACAAGATAAATATAAATTTTTATGTAATTGTAAAAATGTAAAATATTAATAGAAATATTTATGAAAATATATAAATAAAATATATATTCTGCTTAGTTAATATTTTTTAATAAATTTATAATCGAAATATGTAAGCAAATGTTAAAAGCTTAAAGTGTAAATTGAAATTGTAAAATATTTACGCAAAAAGTGTTTAAATAAATCCTCAACATATGTAATTTACTTAGTAAATACTATATTATTAAAATTAAAAATTTCAATTAAAATAATAGTTATGCAAAAAGAGTCTCAATAAAATGATAAAACCTCAAAATGGAGTATCCACTTAGCAAACAAATTAAATTAAATATTTGTTCGACTAAAAGCTTTGCAGCTTAATTATGTTAAATAATTAATACTCATAATTGCTTAACTAAATCAGTTAAATATTTATTTAGCTGGCTCACTTAATAATTACAAAGCTTCCGCATCAGGCCAACATTTAATTGAATTTGTTTTAATATATTATTAATTTGTCACTTTGTATAGGGAATACCCCTAATGGGTAGCTGTATGCTAACCCCTATTAATTGCATTAACTTGTGTTTGGCTTACAAGCTGCACAGTTAAATAAAATTATTATGTATTATGTATTTTTATTTTACTTTGTTGTTTTTTGCATTTTTTGTTTGTTTTTTGTTTTTGTTGAATTTTGTTTTTGAAGTTCGTCAAAGCGTGGCGCTTATAATTTGCATAATAAAGTGCTTAGGCTACCTGAAACCAATAAAAGAAATACTCTCACACACACACGCAAAAGAACAGAGAGAGGGAGAAAAGAGAGAGAGAGAGAGAGAGGGAGAGAGAGGTAGAGAGAACAAAACCACAAGCCTAAAATAACATGACGAGAATGAACCGCGTATCGCTGTCAATGGAAACATAAATAAATTTATGTAAATTGAATAAAAATATTAATTAAATTCCTCTTGCAGACCAGCAAAATACAAAAAAGGAAAAAAAAAAACGAGTAAGTTCATTGCAGTCGGGCGTTACCGACTGCAGAATACTCATTCATGGTCCAAACACATGGCCACATCCATTTTCCAATTTGCCACGCCCTCAATTGGAATATATATATGAATTAAATTTGTGCATTATATCAATTAATCAATAGATGATGTCAATTGCACTTAAAGTTTTTAACTCTCAAAACTGTGGAAAATAAAGTTTTTCCTAATTTGCCACGCCCCCAATGGGCATAGATATATACGCCAAATCTTTTTGAACTTGCGTTGTCAACTCGAGTATATATTCAAAACTTCGACTCTCTAGCTTTTCAACTACCATGGTTTCTGAGATACCGACTTGCCATGCCCCTAATGGGAGGATGGGGAAAATATGTTCCAAATTTTAAGTGTCTCAAATATGGCTAGCTTCAAGAGTTTACATTCATACAGACAGCTCAGCGGACTTTGCACAAAACCAATATACTCAATTCAATTTTGTGAATGAGTATAAAAAAGTAAAAAGAAAATTACGTCAGTCGAAATGTCTCTATGGGTTACAGAGCTGCCCTCTCTCCCTCTCTTTCTTTCTCTATCTAGCTCTCTCTCAGTGGCTTTGCTGCTTGTTTCATGCGTATTATTATTTTAATCTTCTTTGCGGTTTGAAAATAATTGCTTTTTAATTGAAACGCGGGTGTCGCCAAAATAGCAAAAGACAAGAACAACAGAAAGAACAGCAATAAAACTGCATAGAAATTACATTGGGGATTTGTCTATCCTAATTGATCATTAGTTATTCCGGTCAGAGGCCCAGGGTTCACGTTGGCTTTCTCCAACAACTTGTTCAACATTTTGCTTATTAGTTTTGTTTGATGAGTTTTTTGATTGATTGTCGATTTTTTGTTGTTGTTGTTGTCGTTGTTAGTTTTGCATAAATACTTTAGCAAATTTCAGGCTTCTTCTTTTGATTTTGACTTACCGTTCGAACCACTTGATTTAATATTGCCGCCTTATCCGGTTTCGTTGATGTCATATCTCCACGTTTATTGAGCTGCAGAAACTCGGAGAGCTGCTCAATGTAATTGTTTTCCATTTCCCGACGTCGCTTCTCATTGTTGCATTTGTTTATTTGTGATTGCGGCTGTATGAGTAAGAAAATGAATTAGTTTTAATAAAGTTTTAAGGTTCCATTAAAGAACTTAACTATATTATTATATATATTTTTGTGCATTATATTTATTTATACAAAACTTTGACTATTCACATGAATTGAAAATATTTTAGTTGATCTTTAATTATAATAACTTTTTCCTTAAAGCTTAAAGCATTTAATAAAAAATCCCTAGAAAATTTACAGCCTACTGTTGTTTATATATATTTTTCAAAATATCTATAGTATATATATATATATATTTATTGTTACTTGTAACAAAGAGTTTCTTTCTTTGATCAACAAATATTTTTGACAAAGAGCAATAAAAGCGCGTATAATACGTATGTATAATTATAAATTGCTAAACTTTCTTTTATAGCTTTTAGATAACTGATAATAAAGCTTTAATAGGTTAGCAAGGTGAATATTTAAAAAAATTATATTCAAATTTGTAGATATTTTGACAGCTGAATAGTAGATATTCCAACTTCACAGAAGGAAAAATAAGTATGAGCTTTTTTAGAACTTCTTATTAAGTTGAATTAACAAGATTATTAAATTGATTCCTTTTCAGCTAAAATTGCTTGAATGACTGATTAAAGTTCTCCGAAGTTACTAGCAACGTGATAAATGTGATATAAGCTTTAATGGACTTAAATAAATATTATATAATAAATGCGTACGACAGCTATTTAATTTAAGACAGTAAAAATCGTATTTAATTTGAGAAAAAGGTTGAAGTCTAAAACGAGCTAATTTTATGAATCTAAATAATAACTTTAACAAGCCTTCATGTTATATTCTGAATAGCTAAACAACTTTTTTTTATACTTTTTTTTTAAAGGACTTTCTTCCTGTATATTAGTCTTAACTTCAATTTAGATATTAGTCTTAACTTCAATTTATAAATAAATTTTTTAAAACAATTTTTTGTGGACTTTAGATTTAGATTTTTGTGGATTTTAGATCTACTTTAAATTATTAAAATAAGTTACTTTAAAAAGAGCTTTCATACAAGCCACTTTATAATAGATGTATTATAAAAAGAGCTTTCATGAAAGCTACTTTATACTATATGTAGGATTAATCGTTGCTGTAAGCTTAATTTCTTCATCGTCTGCCTTTAGCTAATATAATTTGTATTACATTTTTTTTATCTCTACCACTTACCAAATTAATTTTGGTATCCGTCTTGCGACGTATCTTGCGACCCGGCGTCGCAGAGTTGGCTGGAATCGGCGAAGCCACCGCGTTCATAATGGCCGATCGCTGCAGTGCAGCTGCAATGTGAGCCGTTGCGGCGGCAGCTGCCGCTGCCTTGCTATGATGCGAATGATGGGAGGAGGAGTTGAGTAGCTGCTGCTGCTGCTGATGCTGCTGGTGGTGCTGGTGGTGCTGGTGGTGCTGTTGATGCTGTTGCTGCTGGTAGAGCAGTTGTTGCTGCTGCTGCTGCAGGGCGAGCAGATTGTTGGCGGCAACTGCTGCTGGCGAGGGTGAGGGCGCTGTGGGTGAGGTCGTGGCGCCTGCAACACCAGCGCCTCCGCCGCCCGCTGCCGTTGCGCGCTGCAGTGGCGTGCTGGGCGCCAATCCGTGCTGCAGCTGCGCCACCGGTGCCGGGACGGGGCCTGGGCCAGTTACCACGCTACCGCCAGTGGCTGCGATTGTAACGGCTGCGGTGGCAGCGGCCGGTGATGAGCGCGGCAGATTGCAAACTGAGTTGTTGTTGCTGAAACTATTGCCGCTGCTGTTGCCGCTGTTGCTGCTGCTGCTGCTGTTGTTGATGTTGCTGCTGTGCTTGTGGTTGTTGCCTGCGTTTGCTCCTTTTGTTGTTGCTGTACCTGAGGCCCAATGATCTGGTAAGTCACCTGGGCTAAGCCTGCAAAAGAATAGACGACAAATTAATTATATTCAATTAGTGAAAATTGTTTGTTTAATTTTTGATTTCAGTTCATTTTGGCAAAGTTGCGGCCTTGGCCTTCATTCTTGACTTTGCTCCACACACGCCTTAGGCAGCATGCAAATGCCTTGCAAATAGGCCTCAATTGCGAGCTAATGTGCTGACTCGATTACAACGCCATATTAGCTAAGGCATTTGCATTTTGTGAATTGCATAGAGAGGCGGACATTTTGATTTTCACCTAAAGCTAACATTTTCTCTTTGGGGTATATCAATTTAGGTTTAGATGGAGTTATTGGAAATGCATGTTCTCAAATCATAATTATATTTATAATAGTAGTTCATACTTTAAATAGTAGTTGGAATAGCTGAATCTCATAGAGATGTATATTGGTTTGTGTCTAAGCTAAAATAAATATATATTATAATTATATATATTTAGTTTATTTTAGATGTACATATATTATTATTATATATTATATATATTCAGTTTATTTTAAATATATATTATAATCATATATTATATATTCAGTTTATTTTAGCGAGCATATCAATTTATATATTATATATATAAATTTATATATTTTTAATATTATAATATTATATATATTATGTATATTATGTATATTTATTTTTATATCATCAATCATCTGTGAATAGGAAAGAGAGGTACACAGATTCGATATACACAGATTTATTGGCGTATATTTATAAATTGTCAAATTGTGAGTTTTGTGAATCGCATAGAGAGGTGCACAGATTGGATTATGTATAAGCTTAGCTCATACAAAAACATGTAGGATTTATCTTAGCTTAGCTTAAATACCCATCTGTTTACCTCTCTTCAACCATAACAATTTATAATAAATTACTGACTTTTACAAGCCCTTTTGAATCGCATAGAGAGGCTCATCCATTGGCTAAGCTACTTAGAAATTATAACATTACATGCAGGGAATTTTTATTTAGCAAATCCAGTTCTGAGTATATATATAAATATTAGCCCAATCTTGTGAATTACATAGAGAGGCTTACATTTTGGTTTGAAGCCATATTTAAAAGACTTTTCAGACTTTTTCTTTAAATATATGTATATCTAATAATTATAATATCTATTTTGGGAAACATTTATGCATTGGAAATTATCACGAAATATTTTCTCACTTTTTTTTTCAGCAGGTAAAACACAGTTGTAGCCCCGCTCGCTGACTAAGCCAAATTATTTGGCATGGAAATCTTGTGCAGCACCCGCTGAGGCCGTCACCCACACTCTGTCACGCCCACCGCAACGTGAGTCAAATTAATGTTGTCAGTTTTGGTTGCTTCAGTCCGGAACCACAGCTTGGCCCAAATATCTCAAACAGATCCACCCAGAGCCCAACTCTTGGTCCTGTCGCTGTCTGCGGCATTCAAGTGGATATCAGCGTCATAAACATTTGTCATATTAATATTGTTGTTGTTGTTGTTCTTGTTGCTCGTCATCATCTTCTTCTTCTTTCACTTCTTGTTTGCCACTGGCGTTGTCATGGCTGCTTTTTGTCTTTAAAATTTTTTGCTTTTTATACAATTTGTTTTTGCTTTGGATTTTGTTTTTTATTTATTTTTTTCGCATGTATTTGGTTACGTGATTAATTGTTTATTTTGTGCGCCCAAAGTGTGGCATATTATTTGTTTTTTATGTACGCAAAGACCATTTGCAAAAAAACTGAAATACTTGTTTGCATTTTGCATTATAATTTGGAATTCTTATAGCGCTTTTAGTGCGGAAATTTTTAATTGGTGCGTAGCAGCATAAAATACATATTTTCTGAATGGAAATATAACTATTAAAATACTTTTTAATATTTTCATTCAAAAAAAGTTCAAAAATTTAAAGAATTTTGTATTAAAACCTAATTTATTTACATTTTGTGTTTCCTAGAATTTGTATGGGTTTTAACGCGAACCAAAAATTGCAGAAATTGTTCAAGAAAATTCTTTAAAAAAAACCCTGTGTATAAAAAAGCTGAATATTTATAAACAATAACAAATTTGTTATATGTATTGCGAATTAAATTTTATTCACCTTAGGTATTCAGCAATAATATTTTATGGTATGATGCAAGTTATTTGATAAAGTTTTATGATTTTAAAAGGCATAAAATAAAATATAGCACATTGTTTGTTAAAATATTAAGATTTCTAAGAGCAGAGAATATTATATTAAATATATGTCCACAGAATGTTTTATAATATAAATGACAAAGAAGATAACTGATTAATCAAAACAATTAAAACTAAACGACGCTCCTCATAAATCGATTCAAAATTAAATTTAAGATTCGATACGAAATTAGCTCATATAATTTGAAGAAAAATGTTTTAATTTTTTTAAACTAACAATATGAATATGAAAAATATTGATAAATATAACAATAAGTACTATATAATTGTTATAGGTGCAACATTTCAATTTTTAAAATAAATAATCCTTATAAATTCTACCCAAATTAATATTGGTATTTATTTTAATATCATATTAATAAATAATTATAAATTAATAGTTTAAAATATTTGCAATATAATTATTAATCATTATTAATGTTGTGTTTGCAAAATTTATATAATATTTATATATTTTTGAGTATACTTTATATTTATATTTATTTTATCTATTCCTATTATTTTAATATTCCTTAATATCATCAATATTTACTATATATTTATAAGAAGCATTGTTTTTTAATCTGATTCGATTTTCATATCTTTCTTTAATAATATTCAATATTTATATAAAATATATAATATTTCATTTTATATTATATATTTATTTTATAATCTTTTCATATGTCTTTTGTAATATAAAATTTAAATTAATTAATTTAAAGGCATTCCCTGTCCATTGTCTATAAGCTATCTGCTAACACACTATCAATACATTTAATTGAATTAACAACATTTACGCATATATATCGATATATATCTATATAAATTTCACAATACAGGTGTTTCCCTTTTGTGTTTCTCTCAATATCGCATTGTCATCGTGGATTTTAAAAAAAATTTGTGTAAAACGAAAGTTAAATTAAGGTTAAATAAATACGAAATGAGAAATCGAGCGAATTTCGGAGCGATTCTTCTTCGAATCGCCGACTGGCAAGGGCTATAAATAGTATTATAACAGGCCCTCAACAGCCTACGGATTGATAAGTTGTGAAATTAGCGCTATGAGCAATGCGATAATACAGAAATATTTAGATATATATATATATATATATATATATATATATATATATAAATGTGCATACATATATAGATATAGTTATATTATATGCCTGGCAGAGTGCAAACAATGATAAGCACAACAACAACAACAACAACAAGAGTTCAACTGCAACTGCATCAATTGTAATTTAATTAATTAGCGCTGCGCTTTATATGCGCTAGCTTCTTTAATTAAGCGCGCCAATCATACGCTCCGTGCGCCATGCCCAAATAGAATAACCCATCTTCGTTATGATTATCACCTTCATCATCAACATCATCATCATCATTATCATCATCTTCTGCTAGCTGGCACATTAATGTGTCACCCTGTCAGCCAGAGCCACAACAACAGCAACAAATAACATAAAATAAGTCAGCCACAGAAAGAATCTGCACAATTATTGCGCCTGTCAAGGGAAACCATTTGGGTAGGGCAAGTGGGGGGAGAGGGGGGGGGGAGGAAGGGGGACGGGTGGACGTCCAGCTATGCTTGTACGTCACTCATTTTCGCGCTCATTGCATAGGGCGGCCATTCACAATTTGTGTTTTTTTTTGCTCCTCTTTACTTCTTCTTTTTTTCTGTATTTTGTTTTTGGCCAGCTGCCTGTCACCTCCACCTTTGGTCGCAGTTCCGCCTGCTCCCCCTGGACAGAGCTCGGCGCTCAAATCAACTTTTTTAGTAAGTTCTGTGCATACTTCGTGTTTTTTTTATGAAAGTTGGGTAAATTAGGTTATTGAATAGTACATATTTTTAATAGTATAGTATTTTAAATTAGTATACTAACTGGCATAGCATCAAGTGCCTTAGATTGTGATAATATATATAATATATAATATAGATTTTAAATATTTATTTTAGTAATTTTCTGCTTCATATTTTTGGCACAATTTGGTCACAAATATTTTGTTGTTTGAAGAAACATTTGGATAATCTTGAAAAAATATATCTTTAACTATAAGACCATTAAAAAAATGCAACTTTTAACACATACAAATATGTATAGTATATAAATATGTATAAACTTAATCTTTAATCAATTAGAATAAAAGAAAAATATGTACACATATTGTATATAAAAAAATTAATCGCTTATATTATATTTAAGAGAAAGGTTCATTAAAATTTTAAATTCTTGAAATTTATTATACCAGAAATATTTAATCATAATAAAATCTTTTTTTTTTTTTTTAATATATATGATATTTATTAAATTTTTCATGTTTTTATGTATATTTTTGTTTGTATTTTATATACTTATCTATATTTTACCTACAGAGATATATATAGCTAAAATGTATTTTTAGGTAGATAAAAAATAGCAAAAATTTATTTTTTATCTAAAAAAATAGCAAAAATGTATTTTTTATCTACCTGTTATCTACTTTTTATCTATTTCTTGCCTATATTTCATCTATATTTTATTCAAATTTTGTCTATATGGTATCTATATTTGATTTAGATTTCATCTATATTTTATCCATATTTATTTATATTTCATCTATAATTTATCCAGATTTTATCTATATTTTATTTAAATTGTATCTATATTTATCTATATTTTATTTATATTTTATCTAATTTTTAACTATATTCATCTTTATTTGATTTATTATTATTTATCTACATTTTGTCTATATATTGTTTATATTTTTCTTCTATATTTTATCTATTTTGTCATATTAATCTTTAAAAATAAAACCATTAACTTGCCATAGTAACAACATTTTACAGGGTATATCTGTTTGTATCATATTCAATTACCAGGTTTAAGCCATTGCAGCGATTCTGCTCAACTTTATGCTGATTACATCGCTAACTCGTGGCGTTCAGTGTCTGTAATTATTTTTGCTTGCACTCGCAGTCGCAATCTCTTTGGGGCTCCGGCAGAGGCCTTTATTATGCATATAATGTAATTAAAAAAAAAAAAAAAAGAAGTCAAAAACTCGGTCGCTGGACACTAGCCACCAGCCACCAGCCACCAGCCACCAGCCACCAGCCACTAGCCACCACTAGTTGCCGGGTGGTCCCAGGTAAACATAGATACTTATATATATACATTAAAAATAAAGGGGAGCTGAGCTGTAGATTTCTTAACGCTTCGCTGCATTGGAGTTGACTTTCAAGAGTGCAATTAGAGATCAAGTTGAAGTGAGTGCTGCACCACTTGGCAGTCTCTTGTCAACTGCGAATGCCACCAATTGTGGGTGGAGAAATTGTAAGTGATATTAAAAGTTGTGACTTTATTAACTGAACCTAACTGATAAAGTTACAGCAGGAAGCCAAAGAAAATATTGTCTTAGTTTTCTCTGTACTGCCATAAGAGAGGCCGAAAATATGTAGAAAATCTTTAATAATAATTGACTTGAAGATTTAATGAGCTTTCATAGTTGTAGTTAGGAAAATGTAATTATTGACAAGCATTAAGCTTTCGCCTTATTTAAGCCTTCCATGAAATGGAGAAGCGTTTATAACAACCTCATTTTGCAATGAGCTGACTTAATAAAGCTCTCGTGAAGCTAACAATAATGTCACGAAGCTCTAAGCTAATACCAAAAAGTCGGCTAACTTTAAACTTGAAAGCCTAAAGTACCTAAATTATTTGCTCTAAGCGATCTTGATTAAAAGATATAATGAGCTTTGAAATTAATACTGAGGGAATTATAATATTTGTCTAGCTTTGAGTTTCTGCTATTTTTAAGCCTTGCAGACTATGTTTAAATAATTTCAGTCGAAGTGTTTTGTAATGGGTCGACTCAAAGATTTAATTATCCCTTAAAACTCACATTAATCAAATACTGTCAATGCAAAGCTTAAAGCTTATAAAACTTTCCCTATCTATATACTTTCTAAGCTATAATTTAAAAGATAAAAATAAAACGCAATGCTAAAGTCCATGCTTAAAGCAGCTTTCATTTAAATTGTAAATGGGAAACCAACTAGTTTCAGACAACATCCAAATGCTACTCAAAACATTTTAAAAAGCAATCTCTTAGAGTAAATTTCTGTCAAGGTCATAGCAATGAATCATATTTAAAGAACTGCTCAAATATTCTAGATTCTATTTAATAGCTGACAAAGAAGAGCCCAGCTCAAACACCTCAGCGAGCGTTTAAGACAAATTGATAATGATAAACATAATGATTATGGCAATGCTGATAATAATAATAATGATAGCAATGATGATGTTGCCGGGCAGAGCTCTGCAATCTGTAAATATTGCAGTCCACATAAAAATTACTCATACGCAGTGTATGGAAACAAGAAAGCAATTTTTCTTCACTCTATCTCTGTCTCTCTCTCTCTCTCTTCCGCAGAGGAAGTTGCTGCTGTTGCTTGGGGCAAAGCTTAAACATTTTGTATGTGTTTTTTATGATTTAGGTTTGGTCTACGTGATGCTGAACTTGTAAGCAGTCGCCGTTGGGACCCAATTCGGTAGCTGTTGCTGCTGTTGCTGTTGCTGCTGCTAGCCCATAATCAAAAACCCCAAAAGAGATTTTTACGACGCCACGTAAATTATGCTGGAATTGTTGAAATTTGTTCAGCTCTGCCTGTGTGAGTAATGAAAACCTGAATTGCGCACATGTGAGCTTTTGAGTTTTAATGCTCATGTAAGGTGAGGCATGAATCATGTTTTCATCTGAAGCTGATTCTAATTGATTTCGTTTAGTAATTGAATACCAAATAGAATAGAAGAATCACACCCGAAAAATGTTCAAGCTTAAAGCTCAATAACAAATAGAATTGCAATTTGCGAGCAGCAGATGAAGTGTGTAACAATGATCCAATTTGATGGCCCTTGCTGCTGATGGGTTTTCAGACAGCGAGCAATTTCCCCAGCGCAAACAAACATGTTGTCGATGCCGCTGCTGCTGCTGCCTGCCAGTCACAATTAATTGCAAGCGAGTGAGAGTATCAACAGCAACAACAACAACAGGAATTGCAACAACTATATTTGAAACAATAGCCAGGCAGCCAGCTGGATGTGACAACTACGTCGAGCACCGAAGCCGATGCCGATGCCGACGTCGACGGCGACGTCGACGACGACGATGACACGCGCAATGAAAATGTAATACAAAGTGGACAAAATGCAACAGAAACGACAACAGCAACATGACAAGCAACAGCAGCAGCAACAACAACTATTGCAAGTACGAGCTGTAATGACCACAATGTCAACGTTGCCAATGTGTCTGACAACCAGCAAGAGCAACAGCAACAACAACAGCAACAACAACAGCAACAACGACAATAGCTACAACAACAGAACAACCGCAACAACAACGAGCTGAAGCCAACATAAACAGTGGCTACAACATGTCCAAACTTTTGTTGTAATGCAATTTCAACTGTTGTTTGCTTTGCTAATACCCTGTAGCACCTGCTTAAAGGGGGTATACTACATATTCAAATGGCCATAGAATCAAAGTAAATTCCTATAGTAAACGATAGCTTAAATATAATATTATTTAAATTTAATATTAACATTAAGAATAATAAGAAAGGTAATAAATATATTTATAATATATGTATAGTCATATTATTAATATTATTTAATGACAAATAAAATTTATTTTTTTGATAATTTTGACTACTTTTTCTGCATCAAAATTATATTATACTAAAAATATATATATAAATATATATATATATATATATATATATATATATATATATATATATATATATATATATATATATATATATATATATATATATATATATATATATATATTTTTTTTTTTTTTTTTTTTTTTTAACAAAAATTAATAATAAATCATGATAAAATATATCATATGAATTTATTTATTTTTTTATTTTCAATATATATTTTTCAAGTATTTAAATTTAGAATAAAAATGTAATAGAATAAAATTTTTTCTCTATTTTAATTATATAGGTTAAGAATTTTATTAAATTTTTTTTTTAGGTCTTATTAAAAAAGAACTTTATCAATTAATAATTCATTCCCGAATTTCGAACTAAATTATAAAAATTTGTCCCTTTTTTGTTTCGTTTTCTAATTCATTATTCCAAGTTTATTCTTTATATGCAAATGCCTATTTACCATCCATTTTTTTTAACCTCTCCAATACTCATATTTCCAGTGAACATATGCATATATAAATGAAAGAAATAATTATATATCCGTCAATATAACGTACACATTTTCACAGTCAACAATTTTATTATATTTTTTATGATTCACATTTTTGTTCCACTTCCTCAAACACATATCCTTGACATCAATTATTTTGGAAATATCAACAAATGTTTTTACGCGTCGTTTTTCTTTTTTGGAATTCCATGGAATTTCGTATGACTAGTTCTCAAAACGTTGACGCATATTGTCATATTGACAACAAGTCGATGTTGGGACTACAAAATACAAATAAATTTGCAGATACGTTTTTTGATAACTATTTTTATGTAAGGTAGCATAATTTTTGCATCGATTACTTTGGATGACTAATTCTGCTGGTTGTTTGAATTGAAACTAAGGGAAATACTAAACTAATATTGAAATTCATAAAAATAAAAAGCTCATAAAAAATTAATAGTTAAAAAAAAAATATTACTAATAATAAAAATGTTAAATTTTTTAGTATAATTACAATAAAAAATGTTGTTTTAAAATTAAAAAAAAAAAAAAAATAAATAAATAAACATTTAGCTAATAATAAATATGTTAAATTTGGTTTGTATATTGTTAATGTTGTTATTAACAATTATATACTATATTGTTAATGATGTTTAACAATTTTTTAACAATTATTAACAATATAAAAAAAAATACATTGTTTTAAAAAACTAAAAAAAAAAAATAAAACGAAAATATCACTAGTCATAAAAACTAAATAAATATATTAAGTAAAAAAAAAATGTTTTTAAACATTAAAATATTCATGATATATAACAATCATAATAATAGTAGTATACAAATAAAGTTCTAATAATTTAAATAAATTATTTGCGTTAAATATTTATACAAAGTAATGATAATTAAAATATATATGTATATTCTGGTGTACACTTAAGACTATGTTACTACTATATATACTATATGTACATATATATTAATCAATTCTATAACTTATTATATCATATCAAAGCATGCTCTTAACCTCCACGTCAAATCGTTTTGCAGTCTTTTTATGCACATAATTCAGTTGTTGTGCGTTGTTGTTTTTTTTTTTTTTGAGTGTGTGGGTTTTAATTTTGCGCTGTCTGCCTCTTCAATCGAGTGACTGACATTCACACACACGCACACACGCACACTCATGTGGTTTGGCACTTGTCTGGCCCCTAACTAAAAAAGCTGTGCTAACTAAGCCGACGCGCTCAGCTCGCTCTCGCTCTATCTCTCTCTCTCTCTCTCTCAGTCTCCCTCTATTTCATTCGCCTATGTTTAAGCAGCCGCTGAGCAGCAAACGCGCCTACCTAGACCGCTCCTGCCCCCAACGTAGCCCCGCCTCGCCTTAAGCACCCTGCGGCGCCCACCGCAGCGCGTCTGGCTCAGCTCATTTGCTCAGCTGTTGTTGTAAGCCTGCAGTTTAGCAACTAATTGTCTGTATATAAAACATATGCTTCAACGACGCTCAGTACGCGCTCTCCCTCTCCCTCCTCCTCTCCCTCTCTCCCTGTCTCTCTCTCTCTCTCTGTCTCAGTCGCTTGCGCTCAATCATTGCTACAAATAATAAAGTGGGTCATGGATGAAAGAAAAAGCGTTTTATAAAGTGGGTCATGAATTTTGTTTCACTCACGTTCAAGTGTATTTCGATTGCCGCCTTATTGTTGTTGCTTATAATATATATATATATGTATATGTATATATACATTTATACACATATAAACATATATGATTTTTGTTAATAATTATATTTTTGCAAAATAGCATAAAGTATTTGTGTCGCCTGATTGACGTTTCTGAGTGTTTATTTGTTTACTTTTTGTTGTTGACTGATTTTTGGCATTAGTTTTTTTTTTCAATGTATTTATTTATTTTTTTGTATTTTGCAGAACGAATTGGCAAACATAAAATAGGAAATAGTTATAAGCAAATATAATTATAGATTTTTTATTGAGTTTAAGTAAACATTTGATTTGATTTATTATGATAAAGACAACTAAAACATATTTTGTTTTTCTTTTCAATATAATGTCTTAAATAATTAATTCTTTAATTTATTAATTTAATTAATTGTTTAATTCTTTTTTATATAGGGTCTTAAATAATTAATTAAGGTAATTTTTTTAAATTATATTATTTTTGCCAAATTAAAAAGGTAAAGCAACAAATTTTTTAGGCCTACTTGTCATAATAATACTAGTAAAAAGTTTACGTTGAATTGACTTAAAAAAATACTAAAAATTTTTGTTTATTTATATTATAGTATTAATATTTTATTTTATTATTTATTATTATACTATTTATTTATTCTTCTTTATATTTTTTTTTAGCCATTTTTTTTTAATTTTTCAAATGTTTGAACATAATATAATTTTGATTATTATAGCTATAAATTTATATTTAGCTTATAATTTTATTTTAAATTTTGGCATATCTTTTAGCAAAAAAAAAAAATTTTTTTATTGTGATTTATTAATTCAATTTAGTTTATTTTATATTGTCATTTGCTGATTTTAATATTGAATTATTTTTCTTTTTTAATTATTGATTTTAATTTTAGACTATATTTTGTTTTATAAAATATTTTCATTTAAAACTCATTAAAAATTTAATGTAGTTTATTTTATTTTGACTTTGTTGATTTATAATTAAAGTAATTTTTTTTGGTCCATTTTGAGCTCCACATAAAAAAGTTATTTGTTTTTATAGTATTTCTGATTTAACACGAATCTGTTTCAATTAATTGACATTGATATATGCTTCACATAATTTTGCACTTATGTGTCTTTGTTGAACAGAGACAAAAAGAGAGAGAAAGAGAGAGAGAGAGAGAGAGAAAAACAAATGAAAATGAGGCAGAGTGAGCGAGAAAGCGAGAGAGGGTGTACAGCGAGTGCTTTTGCTTCGCTTTCACTAACTAATTGCTGAGCCATGCGTTGACAGTTTTCACTTTTCATTTATCGCAAAAAAATAGAAAAAAAATACAACAAAAAAATAAAAACAAATTAACAAATGGCAAGCGTATGAACAAATGGCAGACAGAATGCTGACAGAACAGCAAAATAATGACTGAAAGGGTTTCAAAGTTTTTCAGTTTTTAAATTATAAAACTTATTTCAATTAAAAAGTTTAATTATTTTAAACTGAAAATTTTTGCACCATTTAAATTACAATAAATAATAATATAAAAGTAATTTCAATTTCAATTTAAAGTTTAAAACAAAATGTTGGTAACAGATTGTTTTGTGAATATTTGTTTAATAACGAGATCTTAACTATCCAGCTGCTAAGCACCTAATTTAAGTCGTCATTAACTGCTGCATGTAAATAATATAATATATAATATGATATATAGCATCTTTATTTTTTACAATCTCAGATCGTTAATTGTGCACTTAAATAATTGAATCATGTATTGTTTTTATCAAGTGATCCAATAGTTCAGAATGGGATTGTTTGTGATACTGGAACAGCTAACAAATTACGTAATCTTAAAATATTTATCTTCTAAAGCCTTAATATATTTATTGATTTTAAATTATGATATTAAAAAAAAAAAAAAATATATATATATATATATATATATTTTTTTTTTTTCATTTGATTATCTTTGCAACAAAAAACTTTATATTTTTTATTTTACTACAGTTTATTTTAATCATTAATTAATTAAGTTATTCTATATGAACTCCATGTTAATCATAGTCTTGTTTATTAACGTCTATTATAATTGATCCCATGCTAATTTCAAACTTCCTATATGTCATCATATGTAAACTACAGTCTATGTTAACTATGCTCTGTTATATGTTATGTTAATCATTTAGATCTGAAGAGCATGCAATTGTTTAAGAGACATAATAATATAAAATTAAAATAAATAAAAAATTAATATTAATATAAAAAAAGTAAATTAAAACAAAAAAAAATAGGTAATTACTACATATATTAAAATGAATTTAACTATTCGAGATATCTTGACTGTATTAAATATATAACAATATATATATTTTTAAAATTACTTCATATATATTTTAATATTGTTAATCTTCTAAAATAACTTTTTAAGTATTCAAGGAAACCGTTAACTTTTTTCAAAGCAACCATTTCAGCTTATCTAAAAATTTCTCATCTCTTACCCCCCTCCAATATCTATTTAATTTATAGGGTATGCACGCGATCTGTACTAACTAACAGCTAATTTAAATAAATGTAATAGACAAACAGGGTCGTTCTCTTTCCGGCATTTGAATGAAGCGCTCAGTCTCTACGCTGTTCGCTATCTACACTTCTCTAGACCTCTCTCGCTATAAATGCATGTATATATATTTATATACTATATATTCTACATGTATATATTGTGTGACATTGTATAACCGGCCCCAGAAATCCACCTGCTGACAAATTGCACTTTGCTAAGTTGTTGTTGTCGTCGTTGTTGCCGTTTTTGTTGCTGTTTTTGTTGCTGTTGCTGTCTAAGTAGTTGCAGTCGTCGTCGTCATCGTCTATAGCTATATAGCGAAATAATGTCAGTGGGTCAGAGTCGATTTAGCATTTTGCGGCACACTCTTGTCGCTGTTGCTGTTGCTGTTGTTGTTTTTGCTGCTGTTGCTTTGGCTAAGGTTAGACTCAAGTGGGGAACAGCTGTTTTGTGTGTGCATAGAATACGGTCACACTGAATTCAACCGACTCGCTAGTTTCGTAACTGGGCTAAGGCTATGCGAGCGGGGAAGTTGATTTTTGTTTTTGTTTTCTAGCCTATCAAACAAATGGCAATTGTTGTTGCTAAGTGGTTAGTGGGCGTGTGTGTGCGTGGAGGCGTGGATAGGAAAGAGAGAGCAACTAGAATATATTTATTTGTATATATCCATATGTTATTATATATATATATTTTTATTAGTATTATTTATTTTATTTTAATTATTTATTTAATTTAATATTTATTGTTATTTAAGTGCATTTCAAAATATTTTTTTTAATTTAATTTTATTTATTTATTTAAATTATATTTAGAATATATTTATTTGTATCTATCCATATGTTATTATATATATATATTTTTTTTTAGTATTATTTATTTTATTTTAGTTATCTATTTATTTATTTAATTTGAAATTTATTGTTATTTAAGTGCGTTTCAAATTTTTATTTTTTTTTATTTATTATTTAAATTATATTTAATTTTATTTTTTAATAACAACAAAAATAAATTTAAAAAATTTAAAAGTTTTTTTAATAATAATTTGGACTAACAAGAAACTGAATAAAAATTAGCATTTTTTTTATTGCTCAACAATTTAAACAATTAAATTTAATTAAAGAAATACTTATTTTGTTCACAGTCTCTTGGCTGTGTTTCAATGAAAACGCACTGCAAAAATGTTATTTATGAGTAAATAAAATTTATAAGCTAACCTTCAGAATGTTTTTGTTGTGGTTGTTGCTGAATTTGCTTCACTTGTTGTTGTTGTTGTTGTTGTCGCTGTGCATTTCGCATTTTGTTTACAAGCCATAAAGGTGACGATGACTGACTTAAACGTGCAAACTTATTTCGTATTCTGTTTTTTTTTTCTTCTTATATTTTATTTATTTATTTTTATGATTTTTGATATTTCACAGATTATATTTTCCATGTGATTTCGTAGCGTGCCTTTTGAACATTTTCAATGGAAATTTTTATTGTCTTACTCACCTGCAAAGAGAAAGAGATAAAGAAAAGGTTATGAATAATATAAATGCAGTTGTTCATTAAAGATGAAAGCGCTAAAAGTGCACAGATGTTCATATTCAGGGTTTGCGAAGGCGATCTTATTTATTTTATGATCATTTTAAGTACAGAAAGTTTATCAGCTGACATTATCACAATTTGCAATAATAAATATATATATTTAAATGTATTTATTTATAATTAAGAAAAATCTCAATATTCTTCTAGAAGTCCTCTCTCTTATTCGATTTTCCATTGTCTTTTATTCTATAGTTTTCTTTATTTTGCTTCATTCATTCATTTTTTTTTTCTATTGCTATTTTGAAAATCGCATAGAGCGGCACTAATTTTATTGCCCTATAAATATAAATAAATTCAAATTATGAGCAGACGGCCTAGCTTACTTCACTAAGCTTATGATCAATTTTTTATAGTTTTCCATAAATTAATAAATTATAGCAAACATTAAAATATTTAAAAATTGTATTTTTTCACAATTAACATTATTTTTACTACAAAACTAGATTTTAAAGCCGTAGGCTATTAATCTTTAACTACTAAAATCATTGTAAATACATAAAGCTTATTTAGAACAAGTTAGATAGTTGCTGTCGTGTGCGATCAACTGCATAATACTCGCTTAAGGTCACAGAGCCAATTAGATTTACTTAAATACTAACATTTCCCGATTGGCAATGCCCCTATTGGGCGTAACTATATATTAGTAGTAGTATTATTAGTAGGAGATTAGTAGTGGAGTATATATTTTCAACTTAAATATGAGCGGTAATGCTATAGCTGCTATATTATTTAATTTATTTGCCACGCCCCTAGTGGTCATATCCAGCGAATCTTGCTAAACATACATTTTATAAGCTAAGTATTGAGTATTGAGTATCAATGAGTAAGTGTTTCAAATATCA
This sequence comes from Drosophila hamatofila, assembly GCA_035045345.1. Taxonomy (NCBI): domain Eukaryota; kingdom Metazoa; phylum Arthropoda; class Insecta; order Diptera; family Drosophilidae; genus Drosophila; species Drosophila hamatofila. Next base: position 16,275,313 of record JAWNPA010000019.1, on the reverse strand, counting down.
AGTCCCTTTCTGTGATAGTAATAAAATACTTTGCTTTTATGCAGGCAGAGAGAGAAAGAGAGGGAGAGACTAGCAGCCGACGTTGCACAAAACCAATATACTCTTTTCATTTCGCGACTGAGCATTAATGAAGTCTCTGTCTATGCTAGCATATAAAGTCAATACTAAAGTCATTCTAAATAAATTTTTTAGGAGCCTGCCACTCATTTGAATGTCATGTTTAATGAAACAAGTTCCAATAAGAATGCTCAAGAAAATTCATAAAGTTTATGCTATTGCCGAACCAGTTCCTATAAGGAATTTTAATGAATTGCATTTATACTTTAATTTAACATTTGTGTATCCAAATGGATTGACAATAAAATATATTCAAGGTAATGTTATATATTTTATATAATAATATACTCAATAAATTAATAAAATGGTGTGCTATTAGTGAACCAGTTCCAATAGGGAATTGTTACAAATCGCATTTAGATTATGTTTCTTTTTTGTTTCAAATTGTTGAACCAGTTTCAATTGGATTGGGAGTAAAATTGATTTGAAGTAATATAATATAATTTACATATAATATAATATATTGATAGTTATATTTATATATAATAATATCTATTTATATGTAATATTATGTAATATATAGTTATATTAAAATTTAATATATTAATATAATATAATTTACATATAATATATTGACAACTATTTTGATATATAATAATATATATTTATATTAAAATGTAATATTTAAATTATATTATATAATTTATATTATATATTATATAATTTACATATAATATATTGATAGTTATATGTATATATAATAATATATATTTATATGTAATATTATGTAATCCAGATTTATATTAAAATTTAATATTTATATTAATATAATATAATTTACATATAATATATTAATAGTTATATTTCTGTATAATAATATATATTTATATGTAATATATATTTAATATATTAATATATTGATAGACCTTACTCCTTAAGATACTTAATATACTTTATACTTCAGCTGTTGAGTGCTTCACATATTCGCATATTTATATTGTATTTCCAGCTAAGTCCTTAACCATGTCTACTGTAACTCGTAGGCCTTTATTCCATTCTTTTACCCACTTCTCTGTGCCTGTTTTCCATTTTGTTAGGTTAGGTTCGGTTCCATTCGGTTCGGTTTAGGGTTTTCTGTGTTCTGTCTGTGATTTTTCTACCGGATTACAATTGTTTACACACACGACTGCACATTGTGACAGTTTTGCAGAGTTTTTTGTTGTTGTTGCTGTGCCGTTGCCACGGCGTTTGCAATTGTCGTCCCTCCCACTTTACACTTGGCCCTCGCATATATCCTTTTAAGCCCACACATACAGATGTAATTGTGCGTCTTCATGTGTGCGACACTGCTGCCTGCTTTCCTCTTGCTTTTTTTCTGTTTGCTTAAAGTATAAGTTTACAACAAGCGGTTTGCATGTGTGCTCTGTGTGTGTGGGAGTGTGTAGGTGTATGTGTGTGTGTGTGTGTATGTGTGTGTATGGCTGCCACTTTGTCTAACATTTCACTTTACATCCCCACCGAGTCCTCCCTAGCCGAACGCAATTGCCCAGCATTTTGTATGCTTTTCACTTTACATTTGCCAGTCACAATTTATATATTTTTCTCTCTCTATCCCTTACTCCCTCTCTCTCACTCTCTGCTGTTGTATTTTTCCAGAGTTTTTTTTTCCAATTTTCCGCTCATGTGGCTTCCTGTTCGCCTGTTGGCTCTCTGTGCCAGTGTTTGTGTTAGCTTATTGACCGATATGAGCTCGGGGAATTTCCCCCCATTATCAGTTGAGCTTGTATAAACTATTTGATTTATCCGATTTTTTTCACAATGGCGATTTTTGTACTCGTTTTTCGTTTAGTTTCAGATAGCTGTTTGAATTCGAACAGCAGGTGCTTTAGACTATCTAACGGTTAAATCAATAAGCTAGTGATATATGGATTTACAGAAAAAATATATCCAATTTTATAGTGTGTAAATGGAAAATGTTATGCCAGTGTTGGAAAGTGGCACACATAAAGCAATTTGAAGACTTTAAGTCTTTTAAGCTATTGAGTTAATGAGGTAATCAAAAGAAAGCAGAACGACTAGAAAATATCCGGAACATTACTTGATCAATATTATATAGCTAAGATAAAAGTGTTTCCATTAAAAAAAATTGGAATATTAATAAGTTATATTTTACATATATACCATAAAAAATATTATAAATTTATTATAAATCTGAACCAATCTTCTGATTCTGATAAAATTTCACATATGTTGCTCAATTTTCCTCTCTTTTATAAGATCAGGGAGGTGTTCTTCAGCTAGATCATGAGCCAACGACCGCAATAATCGGTAGTCGCAAAGGGGCAATGCCTCTTCAATTTTCCTCAAGACTCTCGCAACATGTGGCCGACGACGCGTCGTTATCGTTCAGGTAAATCCCTTTATCATTATTTTTTGACATATTGCATTCATTCGAGTCTGCACTCAACATACATATACATATGTTATGTATACTTAAAGGGTGCAGACCGGCCTTCACCTGGGTATTACATATTTGCCTTCAAGCAAAAATTATATTCTTTTCCCACATTCTCAGTAGTTAGAGAATATAAATAAATGACTTAATATTGTATACTTTGTTTGTATGATAAGCACAATTTTTACGGCAGCTTGAATCTTATAAAGAAAATAACTAGTGGCTTGATAAAGAAAGGATGAAATGAAGATATGGCATATATACAGGTATATAAATGAACAATACAATTATAGTAGGACCTCAGCTTTAAATTCAAATTTAACACTTCATCAAACTGAGCTCAGTTCTTAGAATTGACAAAGGAAAAAAAGCCTTAAATGTTTTAATATTAAAAAAAAAACTTTGCTAAGTTCATTGATTAATTCATTTAGTTTTTCATTACAAACAGAACAGATCCCTACATAGATCTTCGACACAGGACTTCAAGTTAATTCTGAATACAAGCAGCATATTGTTGAACTATGTAAATATGTATGGAATGTTTACTCTTAATTTGTTTGTAATAAAAATTTCATAATTTAGATTTCATGGTAAGCAAGAAATCACTTCACAATTAAAATATTAATTTTTTATTCATTATTAATTCATGATATTTTTTTCCCGTGTCAAGTCAAAACTTTTGGCCTGAATAGAGTTATCGACATAGATTAATTGCTATTTCAGAGCTAGAGGAAAGCCACAAACAGTCTAAAAATTATCATTGAAACTGTGAGATATGTCGGACAGCTATTTAATAATAGATTACAACTTAATCTAAACAGAAAATAATTTAATATATGCCTTCTTAGAGCTAGAGAATATTCTAACATAGGAAACATATCTTAGGGTAAGAAAAAAGTATAGAAAATACAGGTAAAGCTTTTGAAATCATTAAGACATTAATTTTGTTTAGGTCCAGACACGATCCTGCAGGTCTTGAGGATGAACTAAGATTATATGTAAATAAACTAATTTGTGAAATCAATAAATTGTAGGAGGGGTATTCTTTTAAGTCTCTCTTACTTATATGATTGGCATATAATTGAGTAAAGGCATTAATGGGGCTACTTTGCCTACACAGTGCTTACCTGCATATATGTATAATATAATTACTTCAACTCAATACCAATTGATCTATATATTAGCTATACAATATTATGTCTATTATTAAATCTTCCAGCAGCAACAAGTTCTTTGCTTTGACCTGAGCCAACATTCATGCGAGCCTGCAACAGTTTCCAATGGGGCTGAGCATGCACAACTTTCCCAGTTGCCCCAGCTTCCTCTCTCTCTCTCTCTCTCTCTCTCTCTCTCTCTCTCTCTCTCTCTCTCTCTCTCTCTCTCACTCTCTCTCTCTCTCACTCTCTCTCTGTCAGTTGTCCCCCCTTCATATAGTTGTCGCTCTATCCAATTGCTGTCGTTGCTGCTGCTGATGATGGTGTTTTTTTTTTCTTTCTTTCTGTTGTGTTTTGTGTTTTGTGTTTGTTTATTCCTCATGCAAATTTAATTAAATGGACTTTTTCTCCCATTGCTTGTTTTGTGTTTGTAAGCTGAGCTGCTACTGTGGCACAAACAACATGCAGCAGGCTGGGGGTGGGGGGATGTTGGCAACTTAATTAAGTTGAGCCAGCCAACGCAGAATGCAAACTTAACGAAGGGTCAGTCGATGGCAAAAACTAAAAGGGTTGACCATCTGAACTTAAACAACATGACAATACAATTTGAGCCATAATTAATTGAATTATGATTGTTATAGTCGGTCTTATCTATGCCAGAGATCGCATAAACAATTTTAATTCAATAGTTGAAACTTGTGACATTGTTGCAAGTCTTTAAACTTTAGAGTGTGTTGTGCTTTGGTTACCGATTTATGTTTTTGATAAACTCAGCTTTAGTTTAAGGCGAAATTTGTTAAGTTAGATTATTGATTGATAATGAATGATACACAAAACCAAAATATTACTTAACAAACTCCGTTCAATCTATTGTTAACAAACTGTATTATTAATAATAGCATTTAGGGTATTTTAATAAACTAACAATCAATCCATAAAAAACGATAAAAATCTTTAATGGATGGTTGATGAAACTAAAATTTAGATAATTAATTGCAGTTATAACTAATAAAATATGCAAGCTTTAAAGCAGTTTGTTTCTGATTGATGGTGATTGATTGCTAAATATACAATTCAGATATTTTATGTTATTTCACCCATAATAAATAATCAATATTAAACAGAGTCGATGTGTAAACTTTTACTGTTGATTGATTATGATTGACTAGCTAGCTTTTTTTTAAATCAGTATTAAGTGACTGATTTATTACAGCTTTTTTAAAACGACTTATATTTAAGCACCACATACAGCTTAATCTTACTCTAAAGTCTATATATTTTAATCTTGACTGTTGATTGATGATGATTGAGTAGCCAAAAGTTACTTAATTTATGTCAGCTTGAGTAACTATTTTAGTATAACTGTACTTGCAGTAATTTGTAGTTATATGAATATCAATTAAGTGCTTAGCAGTCTAGAAACAGGTTAAGCTTGCATGTTGATTGACAATGATTGATTGCTCGATTTACTATTTAGAAAATTTATACGACAGCATCAATTATAGACAAGGCAATCAGTCTTTGTAAATGTTAAATAGTGTCTAAATGTTTATTTTTATAAGTGATTGATGATGATTGACAGGCCAAAAATTAGCTTATGCATGTCAATTTGAGACAATTTTTAACTACAAGTATTTTTTGAGCAATTTGCATAGTTAAGCAATCAATCAATCAAGTTTGATTGATATTGATTGATTGAGTTTGCTAGTAAAACACCCTATTCTATTGCAGTATTATTTTATGGATTTTTATATCCATCACTTCAAATCTTTCAATTTGAGCTTCCGATCTAACTTTTGGTACCTATAAAAGACTGGAACACCCTGTTCGAACGTAATTTAGTCCGAATTAATACCTGATTGGCTATAAATATTTTACCAAGCAATTTCCTTCTTCATTTGATTTCATTTTACCCAAGTTTCAGGTCGACTGGTCGAGTGGATAGTTCACCTGTCTGGCAAACTGGAACACCCTGTTTGCAGTGGAGCCTTTGGCCTGCTCGTCGACACGTCTGTCAATGGTAATTCGATATTATGCCGCTTTTAAATATTCTCTTTGCCCAGCTCTCCGCTATACGCTGTGTGGAGCTGCCAAATTAATTACAGAGCGCTGCACCAAACGGATGAACGGATTGACAGAGGGTACCGGCTGAGCGGGTTAGCGGAGAGCGGCGAGTGGAGAGCGGAAAGCGGAGCCGAAACCGGGGGTCGAGTACAAATAAACCAACAAACCAACAAACACGATGGCTGAGATTTTATGCAGCACAAAAGCTAAAGCCCAGAGCCAACGTAGGTTGCAGAGGAACAGGCAGAGACAGAGGCAGAGGCAGTGGCAGAGGCAGCGGCAGAGGCTGCGGCAGAAGCAGAGGCGGCAACAACCAACGCCCTGTTGCCGGGTCCAAAAAAAAAAAAAAGGGCGAAGGCTGTAAGCAGCAGCAGACAAGAGGCAGAAGGAGGCGGAAGCGGGAGCAGGAGACGAGGCAACGAGACGGAAAGCAGCTTTAAAACGGGCTCCGGCATTTTCAAACTTGATTTGGCAAAACAGCGGCAAGTTCTCAATGTGTTCTACAACACACACAATCAAACACTCACACACATGCATATACATGTTTGTATAAAGATTTGTATATTGTTGTGGGTTTGTAGGTCTCTTCGAGTATTACGGTGCTCTGTGAAGATTATTGTGGCTGTTGTTGTTGTTGTTGTTGTTAGCTGTTGTCGGCATTCAGCTGCAGCCGCCCTTTGTCTCAGTTAGCTTTTGTCTACGGCCCGCTCTTAAAGCCTGTCGATCACCAGGCGATGACAATGAAAGGAGTATAGGAATTGTTGGGAAAAAATAAAAAATAAAACAACAACATAAGAAGAAGGCGACGCGAATGATTAATGGCTGAAGTAAGCTGTGAAAATGCCTAGTAGTAAATATATATTAAATAGACTATCATTACATAATTTATTAGGTCTTTACTTCATTGAGTAGTAAAGAGAAGGAGCGAGCGAGTGAGAGATAGTGATCGTATAAGACTATGAAAATCGCATAGAAAGGCTAGGTATCGTGAACATGATTTTAGAGCGTGGCTGATGCTATTAAATCTGTGAATGTTAGTATAAATTATCCTGTCATCTCATTAAACATTAATCCATAACATTAAATAACACATAATAGGGAATAGTTGTCGATTATTTGTAAAAAACTTGATAATCGCTTGTTTTTATATAGGAGAGCAATTTTATACTTTTTATAATTTTATATAGGAAGCAAAATCTCTTTTTTTTTCAATTTTATTTATTGCAGCTTATTGTTTTTGACTCCACAGTGCATTTTGTTCAAAACCTTAACAAATTAGTCCGCTTGATTCTGGTATATACAGTATTTAAAGATCAGTTGGCTCCCCGACGGAAAAGCTGACAAACAGACGGACAAACGGACAGACAAAAAGACCAGGCTAAATCGACTCAGCTCGTCCTGATCATAAATATACAGTATACCCATGTATTTCAACTTTACTTATACCTACTTTATACTGTAGGCGTTCTGCCACGCCCCTTTTGCCTATTACATTACAACAACAACAATATAATTTCATTACCCATTTTATAATTTTGCTATAATTTTGCTGTTCTCTCATTAAAAACACCAAGAATTCGAGCTGAATATTTACATAAATCAATTTTAATCATTATTTCCATGTATTTCCCAGCTGAGCGCTTTCATATTGAAACCGAGGAACATAAAAACTGGAAAATCAGATTCACAATTTGAACGCATTACGGTAAATAGCTGTGTAATTTGCAACGAACGCTGTTAATCGCATTTGCGCTCAAAATTTACGAGTGAGCACCCACGCGACTCACCTCCTCTCTCCCTCTATTCTCTCTCCCTCCCACTCGTGCAGCTTCACACCTAGTCATTGCCATTGCCGCTGCTGCTCATTACACACAAAAGTCAAGCCGCCATCATAAATATTTTGAGTGCTATTTTTTTTTGCTTCTGCTTCTTCTTCTGTTCTGTTTGTGCTCTGCGCTCGCAGTGAGCGTAGCGAAAGCTCAGCTTTAGTGAAGCTCAGTTATTTTTTGAGCGCATTCTTAAACAGAGCTGAGCTCGTTAAAAAAAACAGTTCAGTTTTTATCTTCAGCTAGGTTTCGTTCTTTTGCAACGCAGCTTGAAATTAAACACGCAGTAAATGACGCAATTTTATGCTTCGTTAAATACGCCGCTGATGGGTTTTCGTATGCTTTACAAATGCTTTTGCCATGGCAGGGAGAGCGAGAGAGAGAGAGAGAGCGAGTGCGAAGAGAGTGAGCAAAGCAAAAGAAGTGCAAGCAAGCAACAACTTTTTTTTTGACAGGCACTGCATTAATTACGCTTAGAGCTGGTCAATCATGCTTGATTTGGGGTAGCGCAGTGAAACGACAAAAGCTCTCGCTGTGCTCTCTCTCTCTCTCTCTCGCTCTTGCTCTCACTGCCATTGCAAATGTTTGGTTTTTGTGGTCCTACCCCAATGTAACGACAGTCAACGCATAATGCACCGGGCAACATTGCCGCAGGGCAGCTGCAACTGCAGCACACTCTACAAAAAAAGAGTAAAAGACTTGCATAACAAATTCTTAATTGTGCAACAGAGTGCATGCACGCCGTTTCTCTCTCTCTCTCGCTCACTCTCTAGCTTTCTCTGCTGCTGTTCTCGCTTGTCTTGCTTAAACTTGTCCACTCGTTTCTTTGTGCTGCTGCTTCGCCCTGCAGCCATATTGCGGAAATATGTCAACGCTGTTGCTGTTGCTGCATTTGTTGTTGCCGTTGTTTGTATTGTTGTTGCTTTTGCCTCTCTGTTGTTTTGAAGTTGAAGTTTGCATCTCCTACCGTTGGGTTAGGTGAGGTTATGTTCGCACACACACACACACACACACGCACACTCTCTCACACACGCATCGACATAAAAGCATGTCACGCATAGTGTAATTTCATGTGACGTAAATGCAAAAATATGTTAAAACTGACGCAGATTAAAAGCAGTTGCAGTTGCCGTTGCAGTTGCCGTTTGCCGTTGCAGTTGCCGTTGCCGCTGCCGTTGCCTTTGCCGTTCACATTCACTTTAACTGCCAGCCAGATGAAGTTTTTCTTTTTGAATCAGGGCTGTGCGAGCAAAAACTTTTTTTTTCACTGGGGTGAGTCGGTTTCAAGTCTTTTGAGATTGATGGGCTCAGTGTTGGAGAACTTTATAAATACTACCAGCAAGGGTAGCAAACTCAATGAAGCAACTGTCAAACAGCACAAAGACACAAATACATAGATATTGTACACACATACATACATATATACATGTGCATTCTAAAGTCAATCGAGTGCACAATTGCTTAACGAAAGGCAGAACATCATGCTGGCATTGCTGCAGATTATGAATAGGGTGATAAAAACTTAATGAACTCTTGAAATTGCGGCAAATAAAAATTGACGAAATTCAACGAAACCAAACCATACTTCATGCAACCTTCAAATTGCACTAAATTAAATTAAATGAAAAGCAATGAAACTTAACGAAACTTAATCGAATTTCATGAAACTTGACGAAACTTACATTTCATGAAACTTTAAAATTGCACAAACTAAAAGTGAGCCAGATTCTACGAAACTTGACGAAACTTAACGACACTTAATGAAACCTTCAATTTCCGCCAAATTAAATTTGCTGAGACCCAACGAAATTTGACGAAACGTATTAACATTTTATCACTTTCAAATTGCGCCAAATTAGAATTGTCATTACTCAACTAAACTTAACGACACTTCCACAAACACTAAAATTGTACCAGATGCTCGAATCTGCTTTTAAATATTGGCATGTTGCATATCTAATAACTTGACGAAACTTGACGAAGAAAAATTCGAAAATTAGAAATCGAACAAAACTAATATTGCACTTGCTGCAATAGCATTTTATGACAATATGCCTAAACTCATGTGACAAAAACTTAACGAAACCACACAAAACACACGAAACAAACACAAATCAGTTCCAATTGCTAGCTAAATAGCATGAGCACGGCAAAACAATGAAAAACTCATATACAAATCAACAACTTAACGAAGCTTAACGAGTCAAACCACAAATTGTACCGATGTTCATCAATCTAAACGCAAAGCGACTGTCGAAAGCTTAAACAGAAGCCACAGAAAATCGCTTGACAGCGCATAAAATTGAGTGAATGCGGTGTAAAATTTCCAACCAAGGCAGCAAGGTCTTAACGCCTAACGCCTAACGTCTAACGCCTAACGCCCTAAAACATTATGCAAATTGGCAACGAAACGAACGACTTAACTACATGTTAAACTTATCGCTGCCATCAAGTAACAGTTTGGCCAAATAATAAACTGGAGTAGCTAGCGCGACAACCAAGACTGGGGCGTGAGAGCCTTGACATGGAGGCTAAGCTGAGGGACGGGGGACGGGGAGAAAACATTTGCCGTTTGTTTCTCTGGGAACTGGCCGACGACGACGAATGGGAGCCGTAAACAAGTACGGGCAAAACAATAAAAGTAATAATAGCACCGACCATACTTATAGGCATTCTCATCAGTATGACCGACTGTCGAGTTCCCGGGCAACAATGAAAACAACAATCGTACATAATCGCGCACATTCGTAACATGCATGCAAATTTGTCAACATATTTCCCGTCCCGCCCACCTGTCCGTCCGCCCGTCCGTCCGTCCGCAATGCTGCCGAAGGTACAGTTATCATAATGTTGCAAAAGTAAACAAAACCAATTTGTCGCTATGTTAAATTTTTGCAGTAAATCTTAACGGCAGTTCGCAAATTATGGCGAATTGTAAGGTAAACAGTAAAAGTAAAACAAGTTGTTAAATTTCCAGTTAATGAATAAATGATGATTTTTCCTCGTTTCTTCTTTGGCATATCAAAGCGTGCGACAAGAATAAAGAAATGATTTGAAGATGGCGGGAGCATTACTTCATTAAGTTAAAGTAAATTTGGTTATAAGAATACTTTTGTTAAATTTAGAAAACATACAAAAGAATCAACGAGATTTATTTTATACAGAATTTATAGTCTTTTATATTATGAGAACTTAAATACAAATATGAAAAAAATAAATAAATAAGCAAATTATGAATTTAACAGTGAGAATATGAAGTAATAATAATAATAATAATAATAATAATAATAAGAGTCTAATGCAAAAATAAAAATGAGTTTAAAACTTAATTTTTTAATTCAAAAATATTTAATAATATAATTTTAAATAATTTTTTTGTTTTAAATATATTAATTTTTTAAAGTATATTTTGAAATATCTATATGTTGAATTTAAAGCATTTAATTAAAATGATTACGTTAAAAGCAAAAAAGATTTAAAGTGTAGTTTAGACGGTATCTTTATTAAAAAAATATAAGCAAACACAATATTTTAGTTTTTAAAAAATTAATAAATTAATTAAAAAAATAAAATTAAAACATAAAAACTAGTTTAAAAAAAACAACTTTTTTTTTAATTTCAAATTGAATTAAATTTTTTTTTTAAATTAGTTAAACAAATAATTTAAAAACATGTTTAAATAAATTTGACAAACTTTACAACAAAATTGTATCAAGCAAAATTCATTACAGCTAAGAGGTTTTTTTATAGAATTCATTTTTAGCATAGATTTTTTTTTTGTAAAAAAATGTCGAAAGTAATTTCCTTTTGTCTAATATAATTGAGTTTTTGATAGCCTGCGCAAATATTTGCGCACAAACAAACAGTTTATACAGTATAAATTGCTTAAAGTCGTATTAAGAAAAGCCCGAGGTCTTATCAAAAAAGGAAAAAATAAATAAAAACAGAAAAACAAAAAAAAATGCACAGGCCAACAGAAGTCGAAGTCAAGTAAAGGTCTAAGCTATTTTTAAAACAAATTCCAAGTGCTAATTTCGCTTGAAGCAAACAAATATTGAACGAGCAAAACTGTACAAGTTTTTCTTTTTTAAATTTAGTGTTTTATTTCATATTTATGCGTCATACATATATATATACATATATATATTTTTTTTGACAGGTTCACTGAACCTTGCAAATAAATTATACATTGAGAAAAAAAGTATATGCTCTATGAGTAATAAACTGGGCCGCAAGTGCGAGCAAAAACTGCCTCATTCGCAAATATTTGCATTTGAGGCGCACGCCAAAAAAAAAAAAGAAAAGAAAAGGAAAACAAAATATTTAAAGAAAAATATTGAAGATAAATGGGAGTGCATAACAGATACAAAACTGTACAAGTACTGTTTTAAAAGTGAGATAAACAAAAAAAAAAATAATAATAATAATAAAAAAAATAAATAAAATAGTAAACAAATTAAAAAATATATATTATTTTAGGTTTAGTAAATAATAGTAAAGATAATTTAAATATTTTTTATTTAAATAATTTATATATATATATATATATATATATATATATATATATATATATATATATATATATATATATATATATATATATATATATATATATATATATATATTAAATTAGGTATAAATTTAACAAAAAGCTGAGTTTTAAGCAAATAAATTAAAATCTGTTCTATATTAAATGTATATCCAACGAATTTTTCATATTGATCGAAATTGTTTAATTTCCAAAAATGTAGGGGAGAGTATATAAAACCGCTGTATACCACTCTTCATCAGAATTTTTAAATGAAATTAAGTCAGACCGCTGCAGTTAGGCGTTACCGACAGCAGAATACTTAATACTCATTCATGGCCCTAACGCTACCAGATCTATTTTCAGATTTTCCACGCAACCAATTAGTATATATATTTTATTATAATATTTTGGTGCAAATCAATAGCGTATGTCATACTGTAATTTATTCATTAAATTTTGACCTTATAGCTCTAAACTGTAGAAGATACAATTTTTCCCGATTTTTCACGCCCCTCATTAGCGAAGATATATCCGCCATATCTTATTGATTGTGGGCTGTCAACCCAAGTATTTATTCAAAATTTCAACTCTCTAGCACTTCAACTACCATGGTTTCTGAGAGACCTGAAAATACTTAAGAATTTATAATTCGAGTATATGATTCAAATTTCATTGTCTCTAGTTTTACCGACGTCGAAATAGTTTGCATTCATACAGACAGACGGACATTGCACAAAACCAATATACTTATTACATTTTCGTGAATGAGTATAAAATATGTCAAATGTAAAAGAAAAGTAAACCAAGAGAAATAAGGAAATTCGCATTGGTTTTATCTTCGACAAACATAAAGAGAAATGTATTTGTTTATGGGGCTTTAAAGCTGTCTTACGACTTTGTGCCAAATATGCAAAATATTTTTGATTACAATCAAATATATATGTATATATATATACTATATAAAAATACAAGTGATAAATTGTTTTGATTGAAGTGCTTGCAGGAATGCGAGACTCCGTTTGGTCTAGTTGACTGTCATTTTTTGTGGCCAGCGCATTGGGTAATTAAATTTTTGTGGCTCATAAAATGTCTGCGGTTAGCGGGAAATGCCTTATGCTAGAATTTCATTTTTCTGCTTTTTCTCTACTCTTCTCTCTTTTTTTTTTTTTTTTTGGTTTACAAGTGAATTGCATTTCAGCTCCCTGACTAAATGGACCATAAAAAAGTTGTTGCTGCGAACACCGAAATAGGCGAGAGAGAGAGAGAGAGAGAGAGAGAGAGAGAGAGAGAGAGAGAGAGAGAGAGAGAGAGAGAGAGAGAAAAACTGAAAGAGAGCGAAAATAGCTTCATAAAAAATGTTGAGCTGAAAAAGGGGAAATGAAGCTGATGAAAGTGCTTTAAATTTAAATGGAATTGCATTAGGTGATTAAATGCGACTAAAAGTAATCTCGCTTTTTTTTCACGTAATAAGCGACTTGGACTTGAATTTGAAGTCATAAAAGCCAAATCTACAAAATCATAGGAATTTTTGTTAATTAATTTCCAAATTAATTAGATTTGAATAAAATGTTCAAAAAGTAGAGGTAACTAAAGTGTAAAACAATTGAATGTCAAATCTATATCTAGAAAAGTACATTTAAGTTTAAGATAAGCCTAATTATATTGAGATGATGGTAATTGAAGCTTCTGAAAACTAAAAGCTTAATTAAGTGAAGAATTGTATGAACTTGTATGAAGTTGTCTGGCAATTGAGTTTTCTTAAGGTCTATAATTGGAGGTAAGAAAATGAACATAAAATTTCATTTAATTTGATGTTAACACTGGTTCTTTTAGAGATATATATATATATATAAATTAATTGATAATCTTAGGTAACTGTTAATTGGATCAAACGCAATTTCATTTTATTACTGAATTATCGTATTTTATTTTTTTTACCGCTTGTTTATTCCTTGAAGATGACTAGATTGAATTTGTGTAATATGCTTCTTGCTGTTCGTATGAAATCAAAGTAGAGCGAATAACTTAGAGACATCAAATTGATCGGATAAAATATAATAAAAGCTCATGTGCCCTATGCTACAATTAGATGCCTTGGTAAATCATAGAGATAATAATAGATAATAATTTGGTCTAGTGAAGGGAATATATAACAATAATACTATTAGATACGTAGATAGATAAATTATATATTTAAAGAAATAAAATTAAGGAAATGCACATTTAAAATCCTCTCAAAAAAGTAAATCAAATTAATGAAACTTTAAGTATCATACATCATTATGTCCAAGCTATTCTTTCGCATATTAAGAGAGATGATAGCAAAGAGCTCGATATCTAGATGCTCAACGGAATTTTCCCATCGAGCAAATACGATTAAACTGTGGCTGTTAATGCCTCTGCCCACATGCTTCTATCCAAGCATTACAAGCCAAATAAAACAGATTAATCTGCTGTGTAAATATGCCTCACGTATTTCACCCACACAGATTTCGTGGTTGACCCCCACAAAAGGGGAGCTCCCTCTCCCGTTCCCGCTCCCGCTCGGGCTCCGGCAGCGACCCGAAGTCGACTTACTGCAGACATATTACAGCAAATAATTTCTAAATGCTTGTCCAGCCCCGTCACCAAAAAGCCCTAAGCCCGACCAAAAAGACACCGAACACAAAAAAAAAAAAAATAGTAATGTGGGCAATTGTCGTCGCTTTTGGACCGCAATTAATTTTCATTACAAGGCAATAAGCAAAATTAAACACGAATCAAGTAGCACCCAAAAGACATGGCCAGCAGCTAGGGAGGGAGCAGGTTCTAGTAGATGGCAGGACATGTAGGATGGCCGGACGACTTGTAGATGAAACGTGTTGACATAAGCAATTTATAAGAGTTTTGCCTCTGATTTGTATTGTCTTCAAGTTTCCCAAGAAACGATAAAATGATAAAAGAGAATAAAGTTCAACAAACAATTGACCCGAAGGTCAAATCAGGAAAAACTTACAAACATGTGAGAGATCATAGGATGAGCTGGGTGAGAAGTTTTTTGTTTGGTTTGCTTACCTGCAAAGAGAATGAAAAGGAAACAGAATTAATTTAGTGAACCAATTTCGATAATATATATACGTATATATAGATAGAGTCTATTATATTTATTTTATTTATTATTTTATTTAACATAATATTATATAGAATATATATTTACATATAAGCTTAGAAAACAAGGGCATGAAACAGAAGACTTGTGTGTTTCACGATTAAAGTTTTCTTTAGGAACATAAGAAAAAGAAATTTTCATTCCTACATATATTGTTTATTAGAATTAATATAATTTAAAATTCTATTTTATTAAAAAAAATCTCTTTAAATTTTTAATAAATTTCGAATAGGTCCAAAATTTATAACAAAAATTAATTAATTAATAACAAAAACAGAAACTTATTCTTTAAAAAAAAACTTTAAAAAAAATAATATCTTACATATAAAATATGATTACAAAAATGTAAAAATAATAAAATACGTATTTACATAAATTAAATATAATTTTATTAATATATATGTGCATTTTGATTAACATTTAAAATTTTATGTATTTTTTATTTTTTAATTAAAAAAAAAATTGTTTTAAATTAATAATAATATGCGCATTTATATAAATTTAATAATTTTATTTAGTTGTTTTAATTATGTATAATATGTATGTTTTAATTATGTATTATGTATTTTATTGTAGTTTTTATGTATTTTTTATTTTAAAAATTGTTTTAAATTAATAATAAAATGCGCATTTATATAATTCTAATAAATTTAGTTAGTTGTTTTATTTATGTATAATAGAAAATAATAATTTTTAAATACAAATTTTTTTATGGTAATTTTTACTTAATATATATATGTACATCAATAATTAAATAAATAATAAGTAAATTAAAAGAAGTATAATACAAAAATATATTAAAATAGTTCAAATATATAACTTTTAAAATAAATAAATATTTTTTTTTTAATATTTGACAAATTTCATTTTACCCAAAATGTTATATTTTTTCTATTAATATTTATTTATTTATATTCAAATGGTTTTATTTTGTACTTTTGCAATACTTTTGCTGACTAATAATACAAATATTTGACAACTTGTTATTTAAAATTAGCGATGCCTTCAATGTTTGCAATGTTATTTCGATCAATAAAAAAATATATAGATATAAAAAATAATAATTTATTTCTGCACGCGTCCCCTCACAATAGAAATACAGTCCATTAGTTAGAGGCCAAACGCATAGATGAGTTATCAAAAGAGAGAGAGTGACAGAGAGAGAGAGAGAGAGAGAGAGAGGGCAATACTTGAGTGCTCACTCACATGCTATGAATGTGATGAGTGTGTGTCTATGCAAACAGTCAGACCATCAAACGGCACAGTTTTGCCCCTGAAGTGGGTGGAGATTTATTCAAGTTGATTTTCAATGATTTATTTTTGGCAATCAGCGAGTTTTTTTTTCCTCATTTCATTTATGCTTGAGCAGCAGACAATTGAAAAGACTTGTTGAGTGCTGGTGCAACAGCAGACGTAGCAGCTGCTAATAACTCACACTCAGAGTGAAACTCAACGAATGCAACGCGGCGTATGAGTAATGAGTTTTTTTCTGCCTTGCTTTGTTTTAATATACTCTTAACTCATGGGAAATCAGGGTATACTGATTTTGTTGAAATGTATGTGACAGGCAGAAGAAGGCGTGGCAGACCCCATAAAGTATATATATTCTTGATCAAGATGACGAGCTGAGTCGATCTAGCCATGTCCGTCTGTCTGTCTGTCTGTCCGTCTGTCCGTCTGTCCGTATGTATGAACGCAGAGATCTCCTAAACTACAAGTGCTAGAGACTTGAAACTTTACATGTATACTCGTGTATACCATACACAGTAAGAGTTTATCATATTTTTTTATATCTTTCCATTCCTTATATTCCATTTCCTTACTATCGATAATAATCGATAATTTGAGTATGTTATTAGACCACCTTGAGCACTGTTAGAGCTGGAGACTTCAAATTTACTGTTTAGATTCATGTAATGAATACAAGGGTTTTTTAATTAATAGATTTTGGATATCACCCTTTGCCTCAAATTTGAAAAATACTAGAGCCTTGGCCATTCGAAAATACACACATATCATTAATATTATCTCTCTCAAAAATCTGATATAGGGTTAGGGTATCTTTTAGTCGAGCAGTCTCAACTAATGCACTCTTGTATTTTTTTGTATGTATTGAAAGGCAAAGCAAAAAATCATTCAATTTGATTTCAAACAATTTAAAAATAGATTTCTTTTGGTTTGTTGTCTGTTGTCTTTGAATGTTTTGGGTTTCATTTTTTGTTTCTTTCTATTTTTGATTGTTTGCTCTTTTCAGGGTTAAGTAGCTATGAGCTAATCGAGCGCGGGTGCTGAGTGTGTGAATCAAAAGAGATATTTTTGTGTGTTGTTAGTGCTTTGCCTCTTGATGTTCGTAGATAAGCGCATTGCTTTTGATGGAGTATCGCTATCAACAAGTAATTACATGTTGAAATATTGAAAAAATTTGTAAATCTAATGGGAAATAAAAATGCGTATGTCTATAGTAATGAGTTGTCCAGCATTTGAATTGACCTAATAGTTAAATTAATTAATTAATGCTTTGATTTGAACAGAAGAAGTAGAGCAGCTGTTCATTACTTTTTTGTATTTCTTGGAGACATGCTATGATATTTAAAATGTTTTGACAGCATCAAACACATCCAAAAGAGGAAAGAATATGCTTGTTTGCTCAAAAAAGTTTAAAAAAAATGCGCTAAAATAAAACATCTAAGATTTTTGTAGTATTTTTTGAAATAGTAATTTCTAGCGTGATATATATATATTTTTTAATTTTAATCTTTTATATTTTAAATTAATTAAGTTTTTTTTTTTTGTATAAATGTTAAAAAATAAATAATAATAAAATGTTTTAAAAAAGTAATTTCTAACTTGATTTTTTTTCTTTTTAATTATTTTATTCATTTATTTATTTATTTTGTAGAGCTATAAAAAAATAAAAAATAAATAAATGAGATAAAAAATTTTTATTTAAAAATCAAGTTTTTTTATTATTACATAAATCGTAATAAGTTAGAGTATACTAAATATCATTAAAATATATATTCATTATATATTGTAATAAAATATAAAAAATTGAAAAGCGCAATGTTTATATTTAATAAAAATTAATAATATAATTTATTTTTAAAATTTATTAATAAAATATTGTAAAAAAATTTTAATAATTAAAAAAGGAACTGTTTATATTTAATAATTTCTTTTTTAATTAGGGTATATTAAGAAAAATATATTTTTAAAATATGTTAATTAAATAGTGTAATAAAATATTAAAAATTAAAAATGTATACTATTTTATTCATCTTACTTTTTTGTTTTCTTTTTGATAAAATTGATTAAATACAAAAATTAATTAAATTTCTCTTTTCCATTGTAAATTAAATAAATAACAATTATTAGGTAGCATATATAGTAACTTTGAAATCCTAAGCAGACATTTGATTAGTTTCTCAATTTTATAGATATATATAATATAATGTATGCATATCAATCCAAGCCAAACAATGTTAGCATTCCCTTCAGCCAACGATTCTTTTTCACTTCCACATTGCCAAAGAGACACCCAGACTTCAAAAGACAAAAAAGTCGTGTAGGCGCGACAGCAGTCGACTACCGCCTAATATTGATCGCAATTGGCAAACCCAGCCCAAATAAAAAAACCCGCTGGCTCAAGTACACACTTGACAGAGTCTCGGCGAGTGAATCGAAGTCGGAGTCCAGAGCGAGCAGAAAATGACGTGGTCATAATTAAAGCAATCGAACAGGAACTCAAGAAAAGCCATTGACGTGGGCCCAAACACAATGCAAAGGGAACAAAAATTAAATAAAATAAAAATAATAATAATAATAAAAAAACAAAGTAAGAGCTTAAACCAACTGTATGTAGGCAGCGAGCCCAGCTGAACTAAACCAGTCCAAGTCCGTTTCGACGTCTTTGTTGTTGGCGCTTTTGGCTTTTGTGTACTCGCATATTTCCTCGCTCTGTGGCTGACGTCAGCGCGTAAATATAACTATTTTTTAGGGCGCAGAGGGAAGTGTTCTCTCTGCCTTGTTTTCGACAGCGAGCGAGTGAGTGAGCGAGCGAGACAGCCGCTATTTGACCAAATGTCAAAATATTGTTTTATTTGGAGCGCCACGCACTGGAATTGACTTTTGTGGCGCACACTTCATTAAGTAGCCGCCCCGTACCACGATCCCCAATCCCTATGCTGCTGCTGCTGCTGCTGCTGACATGGGTTCAGTGAACCGCACAGGACATTAACTTCTTACAGCCAAACACATTTACCGCTAGTCTAATTCATGCGCTTATCTAATCAAGGGCATCGAACGGCTCAACACGTGCCCCTGTCTCAGATATAGCTCAATCTTTTCCATTGCCAATCACACCTGCCTGCAAAATGACCGATATGGCCAATGGGGAAGTGAATCGCAGCTACCTGGATCCATATACCATATATATTTATATATCGGTCATTTTGCAGGCAGGTGTGATATATATATATATATATATATATATATATTATATCAGGTAATCATTCAATGGCTTTCAAACTGTCAATCAGTTTCAATAAGCAGTTACTCTTCTTATTATTATCGCTAATTTGATTGGATGACACGGCACGTTTTGTGCAGGGCGCATCAAACAAGCATAAAAAAAAATATATATATATATATATATATATATATATATATATATATATATACATATATGTGACCCAAGTCAAGCGAAACCGTTAAGCACATTAGCTTAAATAAATTGCGCTGTGACCAAGCTCAATTTTATATGGAATTGTATTTTTTGTGAAATCAGATTTCCTATTAGATGTTTTAATTTAATATAAATACAAATTTAGCTAATTTATTGAATTGAATTTTTTGTGTAAATTTTACAATTATATCAAATTGCTACATTACAATTTTTAAGAATTTCCAATATACACAAAAAACAATTTGAAGTCTTTCACTTTATACATATATATAATTTAAATAGATTAAATAATTCAATTTTTTTTAAATTTAATAATAATTCAAATACATATATTATTGCTTAACATATGTATTAATTAAAATGTGAAAATAATATTATCTATAATTATTATTTATTTATGTTAATATTTGAGTATATAAAATTTTGTATAAGACTTTTCAACTTCATATAAAACATGTAGATTATTTTATTATTTTATTTTGTTTAATATTTTAATTTAATTATTAATAATTAGAAATAATTCTTTCTTTAATTTCTTTATATTTCAATACGATATTATATTAAATATCAAAATTTATGATAAATTATAAATACATATTTATATAAATAATATACACATATATAATTCTATGATTATATTGATTATATGATTGTATATTTAACAAAATCAGATTGCTTTATTTTATTTTGTTTGGAATAACTTTAGTGTATCTGTGACACATTTTTAGTCTCCTGTTTCCCAGAATAATTGAAATCATCCTCAATATATTTTTAATAAAATAAAGTAAATGCAAATCTAATTTTGAATCATTTTTAAAATCATTGTTAAAACATATCACATATTTCTTGATGATATATTATTAACATTCCCACAATTTAGTTATATTTTATATCATTATTTAGCTGACATTCCTAAATTCCATCTACCCTGGATCTAATCACTCAGCAGTTGGGCAACAACTCCTACACACAGCAAGGCTCATTTGTCGCACATTTGGAGCACTTTCTCGGGGACTATAAATCAACGCCTAGACACACATACATACATACATATGCATACATTCATATACTCAGTTTATTTGAGCTCTACTGCCTCCTGCCTAGCCACACATCCTGTCATTCATATGCATTGTCTACGCTCCTCTGGTATTTCGACTACTTTACTTTGATTTCTATTTGGTTACGTGGTAATTTAATAAATTGTTCATTTATCACTTACATGAGCGCGAACACGAGACGTCCTTACAAATGTTACCCTCTCCTCTTACTCACCCTCCATCTCACTCCCTCTCACTGTCTCTCTCTCTCTCTTGTGATTTCTCTTGTGCCTTCTCTATCTCTCTCTCTACAATTGTCCTCCTTAACTGCTGCGCCACTTTTCATTTCATGTTTTGTTTGTCCATTCTCTTATCCTTTATCCCTTGGCCTTTACTGTACAGTCAACATTCGCCGCTGCGCTATTGTGTAATTATTCTTGCGCGTGTGCCTTAAATTACATTATGACAAACAGTGGCGCACGTGTCCCCCAATTGCTTTGGTAAATTGAGCAAATTATAAGCTTGATTTACAGGAAGAGTTACCCTACTTTATACGGGAATAGCCTTGATTTGAAAAAGTTTGTTGTATGAGAAAAGCCGCTGAAAGGGCTTTACTGCTCTAATACTAGATTGTAGTATAATAAATATTGAATCACTAAAATTATATTTTTCAAAAATTTTAATTTTATTTTTATTTTTTTAATTATTTTTTTTTTATTGATTTTTTTAAATTTGTTTATTTTTTTTTATTGATTTTTTCAAATTTATTTTTTAAATATATATTTTTTGAGATTATTAATATTTTTATTTTTATATTCATATTTATATTTATTTCTGTTTATTTACGTTTATTATATACATATTAATATTTTTAAAATTTTTTTGTTATATATATGTAGATTTCTATTACTATATGTCATACTTTTTATCTATGTAAATATATATTTATAAATTTTTTTTGCATTCTTTCAAACCCTTTTTAAGCCATGCATATATTTATCTACATATTTTGATTTTAACCCATAATTTAATTTAATGTATGTTTATTTATTTATCTTACCCATTTTCTGTTTAGCCTTTTCAGAAGAGAAAAAAATAGCTCCCACGCTTTTATAAATACTTCCATTTGCTTATGTTATATTCCATAATTCATCGTCAAAACAATTTATTTTTAATGTTAAAAAATCTGAGGCAACGCCTACGCAGAGGCCCTTTGCCAACACTTAACCACACACACACACACAGACGCATCACGCGCGGCTTAACATAGCTGAATAACGTAAGAGGCGTAAGAGACGTAAGAACCGCGAGATAAAAAGCTGACCAAACCAATTCAATAAATCAGCTGCGGCAATTGTATCAGTGTATGGATATGTGTGAGTGTGCGTGTGTGTGGGCTGACAGAGTTCGTTGCCAGCTTTTAGGCGTTCTTTTTTTCGTTGGCCGGCTTTACGCCATCAGTGCTAGTATTTCCATAAATTTCGAGAACTATTGATGCCGTTTGTTATCGCGTTTTTAAGAGTGACCAGCAGAGCCGCGGTCAATGCACTCCTGTCCTTCGCTGTCTTCCTTTTCGAGTGTTTTGCGCCGTTGTTTGCGTCTTTTGCATTGTTGTTGTATTAATATTAACCCACTTCAGCAGCCTCGCATACGCATTTTATTTGCATACATTTTCCATGCAAACACACACACACACACACATACATAAAGAGAGACAGCATACAGCGCCTCTTATATATTGTAACTCCCTCATAAAAGCTGTTGAGCTCACTCGCACCCACTTGCTGCTCACTTGCGCTCTCCCTTTTGCTCGGCTCGTTTCGAAAAGTGCGTTGAAAGCTTTGCGCGTATTGTGTTCACGTTGTTGTTTTTGCATTTGTTTCATTTGTTCTTATTATTTTGTTGTATTATATTCTCTTTTTTTTACGTCTTTTCTGCTTTGCGTCGCATCGCTTGCTGTTGTTGCTGTTGCTGCCGTTGTTGTCGTCGTCGTCGTCGTTGTCGTCGTCTTACGTATGCATTGCCGCTGGCGTCGCTGTTGACGTTGGCGTTGAGTTTAGCGCTGGCGTCGCTGTTGCCGTTTTGTATCTTGATTTTGGTTTCAACGGTGAATGAACTCAGGACCTGCGGACGTTCAACCGTCAAAAAGCGCTTTTTCGATTTGTTGCCTGCTCTTTTGCTTGTCGCATTTGTTATTGCTATTTGCTACTGTTCTTATATTTGCTGCTTATATTCTTTTTGCAGCTGTTGTTGTTGTTGTTATAGTTGTTGTTGTCGCTACCGCTGCTGCTGTCGTTTGTTTTCGCCGCATGCGTAACACATTTTCATCTGTTGTTGTTGTTATTCTTTTTTTTTTTTTTGTCGGTTCTTTTTGCTTTTTCGCAATGTTTTAACTGTTCTTTTGAGCTCGCTTTACGCTCGAACCGAAAAATTGCAAATTATTTTTTCTACGTCTACCGTTTTGTCATCTTCTATTCTTACTTTTTTTGCGGAGTCTTTGAGAATTTTATAGAAAGACTTTATCTTCCGTTTTTAAATATTTTTTATGTCAAAAAGAAATAAAATGATAAAGCTACCTAGAATATGCGTATTTAAATGAGATTAGGCAAAGTGAGAGAGAAAGTGGGAGAATATTTATAAGCTTACAAAGCAGCTCTAGCTGTATGGCTAACAGTGCGTTGGGCCAGGCTAACTGAACTTTGTTAATCCACAGAGAAAACTAAGTTTCACTCTTAGGAGTAAGCAAAACTTATTTAATCAATGTTTTTATGCCCCAGCGCATCAATCAACCCAGCAAAACACCCAACCACCTTAACCGACCACCCACCCAACCACCCACTCATACGACAATTACCATTCAGGGTACAAAAAACTTGCCAGCTATAAAAATTCAAGTTCAACGAATTCTACGCGCTGGGTAAATAACCTGAACTCGGCCAATGCAGTCGGCGTTGACGTCGACGTCGACGGCGACAGCGGCGCAAGCGTCGGCGACAACACCCAAAAAAATAAAACAGTGACAACAACAACAACAAAAGCCACATGACATCCACCAAAAGTGTAGCGAAAAAAAATGCACGCCCAAAGCGTAACGCGAGAGCGAGCCTAAGTGAGAGAGAGAGTGAGAGGAAGAGAGCGAGAGCAAGGAGAGTCGAAGAGCGCGCGCCACAGCAGAGACAACCTTGAACTTGAGGCCGCGGCATTGCCAAAAAGGAAAGGCGTAAAAAAAAGTTTCGCTCAAGACTCGAAGATGTTTGTTTCTTTTTTTTTCCTATGTTGACGCCTTCCTTTTGTGCGCCCGTTTTCTAGCGCCGCAACTTATGCAAAGTTTTCGCCGCAAAGAAGAAAGGGAGAGGGGTAGTGAGAAAGGCAGCTGGAGAGTAAGAGTGAAGAGTTTGAAAAATTACGCACGTACTTGAGTCATTTGGTAATGGCGAATATTACATGGCAATTGAACTGAGCAGCTGAGCGACACGTTTCGACACGTTGCACACATACAAATACACTATCTAGTACATACATACGTATGTATGTATATAATATGGTTGTATTAGACGCCGACATTAATATTTAAATTTATATCGACTTTAGTCTACTTGCAGGCTGCGCCTCACAGCTGTGCCTCCAATTTAAAAGGAACGTGCCCCATAAAGCTTTTGCCTCGCCAAAGCTAACTCATTTTTAAGGATATTCAGCTCATATTTTATGAAGCATCCACTCAATGTGTAAGGCAGCCATGGAGGATGGCCGAACAGAGTGCAGCAAGTATTAAGGAAATTATGCCAAGACAAATTACTTTTAATTAAGTTAGAATAATTCTGATGAGAAATGGATTTTGCGAAGGAGGTATAATACTATTTACAGTTATTAAATTGGCTATTAAGACTGTATTCAAATTTTTTTTATTTATTTGTATATATTTTTTTCGTTTCCAAAGAAGAAAATCGTTGCTGTGATCGTTGTGATATCTAAATTAAAGAACTTCTTTTTGTTTTCCAGCCTAAAACTTTGTATACTTGTTAATGAAATAAAGAGACATGAACAGGGCTTGATATCCCTCCGTATGGATTTAACGAAAATTATATATATGTAGGAGCGTTACAAATAGAAAAAAAAATTATATTTTCCAAAGTTTTGAAGCTAACCAAACATTTTTTAGTTTCCTACTGTAGTAGGCCAATAGGAATTAGAGGACATACAACACTATAGTTAGTTATCGATACTTAACTACAATGTCACCGATATTTAACTATAATGTCATCGGTATTCAACAAAAATCCCATCAAGAGAAGAAGAAAAGAATCAATTGAAAACAGATTCGTGTAAATCATAAGAATAAGCTTAAATTAGGCCTTTCTCATAACGCTGCTCATAAAATTAAAAAAAAAAATCAATGGAGGTCAGGAATTTAACAGTTAATATTATTATGAAATATTATCAAACCAAATTATTCCAGAGTACTTAATTAAGTTAATTAATTAGTTAAAATAGTTAAGCCTCTCAATTATAAGACCCACTTCTTCGGGCGTATCGTATCCGATAATAATAAGTAGTAATAAATAAATAAATTTAACGCCTTTTCAACTCGAAACGAGTATTAAAAAGTCTTTCACATTCTTAAATATTATACATTGAAATCCAAAACTCTATTAGTTTCAGCCACACTTCACAGAGCACAAAAGCTGCAAACTCCATCTAAATTCAGCCTCGATTATAATCTTATTTGTAGAGCCTGCCCCGCCCAGTTCAGCTCGGACCGGCCCCAGACCCACCCACAGGCGGCATAAATATTTGAGTTTTATTTTGGGGCCATTATAGCCATCTATGGATGTATCTATATTTTAATATAGCCATATATGTGTTAGTTAGTTGGTTAGTTAGTTAGTTAGTCAGACGGTATCTGCAAGTCATTTCCGCTCCGGCGCAAAGCTGCTTTAAAATTAATGCAACAACTTAGCCACAGCAGCTTAACGGTGCCCAGCGGCTGTCAGGTTGGTTGGCAACACCTTCGATGTTGCTATTACCAGAGATACATGCTACATGCCCAGATACAGATACATATTTGAGTGTGTGTGATACACACTCACACACACACACACACTCATGGCATACATTTTAGCAGCATTAATTAGTTTTGCTAATTACTGGCGAATATGAGCAGCGGCAGCTTAGCTGTTGTTACAGCTAACTGACAGTCAAGTTGGCGTTACAGATACAGATAGAGTCAGATACATATATTGTAGAGATACAGATTCAGATACATACATATCTTGTGCATGTTCATTATGTTGGCACTGTTAACAGCACAAACTGTATTTTGATTATTGTCGCCGCCAAGATTTGCAGTTAATTCAAGTAAAAAGCAACGCGACTCGAGTTTGTAGATGGCTAATTATGATAATGTGGCTAATGATGATTGTGGCTTACTGTTACAGCTAGTCAAATGACAGTCACAACTCTATGCTATGACAGTGTGTTTATGTCTGTGTGGGGCATAGGAAAAAGTATATGGAAACTGGTTCTCTAATGACCTGTCAAACTGTACCTCAAGTGGTATAATGACTGACAGTTAATTCTGCGATTGAGAGACGCTCAACTGACACAGTTGACACAGACTGAGAGATATAGGTGAGATGGAGAGAGCGAGGGAGAGAGAGAATGAGAGAGAGAGGGAGGGAGAGAAAGAAATTGAGACAGACAAAGGGAGAGAAAAGAGTGAGTATAAAAGAAAGAGGTAAAGAGAGCGTGAGAGATAATGATAGAAAGAGTTAGAGACAAATCGAAACAGAGAAAAAGACAGAAAAAGTTTGAGAGTGAGAGAAAGAGAGAGAGTAAGAGAGAGAGAGAGAGAAAGAGAGTTAAAGCGAGAAAGATCTTGAAAGAGAAAGAGGGAGAGAGAAATCGAGACAAAGTGACAGAAAAAGAGGGAGAGAGAAATCGAGACAAAGTGACAGAAAAAGAGTGAGAGTAAGAAAAAGAAAGAGAGAGAGAGTAAGATAAAGAAAGAGAGAGAGACAGAATGAGAGACAAATTGAGAAAGAGAGAGAGTGAGACAAAAAGGAAGTACAAAAGAAAGAAAGAGAGGCAAATAAAGAGAGGGAGACAGATAAGAGATAGAATGATAAAACAATAACTAAACTGACTAAGACCTACATATACGTATTCCCTGATTATCTACATATAAACTATATATTCTATATATTCTATATTTTTAATAAATATAAATTGTGGCCGAAAGTTTCCTGCAAATCGGGCCTAAAACGCAAATTTTTTTTATCTTCATCTACATTTATTGGATCTCCTTGAAATTAGCTCCTTTCTAAATGATAAAAAAAATGCCACCACATATGTATATATATAATAAATATTATATACAATTAATACACATTTTTTAATAGTTTGTAACATTGAAAAAAAAAACTAATTAAAAAATTTAAAAATATTTAATAAATAATAAATATATGTATATATAAATATATTATATATAAAATAATTCAAAATATAATATTACAAAAAATTATAACAATTATTTAAATTATATTCATATTTATATTTTCAAATCATATTGCATATTTATTGTATACATACGAAAATTAATTTCAATTTTGATACATAATATTAAAATATAATATTAGCTCATAATATCTATCACCTAAATATACAAAAATTCTACTACCAAAAATCCGTAACACTTTCCTCAATTCCTCACTGAATTCTCTTTTAAGCTAATACAAAAGAAATGCCGCATTTCACATCATTTTAGCTTTACTTTCAGTCCAAATGTCTCAGCTGTCAACTTTGCTGTCAATTGTAACAGGCAATTTTAAGCAAGGACATGGATAAACATGGCCCATCATAATAAGGATGAAATGTATGTGAACACAATCAAGACAGTCAAAAAAAACTAAATGTTAATTTCATTTTCTGACATGACATGACAAGTGAGAGAGAGAGAGACAGAGAGGGAGAGAGATAGGGGCAACTGAAGTGTTTGACAGTCAGTTTGTCAGTTAGTTAGTTAGTCTGTCAAGCGATTGGAGCCCTCAGTTTTCCGACTTGAAGAGCGCGCTGCATATAAACTTGGTCAAGTCAAGCGTGCAACTTTAGCTGCTTCTAACGGTAAATAAAAATACTTATGAGAAGCAGCAGGAAAAAAGAAAAAAAAAACAATGTAAAATACCGTATGAGTAGCCAAGGCAGCCAGAGCAGCAGCAACAGCAACAGCAGCAGCAACAACAGCCAAGCCAAGTTGCAGTTGCTAAGTGGGCGCGACGCCGACGATGTTGTTGCTGCCTTGTTCAACAAGGCTAAAAGCAGCAACAACAACAACCACAACAACCACAACAACAACAACAGCAACGTCAGCAACAACTTTTGTTGCATTCCTGACCTACTCTGCCAGCTTGAAGCGAGACAACGGGCCGGTCTGGTCAGGCGCAGGGTCGGCGCGGCCTGACAGACAGACAGACAGACAGGTGGGGCCCCATACGTGCCACAAAACTGGGCGTCATTGGCCAAAAGGATATGGCAACAACAGCAACAAGCCAAAGCAACAAAACAAAAATTGTATATATAAAAAAACTTTGGCTCGCTGCTTGCCTCCAAAAGTAGTTAAACTTCAAAGCCGACATAGGCAACAGCAACAACAGCAACAACAACAACAACAACAACAGCAACAGCAACAACAACAACAACAACAACAACAGCAGCAGCAGCAACATCAACTCCCAGCGAGGCATGTCAAAAACAAGTTTTCACTACTTTTGCCTATTTCACAACAACAACAAAGGCAACACTAAACAACAAAACGCACGAATAACAACAATGAAGCAGCTTCTATATTTGGTAGGCCGAAGCGCAAATGCACTTTGAGATGAGTTGGGGGAGCTTAAATATTAAAACTTTTTTTTTATACTAAATATTTCTTTAAAGCATATATAATGTAATAATGTTTATATAGGAAGAAACATTTTTCATTAATTTATATACATATACAGTGCCATTCAACTGAATAGTTTTGACATTTTTTAAATTTTAAATATGAATTTTAATAATTTTTTTTTTTTTTAGAAATTATACTCAATGTTTTGTGAGGTAGTTTGTGAATAACTCTTTGACTAGCTTTTAGAATTTTATTGGAGTTGTCTTGGGAAAAGTGAAAAGTTTTCAGTCGAATCTAACACCAAATCATGTGTTCACAAGAATATAAAGCTTAGTAAATTAAAATTTCTTAAATAAAAAATAATAAATAAATATAAAAATAAAAATAAATGAATAAAAAGAATAAATAAATAAAAATAATAAATATATAAAAAATGAATTTCAAAAATATATAAAAATAAATAAATAATAACTAAAAATATAAATATAAAAATTAATAATAAATTAATAAACGTGGCTACCATTATTTTCATGAACAAAAAGATTGTTTAGTTTTTCAAAAAATAATAAATAAAAAGCACACAAGTATTAAATAAAATAAAAAATTATAAATAAATAAATAAAATTTAAAAAAATAATAATAAATGAATAAAAATAATAAATGAATGAAAAGAATAAATAAATAAAAATAATAAATAAATAAAAAATGAATCTAAAAAATATTAAAAAATAAATAAATAATAACAAAAAATATAAATATAAAAATTAATAATAAACTAATAAACTATTTTCATGAACAACAAATTTGTTTAGTTTTCAAAAAATAATAAATGAAAAGCACCAAAGTTTTTATAAAATAAAAAATAAATAAATAAAAAATAAATTTAGAAAAAAATTAATTAGAAAAAAACAAAAACAAAAAATTAATTTAAAAAATTAATAAGAAATAAATAAATAAATAAAAATAAATAAATTTATTTGGCAACTAATATTTTCATGAACAACTAAATCTTTTAAATTTTACTTTCTCAAGCGCTAAAGTGCACATGTTCCCAAGTTCGTAGCAAAAAATAACCGAAATAATACAAATATATTTTAATCTCGTTTCAAATTGTTTGCGAAATGCTCATCAAATGTGCTCAACACAAAATTTTGTTACCCAACATTTAGTGCTCAGTCGCACAACTATTCTAATGTGCACAGGTGTATGTGTTCTATTATTATATACAATTTTTCTAAGCTAACTAAAGTACTCTTTAAGCAGAGCATTAAAAAAGCGAAGTTAATATGCAACGAAGCTAAACAACAACAACAACTGCAACGCATTTTTTTCTGTTGCGGATTGGGCGGCTGCATTGTGGCTGATGATGACGTGGGCACAGTGGTATTAATGTGATTAAAAGAAGTAAAAAAGATGTAACGTAATTTTTGTTTTAGAATTAATTGGAAAATAGTAAATAATAAAATAATAGAAAAATATTACTTCAACAAATTCGCAAACTAAGTCAAGCTTTTAACTATATTATTATTTTTTTTTTTTTTTTTTTTACATGATATGCCGTTTTATAATTGAATTAAATTTTTAAAAAAATTGACATTTTATTAAGCATTGTTGTTGCTGTTAATTTTATATCAAGCAGCCAGTTTTTAAATATTTTTATTTTATTTTATTTATGTCATAAAATTATATATTATGAATAATTTATAATATAATTTTACATATTTATTGATTTTAATTATTTATTCAATTATTAACTGGTCTGCTCGTGTACCTGAGTGCCTGCTTTATATATTAAAAGTATTTGTTTTTAAAAAGCTTTTATTTTTTAATTTCCCTGCACAAAGTGAAATGTAATGAATTAAATATAATTTTCTATATTTCAAATACATTAATTTATATTTTATTATATTTTAAAGGTATTTAATAACCCCATTAATTTTGCCGTTAATATCTTCAGCACTTGCACCACTGTAACTGCTCTGCTCGTGTGCCTGAGTGCCTGCACGCTTATATTGTAGTTGCTGTTATTTTGTTTTTGTTTTTTGTTTTTGCAGCCGCAGTTGTTTGCAGGCCTCTAATCCAGTTTTGTGAAGCGTTATTTTTTTCATAGCCTATGTTTTCCAATAAGCCGCCTCTTTCCAACCAGCACTGGACCCTCTCTCTCTCTCTCTCGCTCTGCCGCTCGCTGTCTCTGCATTTCTCTTGTTTGCCGCATGCAGCTTGAACGAGTTTACAGCTAGTTGGCAACAACAGCATTACAACACGTTACAAGTGCACAGCCAACGCCGATGGTCACGTTGCAATGTTAGACATATTTTTTTTTGTGTTTCTATTTTTTTTATTTTTTTCACTTCACTCTTTGGCTCTTTCTCTTCGCTCTCGCCGCGAACTTCACGCGCCTAGCAGACCCATAATTTGTTTTACACAGTTATTTTTGGTCTTCGACTAGCTGCGAGAGCTGTGAGTGTGTGAGTGTGTGAGAGAGTGTGTGTGTGTAAATATGTGTATATGTGTGTAAGTATTACCGCACAGTCTCGCCCCTCTCTGACTCTGTTCCTGGCTGCATTTGCCGTTAGATGACGGCGCTGAGCGTCGACGTCGACTGCGAAAGCTTGTTGTGCTTTTGATTGTATTTGTTTGAGAGTTTATATACGTGTGTGTGTGTGTGTGTGCATTTCGTGTCTGTGTGCCAATGTCGTTTATAATGAAGTTTCCTGCCGATAAACTTCAACTCCAAAAGCTGGTCAACTTGCAGCTGTGCTATTGCGTGTATATGAGAGTGTGCATGTGTGTGTGTGTTTGTGTGTGAGAGTTGGCCAAACTTTAAGGTGGGCTTTAATGGCTTTTTGGGCCAGTTGTTGTAATAGCTGTGGTTGTTTTTGCTTTTTTTATACACTTGTCCATGTTTTTGTTTTTGTTTTTTTTTTTTTTTTAGTTACTTTAGCTATTATTTAGGCAGGAAATTGTGTATATTACGTTGCCTTGAGCTCGAAGTTTGTTTTCCTTTTGATGTTTTTAGGTAAGTGCAGGAAAGTGTGCATATAAAATAGTTATAAAATATTTCAGAGTATTTTAAACTTTAATTTTGAAGTAGCGAAATTGTTGTGGTGAGACTAAAGAAGACAGTAACAGTAGCTCAGAAATTTATCGATTATATATTAAAGATGATTTAAAGTAAGGAGGGCGTATACTTATATAAAAATTCAGAATATTTTAAGCTTTTATTTTTAAGCTAAAATTTAAGCGAAATTGTTCTGATGAGGCTAAAGAGAGTAGCTCAGAAATGTATCGATATATATTTGATAATAATGATTTAAAGCAAGGCAGTAGTTGCACACATACATACATATATATACTTATATAAAATCTCAGACTATTTTAAGCTTTAATTTTCAGGTTAGAATGCAAGCGAAATTGTTGTGTAGAGACTAAAGAAGAGAGTGAGAGTAGCTCAGAATTTCAGAAAAATCTATATATAATCGAAAATAAAGATTTAAAGTAAGGCAATAACTAAACTTGTACTTATATAATTACTTTTTTGACTATTTTGAGCTTTAATTTATAGTCAATCTCAATTTCAATTACAATTTCAGACTAGTTTAAAATATGTAGTGGATAGACTAAAGATTTTGAGAGTAGCTCCGAAACTTATCGATATATAATCGATAATAATGATTTAAAGCAAGGCAATAGTTAACTAGCCTATATTTGATTTGCCTTAAGCTTTGGTAGCCATGGTAACAAATAAAAAAACAATATTGATGGGCTTATAAATTATAAGTTGAATATTGACTAAAAGTCAACTTTTATTTATATATTTATTTATTTATTTTTCTTTTATATTATTTATTTAGTGTTCATTCTACTATAGGCCTTTAAAAACAGGTATTTGGACATTATCTCTGTGTTATTTAGAAAATAAATTGATGAAATTTAAAAATATCTATAAAGCCTCAGCTACTTTAAGGCGCCTACTTAAATATAGTTCCGTTATTAAGCCACAATTAACAACAGATAAATTGCCCAATAACCCACCCAAGAAACAACAACTCATCAAAACAATGCACATACAATCAAGAGAGACCAGCCCAAAAAAAAGACAGAAACAGCGCACAACAACAATTAGCCAACGACACACAAGCAGCCACGTGACGTAATAGGCAGCAAACAGGCGCAGCAAACAACAACAATAAAAACAACAATAAAAGCAGCATTAGCAGCGCAGCAGTCGCAGTCGCAGCGCAGCAGCAGCAGCAAACATGCAAAAGCAGCGAAATGGAAAAGAAACGAACAAGAAAAGAACACGTCGCGTTGCGTCTACGTCAGCGTCAGCGTCAGACAAACAAATTACCCACAAATTTCAAATTGTAACAAGATCAATACGTTACGATAAGCAGAGCGCAACCGGGCAACGCGAGCGAGTCAGTGTGTGTGAGCGAGACAGCAGCAATGCAGCTGTGATTGGCAAAACTATGCGAAAACACACACACACACAAAAACATAAAATGACAAAGACAGCAAAAAATACGTAAAACGGCAAAGACACTAAACAAAGTGCAGCATAAAATCCTGACACATTACATTTACAGTTGTGTAAGGACACGCAGCGTGCAGCATAAAAGCGTCACTAACACACAACGCCCCGCTCCCTGTGCCAACGACCTACCTTACAACAAAACAAGACTCAAGCACAGCACACACACATACACATACAGCAGCAGTTGACGCTGACAGCGACGGCAGCAGCGCGCGTAGGCTCCGCGCTACTACGTCAACAATGAAACGTATGGCATTGGAACGCAACGTCGACCCATTGCCATTTTGTTTGTGTTTGTTTTGCTCCAATTAGCAAGACAGCAGCCAACTGTGTGAGAGCAACTGCAATTTGAACGCGCTCTCACGCTCTCTCTCTCTCTCTCTCTCTCTCTGACGACGTTGCTCTCTCACAACACGCCTTGTGGCGTTGTCGCTTGCGTCATTTTGTGTTTGCAAACACACAAAAGAAATTACTAAGCATTGCAACTTTTGCTTTTGCTGTTTTTGGGCCTGGGCCAGGGCAGTCAGCGGTGAAAGCTTTTCATCAACACTTGGGAATCCAAACAGCTGCTTGTCGCTTTGTCGCCGTGTCGTGCAGCTCTAGCATGCCGTTTGTTTGTGTGTGTGTGTGTGTGTGTGTGTGTATTTTGGTGTGTTTCATTGTCAGCCGCCCCATTCATGACAACGCCGCCAACGCCGACGACGCTGCTGTCAAAACGCCGGTTGGGATAGGGTTCCAAACTTCCCCAAAGCCAACATTTCTGTTATGACAGTGAGAGAGAGAGGAAGAGAGAGAGAGACAGAGAGGTAGAGAGTAAGCGACCAAACTTTGACAACAATCTACAGTTATTTTTACGAATTTCTTTTAATTATTATAGCTTGTTGCCTGTGCTTTGGCTCTTTATATTAATGCAAATTTTCAGCTCGATTTGGTCACACTCTCTATCTCTCTCTCTCCCTCTTACACTGGAGCTAGCAAAATATCTGCGTAGTATATTTGAAGTCTTTAGAATCTTTTTTATGTCTTTGTTTTCGTAATCATTTCAACTGAATTAAGTCATCATTTTAGCTTTTAGTTTTATGAAGAAGTTTTTTCCTTTTATTTTATTTTTTTTGCGCATTCTAATTGACTTGAGAAGGGGTGAGAAAGGGGAGGAGTCCAGCCCCTTTGACCGCCAAAAAATAATTTCAAGGAATAAATGTCCTTTCTCCCCCCCCAAAACATTACGTATGTACTTTGAACACGAAATGGAAATTTCCTTATGCGATATTCTCAGTCGCATTGTTGTTGGAACAAAACGGAAATAGTGGGTCACGTTTTAGGGTTGCAACTGCTTCGCACAAATGGCTTGAATTAAGCGGAAATGAAGAATATTCAGCATATTTGTAGCAATTCTAATTGGATGGGCTGTGCGTGCGTGCGTGCCTGCATATAGGGCAAATGAAGGTCAATTTAAGAAATGTGCATTGGATAAGATTTGATGCTGTAAAAGCTAAAGGCTTAAAGCTATTTTTGAACAGGGCTGTAAAGAGATATATAAGACCTATGGATAAGATACTACGGATAAGATTTGATGCTGACAAAGCTGAAGCTTATAGAGGGGTTTAAAAGGGTCTTAAAAGAGGTCTATAGGGTGTATGGATAAGATTTGAAGTTAACAAAGAAGAAGCTTCAAGAGGGGTTTGAACAAGTCTTAAAAAAGGTCATTCAGATATATATATTAGATTCTTTGGATAAGATTTGATGCTGTAAAAGCTGAAAGCTTAAAGAGGCATTTGAACAGGTCTTTAAAGAGGTCTACAAGATCAATGGATAAGATTCTATATATAATATTTTATGTTGTAGAAGCATAAGGCTTAAGAGGTGTTAGAAAGGTCTTTAAAGAGATCTATAAGATATGTGGATAAGATTCTATTGATAAGATCCGATGCTGAGGTGCTTGAACAGGTCTTTAAGAGGATAAGATTGTAGGGATAAGATTTTATGGATAAGATTTGATGTTGACAAAACAGAAACTTAAAGAGGTGTTTGAACACGTCTTTAAAAAGGTCTTAAAGATCTATGGATAATATTCTATGAATACGATTTTATGCAGAAAGCTTTAAAGAGGTCAGTAAGATCTATGGAAAAGATTTGTTGACACAAAAGAAGCTTACAAAACAGGGGTCTACTAATCAACAGTTATTAAAATCACTCTTTAAAGACCTTTCAAACACCTCATCTAACCTCAAAGCAGTTTAAAAACAATTCTATTCTCTATCAGTTAAACCAATTATATTTGGTTGCGACTAAACAAAACAGACCCTCTGCTGACTTTTTTTTTGATAACCTTATCACGACATTTTTAATCAACGCCAGCTCAGCTCATGAAATTGTTTTATAATTTTACATTTTATTTTTTGTATTTTTGTTTTTATTGCTGATATATTCGTTTTGTATTTCTGTTTCTTTTTATTGGCCAACATCAAAAGACAATAAATAGATCAAACTAATTAAAAAGCACTTAGGAAATACATTTGCAGCCAAACACAATCAATGCATAAATCTTTCAATATGACAATCAACGAGAAGAGTTTTTTTTTAAATGAATTTTTCAAGATTTATGCGCGAGCTTTTTAATTAACTTGAAAGCGCCATAGTCAAAATAGTTTTGGACAGCGCAAATGATGAGCTCTACAAATTATATTGTTCACACCCAGTGAATTGATTTGTAAAAAAAAATTCTAGAAAAATACCAGATAAAAAGAAACAGCAAAAGAATCTGCCAAAATCTTTATGGCCCAAAAAACATGATCTGGTTTTATCGTATCATATGTGCGCACACACTTGGTTTAAAGGGGTCTCAAGAACAAATCCCAGTTTTATGAGCGGGATTAGTTTAACGCTCACACACACACACACACACACACACATAGTTTCTTTTGAGTTGGTAGCGAAATGCTTCATAAAACTGTCAAGATTTTTGAAGTGAGAACATGAAAAACTTGAGAGCCCGTCGCGCATTATCACAACTTTAATGAGCTCCAATAGCGAAACGTAAGAAACAACAACAACAACAACAACAACAGCAGCAGCAGCAGCAGAAGAACAGCAGAGTAGAAGAGGAAGCAGTAGCAACAGCAGCAGCGGCCGCATTGGCTAAAAAAGTTGTTTCTTTTCAACACGTTGTGCTTGTGCTTCTGCTTGTGCTTTGGCTCTCGTTCTCTTTGGCTGGGGCGAAACGAACGAAAAATGCTAACGAAACGAAAATGCAAAATGTCAATGTCCTCCACTGTACAGTTCAGCGCCACAATTGCGTCGCAGTTTTCGTAGCAGCGCCAAGAAACGTTCTTGTTCTCGTTCGCGCGGAACGTTGTGGCAATTGGAACACGCGCGCGCGACCGCTTGGCTCGCCAAAGCGTACGTAACAGAACAGAAAAAACAACAACAACAACAACAAAAACAAAATGAAAAACGTAAGCAAAAGACGTCGCGTGGAGTGAGTAAACCGATTGGAGTTGCTGTTAAACATGTGTGTGTGTGTGTGTGTGTGTTAGTGAGAGCGCGCAATGTCTGTGCTTGCGAGTAAGTGCAAGTGCGTGCGTGTATGTGTGCGTGTGTGTGTTTTGCGTAGTTTTTATACTACGTATAGTTAAAAAGTTTCTTAAGATCCCCAACAAATGCCATAAATCCACACAGCAAATACAAATAATGTCGTTTGGCATTGCGGTTGCTGCTCTCCTTGTTGTTGTTCTCTTATTGGCTTTTGCATTGGCCGAGCAAGTTTTTTAATAAGCGCCATTCTGACTAACAGCAGAGCAAATGAGCCCGCAAAGAGAAAGGAGTCTAATATATGACTTCTTCGTTGCCAATAATTTAATGAAAAAAGGAAATGCCGTATTAGATTTATCGCTTGATAACAAACCATGGGACATGGACATGACGAAAATATGGGTAGCTGTTAACTACGTATTAACAAATTGGTAACAAATGTTGCCCAACTAGTTCCAAAAGCGTGTTCTCAAAATGTGACTGAATTAACTGTAAAGAATGTGGCAGATATGCATGTGACGATGTATGTATATATGTATGTGTGTATGTGTGTATGTGTGTATGTATGCCAGACATATCAAACTGTCAAACTGTCAAATACAATTATCTTAACCAACTTAGCTATTTTAGCGAGAATTTGTTTTAGGCATTCGGCAGAGACAGCTACAGAATTATTGGAATTAGCGTACTTTAAAACAAACATTACAAAATTATAATATTATACTAGTTTTTTATTATCTTTTTGAGTTAAAAAAGCGAATACTTAATGCATGGTAGTAAAATATTTGTTCAAATAAAAATCTATATGTCAAATTGCTTGAATTCAATGTAAATTTTAAATTTTTTTTATATAAAAAACATTGAAAAGCTTTAAAAAAAAAAGAAGTTAAGTATATATAAAAAAGATTTAAAAAAAAACAACATATTTTAAAATTCTAAAATTTATAATAAAATTTTTTTTAACCTTTTTAATTTTAATTTTATTTGTATCTTCTTTAACATTTATTTTTTTTTTAGTTTTTTAACTATGTATAAAATAGAGTTATATTTCTGAATATAAAAAAATCAATAAAATTATATTACGAAAGTTTTTATTTATTTATTAAATTTTTTTAAAATAATGTATTTTGTGAATATTCTTTGAGCAACAATTTGTATTATTATTATTTTTTTTTTTTTATTTGTTTAATAAAAATACATTTGTTTGCATAGTACAAATGTTTTTAAATAATCCACAAGAAAGTGCTCCATTGAATTATGAAAAATAATGCTAATTATTAAAAAATATAACAATTCATTCAAGAAAAAATTCATTAATCAAATTGAAAGTTTAATAATGTATAAATAATTATTCCTTATTACCTTAGTCTGTTTCTTTTATATAATACATGTTTTTTTTACTCATTTATACTAAATATTTATTATTCAACTTACGCAAACTTTTGCTCATAAGTATCAAATTAATTGCATCAAATACATACCTGCAAAGAGAATAAAGAAAATTTACAAATTAAATACAAGTGTGAAACAATAAATGCATCATTAAAATTAAATGCTATTAAAAAGAAAATACAAATACAAAATCTCTCATAGAAAAGGAAACCTGTGCAAAAAAATACCAAAAAGAAATAGCAAAGAAAATATAAAAAGCGAAACTCTCGCAGCAAAGCACAAAGAGAAACCAACAAATGGCTAGACCAATTGTTGTTGCTGTTGTTGTTGTTATATGACATTGTAATTGTTATTGTTGTTGTTGATGTTTTGGTCTCTTGTCAGCTCTACACGTGTAATCAAACACAATAAGCCATAAAAAATTATCATAAAGCGAGGCGCTGCATAAAAAGCTAATAGAAAAAAAATATGAACAGAGAGAGGGAGGCAGAGAAGGAGGGAAAACCATGGAAAATTGTAAAATTTCTATATGTATACATATTTTTAGAAATATAATGTGACAATGAGAGAAAATGGCAAACAGCTTCGGCGGCTTCGGCAGCTACAACAAAAGCACAAGGCAAAAGGTGAGACCCAAAAATCCTTTGGCACACACAGACGAGGACGAGACGCAGCTGGATCAAGAGCAAGAGGAAGACAACAGGCGACGGCGACGACGACGACGACGACGACGACGACGGCAACGGCAAGTGGCATAAATTAAGGCTCCGGCTCAACATGTTGTATACGAAACCAATACACAACAACAGCAACGACAACAACAACAACAACAACAATAACGGCAACATCAACAACAGCAACAGCGACAACAACATCGATAACAAAATCTACAAGTGTTGACACATGGCACAGTGGTACAAAGTATAGTTAACTAGTGAGCAAAAGGTAAATTAGCTGAAAACAAATTTTGGAATATAACTTAATGAACTATCATATAAATATTGAATACATATATATAAAATATATAAATTTATATTTAATAGTAGTAAAAAAAAAATATATATATATAAATATTTAGTTATATATATAAATTTATATTTAATTATAGTTGAATTATTTATATACAATTAACATAAATATGAATTATAAATATTGCAGAAATATTTAGTATTTAATAAATATATGAATTCATATTTATTTTGATATAATTGTTGTATAAATATTTAGTATTATACGATAAATATAATTACATATTTTTTAATATGGTTTTGTAAATAAAAAATATTAATTTTTCATAAATATTTAGTTTTCATAATTATAAGAATTTTTATTTTTAATATAAATTCATATATTTTATATTCCAACTAAAACTAAATAATGATTTCTAAAAAATAGAATATATTGCAAAGCTATTTTTATATGTTAACAATTTGATTGCAATTCTATATATTCTATATCTAGTCCTATAGATACAAATATACAGTGACAAAGAGTGAAAGAGTAATGGAGAAACAGATACAGACAAAGAAATTACTCAAAGACGGAGCATAAAACAAAGAGAGATAAAGACTGCGCAGAATAGAGACAATGGAAAGAAGCAAAACTTCTAGTGTTTTTACTCTCCATTATCTTCATTCTTCAGCTTTAAAATGCTTCAAGCTAAGCAATAAGATCGATTCTACTCGATTTCCAATTAATTTTAATCATTCAATCAAACTATTTCAAATGGCTTTTAGCTCTTGCAAATATTTTTACTTTCTTCATATTCAAATGGTTTTTAGCTGTTGAAAACATTTAAAAAAAAATATATAAATATTTATATTTATTTATAAATTTAAAAAATTGCATTTGTATATTCTTCTTCTTTTTATATTTGTCAATTAATATTAATATTTTTTGTTTAGTTCAAGGCGTCTATTCCTTCTTTATATTATCTTCCCAAAAACCATATTTTGGCTATAAATTACACATTATATAAGCTTATGTCTTAAGAACTAAGTTTCAAAGGTTTAGCAATTAGCCTATAAGCTTATTAATTTTTAATTTAATTTGCTATTCACAATACACAATATTAAAGAGTGATATAAATAAAAATATATATGTAGATCTATAATTACTCTCTATGATCTTCGCCTTCACTTGACTTCCTAAAACTCCATTATTATCATAGTTGTTTTCTTGAAATATCATAATTGATATTTTTCAATATCATAATTTTCTTCTCAATTTCAATTCACATTCCCTGTCTCTTGCCTCACTGTGCAAATTGCGTGGGCACTGTGGCTGTGTCAATTTGATGATGTCCTTGCTTTGGCTTCGCACTCGCCGCACTTGTTTGTCCCGCAATGTTGCCATGAGATCGTGCTACACAAAAGCAACCGCCCCAGCCCCAGCACCCGCCCCACTCCTCTGCTGCCCCCCGTTTAGGCGTCTGTCAACAACAAGTGAAGGAGACAGGCTCCTCGTAGTTAGCATATTTTACAGTGCGTGCCATTTCCAGTGAAACATGATGTTTTGCTAATGCGACAGATTTACACGCCGCTTTCCATTTGATTTGCTAGTTTATATACAGGCGATTTTTACCACCTTCCAGCGCCCACGATAAGTCCCTGGTGGCACCAGAGAGACCAGGCTAAAGTCGAGTAATTATTAAAGTTTTTGCCAGGTTTCAGCCACACCCAACAAAAAAAATTGTCTGGCATGCAAAACTTTGCAGCAAAAGTTTCGCGGAATCAACTCGACCATAATTAGTGGCTAGGTATACAAAGATATTATATATACATACACATATGTGGTCAAGCTACACCTAGGTATTATATGTAGCTAAATATATGTATTTGTGTGTGTGTGGGTTGTGGTTGGTGGACACGGAAAACCCAAAATGTACCCAAACAAAGAACCACGATAGGATTTCAAGAAACAAAGACTAGATTGCAAAATGTGAGTTGAGTATGTAAATGCGTCGTAATATTGCAGCTATAAAACCTGATGATTCAGGGAATACGGTTTTTATGCGCAGTTAATTAGAAATTGTGAAATAAAACAAAAAAAAAAGCGATACAAGAAATATGGTAGAAAAGAAAGGAAAATTGCCAAAATGTAAGGTA
This sequence comes from Drosophila hamatofila, assembly GCA_035045345.1. Lineage (NCBI taxonomy): Eukaryota > Metazoa > Arthropoda > Insecta > Diptera > Drosophilidae > Drosophila > Drosophila hamatofila. The sequence continues at coordinate 16,233,908 of JAWNPA010000019.1, read as the reverse complement.
AAGTACAAATTATTTTAAAATATAATACAAAACCAAAAAAGTAATAATTAAATCATTGCATGAAAAATAATAATAAAATTATTAAATTTTTACATATTAAAAAAATTTTTAATAATATTTAAGTGCGACTTATAATTATGTATAAATAAATTAAATAAATAAAAAATTAAAATAATATAAAATAAGATAAAGTGTAATATGAAAAATAATAATAAATTTTTTGATTTAAAAAACAAAATCTTACAGGAATTAAAGTTAATTAAAATTAAAAAATGCATAAAATTAAGCTCAAGAAAAATTTAAAATTTTAACAAAAATTTTGAGTATAAAACTAAAGTTAATTATAAATTTACACGTTTCAAGTAATTGGCTTTTATATAAATATGAAAAATATTTCTAGAGCTTTGTTTAATGCAATTCACTTAAATATATAAATATTTATAGAATTTAGTTTAATTTTGTATTATTTATTAGTATAATATATTAGTTACATATTAGTATTTAGATAAAAGAGGGAAGATCTCTTTTAATATTCATTTATTTCACGATCTAAATATATTTGCATTTGATTTATATTCAATATTTTTTTGATTATTTTATTTAGTTATTTAAATACTTTATTTTCATTTTTTCAATATACTATATTAATATAAAATATAGAAATTTGCATATATAATATAATATAAATGCAAATATTTAAATTTTCACTACAGAAACTAATACCGAAAATTAGCATGCAAATAGCGAACAATTTGGCGCATATTTTAGTATACTTAAAAATATATTTTCAATGCATTTAGCTGCCTTTATTGTTGTTGTTGTTGGGGAAAAGCTTTTATGGGAGATTCCGGGCATTCAACTTGTGTTTAGCGCGTCATGGCGTAATCCGAGAACTTGCAAATAACATATAAATTATTTGGAAAAATGTTATGGCTATGACGTCATAGAAGCAAATTAGTGACTCCTAAAAAAAAAGTTCATTGTCTCCGCTGCTGTGCAGTTTATTGCACTTCAATTAACCAAAAAAAAAAAACAAAACACGAAATGTATTTTGCTCGCATTCAACAGATACAAATGCGAAATGCAAGCGCTTTGCTTTGGTTGGCAATACCCACCACAGCTACAGTCACAGATACAGATACAGATACAGATACAGATACAGATACAGATAATGAATTATTAGCAAGAGGGCAAAAGTATCTGCCGGATATTAGCGCAAAACAAACAACCAAAGCGACAACATGTGTCGCGTCATGGAGATACGCGCACAGGAGACACTCGCCATGGACGGACAACTACCCGAGTTCGCAAGAACTCATCACCACAGGGTGTGTGTGTGTGTGTGTGTGTGTGTGTGTGTGGGTGGAAGGGGTGCCTCAGGGGGCGTGTCTGCAGCTCTCTTGTGAATCACAGCGCCTGCTGCTGCTACTGCTGTTGCTCCTCTTACTACAGTGCTTCACTCTTTCATTTGTTTTGCTGCTCTTAATGTTGCATGGCAAATTTAATTTCTAAATTGCAGCTGTTGTCGTCATCAGCAACAAGAGCAGCCCCAACAGCAGCGGCAGCAGCAGCAACAGCAGCAACAACTCTCTGCTCATTTTGTTCGGCGTCTGTCGTAATCTTTCCAATAGAATCATAAATCATATAAAAAGCCATTTCATCAAAAAAAATGCTGTCAAGACAGGGAACCAAAAAAAGAAACAAATATAAGAAGAAGAGGCAGCAGCATGGTGCACAAATGTCTCGGAATTCTCAACAATGTAACAATGCTTATTCAATTCTAAAATGATTTTAGATCAATGAAAAATATACAAAATATACTAATAATAAATTATAAAGTTGAAAATAAGTAGAAGCTGATATAAAGACGAAAAATGTTTATATAATCATAAACATATATTAAAAATGTTTATATATATCCAAATACAAATCAATAAAATGTTAAATATATAAACTGTAATAATATATAAACAGTATATAAACTAGTTAGTATTTTGATACTTCAATAATAATATAAAATATTTTATAAAATATTTAGTATATTTTTATAGAAAATATCCAGTGATTGTATGCTCAATATTTTATATATAAATAAACTAAGTAAGTAAAAAATACTAAATATTTTATATAATTAAAGTTATATATATCCAGTTATATTTATTTATATGCAAAATTATAAAACAAATTTATTATTTATATTATTATTTTACAAATTTATTATTATTATTATATAAATTTATTAGTAAACAATTTAAAATCATATACAAATTATAAATATAATAGTTTCAATTAGTTCAGGTGCATAAATAAATATTCAGATGCTGCAAAATGTTTAATCATTGAATGATAAGGTTAACTATTTATTGATTTAATACATTTTTTGGAATTCGGCTAAAGCAATAGAATAGTATAATAAATAGAATAGAATGGTATAAATAATAATACAATAGACAACTTAGGTAGGCTACAATGGAAACTATATTAAAATATAATTTTTCTCAGGCAATATACTTATCTTATTTAAAAAAAGTTAAAATATTGTATATAAACGGTTTAAAAGATTTTTTATTAAATTAAAATATAAATATATTGAATATAAATTTAATAAATATTTTTAATTTAAACTTTTTAATTTTTATATTATTTTTATATACCGATTCTGCAGCATTGAAAAAACCTATACCAAAGCTTAAATTTATTCATTTTGAGCAATAAATAATTTTAATAAAACAAAAATATACTTTTCTTTTACACTTATACAATTTTTCTAAGCATTTCTTTGCAAAAGTCTTGTAAAATGTGCATGCTTTATTTTCAAATAATTTATATTTAAAATTAAACATTTTTCTCTCAATAATACATTGAGTATGTATATCACATACATTAACAAAACTATATATATCTATGTATATAAATTTGGCTTTCAATTTCTTACACCATTTGAAGCAAGAAATTGAATACCCAGGCAAACAAACAAAGAAAGTAAATTAACTGACTCACACTTGCTGGCGATGCACATAAATGCGAATGTATCTCACAGATACAAGATACATATACATATATATATATATAGATATGTATGTACGTGCTTCAGTCATGTGGCGAACTACCAATTACACACATAAGCAGACAGGACTGCACCTATGCTTTATGGCTGGCCCGAATTGCATGTTTAATTGCAATAAAAACAAGCAGCTCCGTCCACGACCACAGCCACGACCACGACCACGCCCACGCCCACTCTGGGTGCTCAGTCCGCCCCGAAAGAAAAGCGCTGAAGGCAATACACACACTCACTAGACAAAGAGAGTCGGAGGCGAACAGGCGAACCATTTTCATTAAATTTTCGCACAAAACTGAAAGATACAAAACAGCTGCAGCACAACAGTGGAACAGTGCAACAGTGAGTGCGTCGTATGCAGCGAGGAAAATTGAAAATGAAAATGGCAGCAGGCGAAAAAAAGAAGCAGAGTGAAATACATATACCAAGAGTGGGCAGGGCAGGGCGGGGGCAGGTCGGGGGACAATGGAAGCAAACAAATGTACAAAAGTTGGGCAGCTGGACTGGAGCCGGAGAATGCGACTGTAACGGAGACCACATGCTGTTTAATAATAATAATAATAATAACAAGAGGAAGAAGAGGAAGTTGCAGTTGGAGGAAGCACAAGCAATTTGGCAATGCTGGCCACGCCCAACAAGTACAATAAGCACAACAAGCTGCAGGCTGCATGACTAGCAGATATGCTGTAACAACTCAATCAAAGAATGTGAATCCTAGTATATGATTGGAACTGAATCAATCAAGAAATTATATAATAAACAATATGTATTTTTACTACAATTGCTTAAATGGATTATATATTAGTTATTCATCAATTTATAAACCTTTGTCAAATATAGTTCCTCTCAGGAACTCTCTGAAGAGGACCTCTGAAGAGGTCTTAAATTTAGCTGTTCAAGTTACTAGTTAGATTTATTTTTATATTTTACTTTTACTTTTATATTTTTGTATTAATTATAGTTTTATTCTTTATTTTATTGATTTTGTTCTTGCTTATATTTTTACTATTTATTTATTTTATTTTTTTAAATTTTATTTTAGCTGGGCTTTTTTAAAATATATTTTCTAAATTTAATTTATTATTTTATTTTACATTTTGTGTCGTTTATTATTTTATTCTAATTTAATTTAATTTATGTTAGCGTAGTTTTTTTCAGTTTTTATTATATTTTATTTTAAAGTTATGTTATTTATTTATGAATTCGTTTTGCTAATTATTTTATTTATTTGCCTATCTTAATTAAAATTTTTTGTTTACTTTTTTATTTTTTTTTTTTATATTTTTGTTTATTTATTAATTTTTTTTATTTATATATTTTATATCAGTTAAATTTTAGTTTAATTTTTTTTTATATATATATTGTCAATTTTATTTATTGTTATTTTAATATATACATATATATTTTTTTTTCATTAAGTTTTTTTTGGCTTTCGTTTCTTTGCATTATAAAAAAAAAGAACTAAAAATAAATTTCGAATAGCAGGAATATTTTCATAGTTAATTAATTATTTTTCTTTTCATATTTTTTGAATGTTTTTTATTTTATTTGTCAATTAAAGAAAACTTTAGTCTATAAAAACGTAATTTTCAATTATCAAAACTCCAGCAATAAAATTCTATTGTATTTCAATTGAAAATCCCTAAGATTTAATTTTCTCAATTATCATTTGATTAATTGCATTTTAATTACAGGGTATACAACATCACACACACAGCACGATTAGCACAGAAGTGCATAAGCCACGACGGCTTGGCTCATGACATGTTAAAGGCCAATAAATAACCCGCCTAGTTTAATGCAGTTTTAATGAGGCACTGCTCTTAAATAAAAACTACAAAATCAAAAAAAATAAATAAAAATAAAAATAAAAAACGAGCTTGCAAAAGATACGGTTAATATTTATTTCATTTTTTTTTTCTTAAGCGGAAATTGCAGCAATTAACATAAATGGTAAAAGAACAAAAAACACAAACTATAAGAAATAAATTATAACAATTATAAACTATGGTTAAACTGCAATTATTATTTTTTCCCCTTTTTTTAATTTTGTTCTCAGCTTTGTTTTGTTATAGAGTTTTTTTTTTTTAAATTAAAAATAGGCTCAATTAATTTTTTGTTTGCTTTAATTTTAATTATTGAATGACTTGAAAGACCTTAAAATTGTGTGTGAATCGTGTGCGCTTCAATCGGTTGATCGGTTTAGCTCTGATGTTATTGACCATACGATCCATCGATCGTTGGCTTGCGGTTTCATTTAGTAAGGTCGTGTTAATTACTGAGCATTATATTAAAGTTTATCAGATCTTTGTGAGGATTTGTTTTAAAATATAGATAATTTATGGCAAGGCAGTGAAATAAGGAAGAATCTTATGGTAGGGCTCGAAAGACTACTTTAAATAAAAGGAAAGAAAGTATATATATTTATAAATTTTATTTTACATTTCCACCACCTAGATGTCTATCAGGCTAAACAACTTTACTATACTCAAGTTGCTAAAAGGATTATAGTATGAAAATATTCAAGCAGTTTATCATTGAAATGTATATGCACTATAAAATATGTATACATATATGTATATAATGTGAAATATTTATATAAAATATGTAAAACAAATATGTATATGTAAATTTAAAAAATATAAATATATACAATATAAAAAAATATTTGTAACAAACAATTATTTAGAGAACACTAAATCTAAAATATAAAATAAATAAAATAAAATAAATATATGCATATATAAAATGTAAAATATTTATATAAAATATATAAAACAAATATGTACATATATACAAAATTTAAAAAATGTAAATATGTAAATATATATGTATAAAATATATAGAAAAAATTACACAGAGAAATCCAAATGAAAACCAATTTGAACAAAGGAAACTTATAAAAATATTTGTTTCGAATTTTTATTAATTGAGAGTACTAAAAATGCTTAATAATTTAATGTATATTTATTTATTCATTTATTTTGCCACCATATGCGGCAAATGCATTCATTCAAACAAAAAACACATATATTACATGGAGAAAAAGTAGAAGAAAAAACAAAACAAATAAATAAAACTAATGCTTAAAATGTACAGCACGAGAATGAGCCATAATTTAGCATTGTTTTTGCCATTTCATTCAGACAGCAAAGACACAAAATGCATTATTGAAATATGCATTTAGCTGGGCGATTGTTGTGTCGGGGCTGAATAGTGGAGATGTCGTCTGTCAGAGCATTTGAAAGGACGGCAAATATTTATTTAATAATAATTTATGGAGCAATAAAAAGTCATTGTTGCAGTTGTTAATTTAATTGATGGCCTGTTGCTAATTGTCAGTGAAACGTTGTGCATAATTAAGCCAACCAAATGCACGATATTAACACAATATGCAAAACCAATTATAACTAGGTGAAAGTAAACTTACAATCAAGCTGATGTTGCCTATTTTATGTATTGTTAATGCCAGATGGTTTATTATTAATATATATATATATATTTTTTTTTCTTTATATATAATGAAATTTTGCGAAAACATTCTTAAGAGAACTCAAGCTGAAGCTGATGCATACCGAAAAGTCTGGAGACGGCAGCTGATGAGACATGAAACGAAACGACAGATGAGTTGATGGACCAGACACACAGCTCTTATATACAGTCAGTGCCATATATATATGTATACTTTTATATATATATATATACTTATGTACATATGTGTTTATATGCGACTGGCATGCATCATTGTGCCAGATATTTCTTAGCTTTTATTACGCATGGACCCCCAGACAAAAGCAAGCGAGAAGTCGAGTTCTGTAAAGAATGTGCAGCAGCAGCAGCAGCCACAGCAGCAGCAGCATACAACAGTGCGAGCATGACCTACCCCAAGGCAAAAATTATTATTTTATTTTACTTTATACGATTTTGATTTTTTTTTATTGTTGGTCGGTCGCTTGGCTGGTTCTCTGACTGGCTGGCTGGCTGGCTGGCTGGCTGGCTGGCTGGCAAAAGGCATATTTGCCTTTGGTGTTATTACATACACCGAAATGAAGCAGTAAAATTATATACGCATGCTGAATCCTCAGCTTTTGTTGCCTTCTACTCGCTGCCATCATCACTCGCTCGCTTGGATTTCATTGTTTCAAACTGCAAAGGCAATAAATGAGTAATATGGGCATTAAGACAAAGTTTGCTTGCACAATGCCCGCACACAGTCCGCACACAGCCCGCAGGCCATTGATTATGTTTGCCATGCACTCAAACTCTACGTATGGCCATAACAGACATTCTAGCCACATTTCTGTGGCCGAAATGAAACCACAAACTATGACTACAATTGGCTTGAAATATGTAAAAAAAAAAAACAAAAAACAAAATGAAAAATGAAAAAGATTCTTTTTCATAAGTTTAACTAGCAAAGCGAAAAATTTGCATATGAATAGTACAAATTTTTGTTTTTTTCGAGAGAATGTTATTAATTATGTTAAGTAGTTTATCTGAATCAGAACAATATTATCTTAATTAACTCTTATCCAAAAATTATCCAATTGATTATAATTTTAAATGCCGTAGAAGAAAACTACTAACTAGCTTTGGCACAGAAGCTGAGAACAAATATTTAAATATAATTGTGTATTTTTAATAGAAACATTTCGATGAATATGCAAATTTTTGAGTGAGAACAAATATTTAAATATAAATGTGTATATTTAATAGAAATATGAAACATTTCGATGAATAATCAAATTTTTGATTTTATAAAATTATGAAGTTTAAATATGGAATTAGCAGCAATATAAATGTCTCTTCTATGTTATGTAGTATACTAAATATTAGTACATATGTATTTCAATTTAATATATTCTAAATATATATGTATTTCTATTTTTTTTTAATACTTTGCCATATATATTATATAACATAAGATATTTCATGCTATATTTTTTTCACTTGTTTTTTAATTTTATATATTTTATTTATATTTTTAAAATTATATTTTTTAAATTAAATTTTTTTTTACTATTTAATTTTTTTTATTATTTTTAAAATTTGTATTGAAATATATGTTTTTATTAATTTTTATATTTTTATCAAAAATATATGTTTTTATTATTCTTTATATTTTAATTTGAAATATATTTTTTTATTATTTTGCATATTTTTATTAAAAATATCTATTTTTAAATTTTTTTTACATTATTATTAAAAATATATTTTTTATCAAAAATTTATGTTTTTATTACTTTGCCGTATATATTTTCGTATCTTTTCTGTTGTATATATTTTCATTATTATAAAGAAATAATTTTTTTTTAAATTTTATATTTTTTAAAATCTAATTTTTATACTATGCATTTTTTTTAATTTATTTTTTTATTATAAATATATTTTTTTTTTATTATTCAGCCATAATTATGTTTTAATATTTAATATTATTTTAAGCATTATTTTATATTTGATTTATATCATTTTATATTTATATTATTTATTTTATCTAATTTATTATTTTTACATATTTTTTATCGTATAAGTATTTTCATCAACTAATATTTGAAGTAAAAAATTAAATATATAAAATAATAAAACTAACATTTTCTTCACCATAAAAAGGTATATTTTCTATAATATAATTATCCTCAAACAAGAGCGACGAGAATCCACATGAAATCATTCATTTGGCAATAAATAATCTAGATTGAGTAGCATTATTTAGCTAGATAGCACACATATACAATGCATACAGATCCTGAGATAACATTAACCATCCAAACGTACCGAACGAAATAGAGCAATAACTAAGCTCCAAAATGAATTGCAATTAATGATAGACAATTATGAGTGTGACATATATTAAATGTATGTTCATAGGTGCTGAGCAAACACAAACCCCAACATTATACACACCATTGAAACTCGGCTACCGTTGAGCACACGCAACTGTGATAAAGACTCAAAAAAAAAACCGCATAGTGCACACGCATAGCGTATTGCAATGCAGCGCAGTTAAACATAATTTGCCATTACTTTTAATGCCGTCACATATCTATGAATTTATCAAATAATCAGACCGTGTCTAATGCCCAGCAATGATACTGCAAATGAGCAAACAAAAAAAAACCTAATACAAATACAAAACTTGGTCATAAAACACTCGAGGAAAACTGAAAGCTATTTACTGCTAGTACTTGCAGAAAGATATATACACAGAAAAAAAATAGCATAAAAAGACAAAGGCATTAAATTACAAGTGGCTAATGTTGTCAGCCAGCCCACCCTGAAATGGTAACCCGACTATTCACTATATATGTACATAAATACTATATACTCGCACATACATATATATATAAAAGTTGGCATAGTCGCTGCCAAAACTCCGTGCTTGTCTAAACTTGATTTCAAAGTTAAACCAACCTTAACCAACATTTATAGACATCAAACGTTGCAAAAACTATGCGGCGTAAAGAAGCAAACACGGCGCAGCTACAAAAATTAAAACCCATAAAAAAAGAAGCAACAAAAAATAAAACAACAACAAAATAGCAAAGATTTTTTGGGTATCTCGTTTTCATTTTTTTTTTTTTTTTTTGGGCTTTTGGTTTTAAACTTGATTTGCAAAATTTTGCGTTGAAGGTGAAGTCTTGTTATTGAGGCAGGCAGGCAGGCAGGCAAGCAAGCAGGCCGGCAGGCAACTGGCAAAATGTTGAGTACACGACGCCAAGTAATGAAAGATGAAGCCCAAGAGCAGTTGATGGGTAATTAAGCAACTTTTTGAGGTTGTAATGAATGAATGGGAAACTGAGTGCCGAAACGAGCATCACAAACAGACAGAAAGAGCTGCCACAAAGACCTTGAAGTTTGGGGCAGCGGGAGCATTGTTGGAGAACGGCGAAACAGAACCTTTATTAATAAAAAGCTGTAAAGACGAGCGAGGGCGAGATGTGAGATGCAGGTTTAGCTAACTACAGATACTAAATTGAAAGAAAAGGCAACTAAATGCCTTCTAGCCGATCTGCTGAGATACATGATAGAAAATCAAGAAGAACAAAGCTTTGACTCATATATAGATTATAAACGTGTCTTCTCCTGCTTTATAAGCTAGTCTTCTGAGCTTATTGTAAATGTAACAAGCACTTTGACTTGTTAAATAAAAATATATAGAATTCACATATTTTCACTCTTATAGTTAGAATATATAAACGTTTATGATTACATTGCCCTTTGACATGTCGACAAAAAATGTATAAATTTGATATACTTTCATTCTATTTATTAGAATTTATAAGCGCTCATAGCTTGGAGCTCATATTCTAAAGTACATTGTAAATTTAACATGCTTTTTAACATGTTGACTAAAAATGTATAAATTGAAGATAGTTTCATTCTATTAATTAGAGTTTATAAACGCTTTCAGCTTTGAGTTACTATTCTAAAGTACATTGCAAGTTTAACATGCACTTTAACATGCTGGAATATGCTAAAGTATATATATTTTATTAGATATTTGCACAATGTTAATTAGAATATATATAGCTTTGAGGTCATTGTCTCAAGTCCATTGTACATTTAACATGTAGTTTGCCATGTTGAAAAAGTCAAATTATGAAGATTTTAAAATAAGAAATATTACTACTTTGTTAATTATATTATACAAATGTTTATAGCTTTGAGGTCATTTTTTAAAGTACATTGCAAACTTAACAAGGAAGTTGACAACAAGGATAAGCATAAGCATATGTTTTTTTGACATTTCTTTTGATTCAATATAATAAAAATCTATAAAAAATATATATAGTATGAAATACAATATAGAAAATATATAATATTTTAATATTTAAAAATGCTATATAAACATATAGTACATATAATCAAAATATATTATAAAATAGTAATAAAAATCATATTAATAAATTTTGGAGTGTCTCAAATTTATTGTAAATCTATTTTGAATATTAATACATAGAGGTGCTAAGATTATATTAATTTTGAAAAGTTTTCATTGCTTAAGAATTGCACCAGGAAAAAAATTGTATTAAACTTTATCAAAAGATTTAACATGCACTCTATCATGTTGATTAAGCTATTAAATATATAAAGGAACAAAAAACACTCTTAAATAATATATACCCCATATATATATAAATTCTTGTATTTTACAGGCATACAGACAATTAAATGAATCCATTTTCTACCCTCTCATCAGGCTAAAATTCCGCCCATTGCAACTCTACTTTATTCGTGCTGCCTACTTATTTATGATGCAGGTGTTCAGCCCATTTAGTCCTATACGAAATACTTTGAAAACTACACTGTCAACAAGGTGGAAGGGTGTTGACCGGTCAACGGACTACATAAATATTTGATAATTGCAGCAACGGCAATTCTCAATGAATAATGCAAATTGCAATAAAAAGACAAACAGTGTAAACCGAACAACAAATACGAGCACCCAAATGCATTATGAATGCCAAAAAACGCCTCCCGTTTAAATGGGCCAATCGCTAATAGTTAATGACTTCTTCGCGCTGGCCCAATGAATGTGGGAAGTGTAACAAATGCCATTGGCCCTTACATAAGATTCTTGAAGCAACTCTAACTGCGTTATCTAACCAGCCAAAAGAAAAAAATATATACTCTGGTCTATTGTCGTTGCCCGCGGCCTGTGAGTAATTAGAAGACGTCTTTTCTTCTATTTGCTTTGACTGGCGTCTGGTCAATGTCTGCGACTGCATCAGCTGCTCAGGTTCACGTTACAAAAATTGTTTGACTGCTGAGTGAAACGAAAATAAAATCAGAAAAAAATAAAGAGTAATTCTAGAATGAATTTGGCTAAAGGTAAATGCTGTTAATTGAGTGCTCGACAAGAAAATACCTCGGGATTCTGGACTATAAAGAGTTGCCTTTGAGTTGATATCAAGCCTATAAACAGATCTTGAAGAAAATATCTATATATCTACAGTTTTCACATCCATTTAATGATGTAGCTCTGATATATACATAGTAGTTGCCTTTAAGTTGATTTCAAATATATAGACAGATAAATGAAAAAAGTTTCTGTATTTTAAAATAAGCTGAGTTAGAGTAATACAGAAGAAGTTTAATGCAGTTAAATTGGACTTTTATAGTTTAAATGGTTTCCACATTCATGTATCGATATATATCGATAATAAAACCGATATAAATCTTATCATACATCATATATCATATATCATATCATCATTAAGTTAAAGCAGTTTAAGTAAAGCTAAGTTGATCTGCATTTTTATAATTTTTAGAGTTTTGACAATCAGTTATCGATGTAGATCTCAAATACACAGAGTTATATTTGAGTGGATAACAAATATATAGTCAGATCTTTGAAAAAATAGATGTATTTTGAAATATTTATTTGAGTGAAGTATTTACTGCATAGAGAAGAAACCTATTTAAGCAACTTTCATAATTTTCGGAGTTTTAATGCTTCATTTATCGATACATATCGATAACAAATCTAATAAGTTCATAGCTACATGAACTAAGTAAGTATCATGGCATATCATCACAAAATTAAAGCAGTTTAGGTAAATGTAATTATCATGTAATTAATATTTTGGCATTCGAATTCAATTGAGACGCTCTTTTGCTTAAGCAAAGACGATAATAATAATAAATATAATAAGCATTATCACTTAGACGGATTATATATCAAATTTTGTTTGTGATAAACAAGACAAGCCAGGCCAGTTCATCTCAGTTAGCGTTGTTGCTGTGGGTGATTGACATATTGAGACATGTGTTGTAGTAAAACTCGTAGGCGCATTTAGGTCCATGGCACGTATTTTGTCTATATATATATATATATATGTATATGTATATATATGTGGGTGGATATATTGAAGAGGGTAGGCGTTCAGAAAGCTGTCTGCTATGCCTAAGCAGAGCTTCAAATAAATTTATGCGGCTATCTTTACATAATGACTACATAACTTAGTTGAGATAAAATATAATAAGTATATGAGCCATATATTTAATACAAATTTGACATTTCTGACAAGTTTTAGAAAATATAACTAGTGAAATTTCTGAAAAGTTTTAGAAAATATAAGAAATGAAATTTCTAAAAACTTTAGAAAATAAAGGAAGTGCAATTTCTGACAAGTTTTAGAATATATAAGAAATATAGATATGTAATATATATTATAAGGAAATATAGATATGTAATATATATTATAAGGAATATAGAAAATTAGGTTATAAAATTTCTGCATGCTGATAAATGCTGAAGAGGAATCGAGAAGTTTCTGACAAGTTTTAAAAAATTGAAGAAATATGGAAATGACATATTTTGCATGATCTTAAAAGCTCAATGCTATGTCATAAGTATCACTTTTTATTTATACAGATAAAAGCTCAAAACCGCTAAATTATATAAGCGTTTTAAAGTAAGAAAAACAAAAAATATTTATATAAAAAAATATAGATTTGATAAAAGACAATTGAACTTTTCCCTATATTTTACTTATAGTAACTTTCTTAGAACTTTCGACACATGACATTGGAGTTTTCAACTTTAGCTATAATACAAAAAACTTGCCACACTCTCAACATGATATCCTTATCCATGCTTTAAGCAACTATCATATATTGAAAGCAATTTGCAATGCATACAGCAACCGCATGAAGTGTGTAATAACAGAGAGCTGAAAATGATTTTTCTTTCATTTTTTTTCTTCTCTAAATAGAAAACCCGAAACGTAGCGCGCGAAACTGCAATTGCGCTGTCTGCATATAAATTATGTGGTGGGGCAGAGCTAACCCCAAACAGCAGCAGCAGCAGCAGCAGCAACAACTTAATAGTCAAAGTCTTGCAGTGAAATGCGTCTGATAAGGAGATAAAAATAAAATGCAATAATTTTATTCTCTTTTTTTTTTTGCCCAAGTACAGCGCTTCTGCATTAGTAGCTGTGGCTGGAGCTGGGGCCGAGCGTGGTCAGGGGTTCTGACAAAGCAGAGTCATAAAAAAAAAGTTTTTTGTGTGCTGTAAGTGTGGTTGAGTGAGTGAGTGGGTGAGTGAGTGAGTGGGTGTGTGTGAGAATGTGTGTATATATATATATATATATACATGTGGCGTCAATGCGACGAGCACATTGGAATTTTCATCAAAGTTTTTTCGCAGTTCAAAAAGAGCAGCTTAAGGCGCCTAGAAGCAAGCTACAGATACATTTATCTCCCGCCCGCTCCCTCTCTCTCTCTCTCTCTCTCTCTCTATATATATATATCACCCTCTTTGTCTCTCTCTATATATACATCTATACCATCTATAGCTGTTGACAACATTTGATTGATGCGGCCGCCCTCAACTTGACCACGCCCCAGAGCGCACCAATTAGGGCGCACTTAAAATTCAACTTGAGCAATGAGCGACAGAGAAATGAAATAAATAACAAGCCATATTCATAGGCATTGATTCTTATGTAAGCGGCTTATACATTTCGCATTTTTTGCTTTCTGGAAAACTGATTTCGTTTCGTTGTTAAGCTCGTGTGGGCGTTGTTTGTTGTTTCTCTAGCTGCAAAAATTATATGAAATTTGCAAACGTAGCTGGGCCCAAATGGAAAATATGTGTTTGCCGGCACTTAGAAACCAAATTATAGATGATATTCTCCGCTTGTACTCTCCATATTCTCTCCTCTTGTGTCTTTCGTTAAGTCGTGCACGAGTATCTTAAATGCTACAAGCCACAATTTGAAATTGATAAGAAAACAACAAAAAAAGGAAGGCAAAATAAAAGATTAAGCTGGCCTTAAGCGCCCAGCAAATTGTTTTGGGAAGCGTGAACCGTCAATTGTTTTGGGCTATTGGAAATTTGAATTTCAAATTGCAAATTACAAAGCAGCTTGTGGGTTAATCTAGAACGAGATGTGGGCACACAGCGGGGCAAATTGCAATCAATAAAGTCTATTATAAATAAGGAGAAACCTGATTCAATCAAGTAGTTTGAAATTAATTGGCAGTTGCAAGCTTAATGTTTTCTACTATAAAGCTGTGAGAGTATTTTAAAAAAAAAGTTATGTGAATACAGAAACTTTTAGTTTGAGGTATGATATCTGAAATTTCTTATTGGGAAGATCAAATTAAAATGGTTAATATTATATCTGCCATAAATGGATATAGCTCTGTGCTCATGAAAATAGTGGTGTTCATAAAAATTAATGTAAGGCAATATAATTTAGAGCTACAAAATATTTTTTAAGCAATTTGTAACGAAGAGTAACGTTTGTTTTTATTTTATATTATTAAGATAAATATATATTAAATATTATATTTTATTTTATTTATATTTATTTATTTATAAAAAAATAAAAATAAAAATAAAATATTGTTTTAAATATTTATCTTAATAATATAAAATAAAAACAATATATTAAATATAATATAAATATATTAAATATAATATTTTATTTTATATTTATTTATAAAAAAATATATATATAAAAATAAAAAATAAAATATAATATTTAATATATTTATCTTAAAAATATAAAATAAAAACAAACATGTTACTCTTTATAAATAAATAAAAAAAAAAATAATATTAAAAAAAAAACAAAAAAATAAAATATAATATTTAATGATAATAATAAAAAACAAAAAATAAATTATAATATTTAATAATATAAAATAAAAACAATCATGTTACTCTTCGTTACAAATTTCTTAAAAAACTCGTTGTTCTTTTTTAAATTTTATTTTATTTTATGTATTTGTTTGCTTTGATTTTTTAATCATTTTTGCTGCTGTTTATTATTAATATTTAATTAATTAATTATTTATTTTATTATTATTTAAAAAAAAATTTTTTCTATTTTATTTTTATTTTTATTTTTTTTTTTTTTGTTTTGTTTGATGTTTAATATATTTACCTTAATAATATAAAATAAAAACAAACATGTTACTCTTTATATATAAATAAAAATAATAATAATAAAAATAAAAAACAAAAAATATAATATAATATTTAATAATATAAAATAAAAAACAAAAAATAAATTATAATATTTAATAAAATAAAATAAAAACAAACATGTTACTCTTCAATACAAATTACTTAAAAAAATCGTTGTTCTTTTTTAAATTTTATTTTATTTTATTTTATTTTTTTTATTTATTTTTTTTTTTGCTTTGATTTTTGCTGTTGCTTATTATTAATATTACATTATTTATTATTATTTTCAGGGCACTGAGCATGGCATATGTCTATACATCCAAAAAGCTATAGCAACAATTTCTATTAATAACTTTCTTAACAAAACAACTAACTACAAAAAAAAATGTTTATCAAACTTAATCGATTAATTTGTTAAGCTGTGCACTAAGCAAGTTTTTAGCCGCAATTAGACAGAATGTTATATAAGCCGCAAAACAGTTGCGACAAGTCCGGCTATAAAAGTAACTAAAAGGGCCAAAAAGTCAAGTAACAAGTCGAACTTTTAGCTTTAGTAGTTAAAAGTTTTGAACACTTTGTTGTTGATATTGATGTTGCTGCTCGATTTGACAACAAAAATAAAAAAAAAAAGCAATAGCAATTAAATTGCTTTTTGCTTTTCGCTTTTGTTGTAGGCTCAATTCAAGACGAGCGCAATTAAAATGAGAAACTTTATTCATATAGTCGACGCCGACGTCGACGCCGTTGCTGTTGGCCACACTAATTGCAATTGACAAAAGTGAAAGTGGGAGAGCAAAAAATTCCAAAAATTAATAGATTTATATGAGCTACTAAATTAAATTGTATATATCTCCTATATATATTTATGTATATGTATATTTAACAACGTTATTACGTGGGCGCAACAAAGCTTCAGCTTGTTTGCCATTGATAAAAATACGCAAACAAAACTAGGTTTTCATTTACTTTTTTTTTCTGGCCGCACAAAGCCTTTGGTTTGTCTACATTTGATGAGTAATTTGCAGGCATTTTTCTATGCCAAGTTTTTTCTTTTTGTATTTTAGGCGTTGCTTTTGCCTCTGAAATAGTTTCGGTTTCGTTTTCAGTTTCAGTTTCAGTTTTTCAACTTGCCATGAAATATGAAACAACTTTATTTCATTGTCAGTGGGTCTGTGCGGTTGGAAAAACCGGCTAAGCTGGAGCTGGGCCCGAAAAAAACAAACACATACACAGCCTAGCGCGTTAGAAACAAAAAAAAAAAAATTAAAATGGTAACGAAACGAAACCAAACGAAAGTGAAAGTAGGCCAAACTCATCAGCATGGCCAAGAGAGGCTTCACTGTGCTGTGTGTGAGTGTGTGTGTGTGTGTGTGTTTTGTAGGCCTAAACCCAAAAACCGTTTGCACTCGTAACTCTATCTGAATCGTCCGTCCATCCCACTCCAACACTATAGCCCTCTCTCTTTTCAGCTTTTAGCTTTAGCGTCTTTCGTTTTCATTTCACTTTCGTTTTCTGTTGCCGCATCAAAGAAAAGTGAAAATTATGCAGTGAAAATGCTGAACAGACGTTGCGCGTTGATTTAGTCATTAAATGTTGTTGCCATCCCAGCCTGCAACTGGGAAAGTGGCATAAAATTCGAATGGATTTCATATACACATAAATATACTGTATATACACAATCTAAATTGAGTGGAACGTTAGCTTTGTGTATTTACATAACTATAAATCGATGGATGGATGGATGTATGTGTGTATGTGTGTATGTATGTATGTATGTATGTAGAGACAGTTTATGGTTTTTATTCGCATAAAAAACTATCGACGACAATTTAGTCCAAGACTTTAGTTGCTCTGTTTAAGTTGAAATGAAATCGCGTTTTAAATTCAATTTTTAAAGATTTTTTTACCTTTTTATTAAATAAAATTAATTTTTTATTATTTATTTATTTATATTTTTATAAAACTTTATATTTATTTATTTTTAAAAATTAAGGTAAAAATTTTTATGTTTTATTTTTTTATTTAATTCAGAGACTTTATAGTTTATTTATTTTAATTTTTTTTGTAAAATTAAGTTTAATTTTTTATAATTATTTTCATTTAATTATTTATTTATTATTTTTTTCAATAAATTTAGATATTTCTTAGTTTATTTTTATAAATTTTTTTTTAGTTTATTATTTTTTTTTTTTAACAATTTTTGTTTAGGTTTATATCATTAAATTAAATTT
This sequence comes from Drosophila hamatofila, assembly GCA_035045345.1. Taxonomy (NCBI): domain Eukaryota; kingdom Metazoa; phylum Arthropoda; class Insecta; order Diptera; family Drosophilidae; genus Drosophila; species Drosophila hamatofila. The sequence goes on along the minus strand of JAWNPA010000019.1, from coordinate 16,215,694 downwards.
AATAAATTTAGTTTGTTTATATTTATTTATTTATTTTGTAAAATTAAATATAAATTTTTAAAGTTATTTTTTTCATTAAATTTAGAGATTTTTCAGGTTATTTATTTTTATTTTTTTTTTAATAATTTTTTTTAGTTTATTTATTTATTTTTTTAAATTCAATTAATTTTTTAAAGGTTTTTTTCATTAAATTTAGTTTATTTTTAATGCATTCAATCAATCACATGATTTAGTTTATTTTATCTATTTAAAATAGCTCCCACGCTGGCCGTAAACCCGAATATGGCCATCTAAATTTAAAGACACACGCATTTGGTGCAAATCAAATCATAAAAAATCGCCACAAATTTCCACTCGTCGTTCAGTTTAACCGATATAAAAAAGTCATAAAATCAATTTCAATCTAAAAGGCGAAAAAACAAAAACCAGAAAGCAAAATAAAAACGACAAACAAACAAGAGAAACGCCAAATGCCAAAACATACTTGAGAAATTATGAGCGGCAATAGAAATATGCCGAAATATGCCACAAAAAGCCAAGAAAACGAAGAAATGAAGCAAATTGGAAGCTATAAATCAAAGACCAAAATATGCGCAAAAATATTTGAGAATAAGTAAGAGTGCGCGGTTCGGAAGTAACCAACTAGGAGATGCTCTCACCAATCATTATCAATGTCATTATCATTGTGAATGATCTGGTTCATTTTCATGTAATGATCTAAATAAATTCATTATTGATATTACTTATTATCATGTAATAGTGCTGATTATCATTTACAATAATGACGGTGTATAATATTATTCATTTCAACGATGATGATAAGTAATACCACCATTTACAGTGATGATAATTAGTAATTACTACAAGTATTCTCAGGTTTATCAGAACTCTCATGAATGATGAGTAATATTAACATTTACAATGATGATACTTATTATTAGTATTCTCAGGTTTATCATCCTCACAGTCATTATTATTAGCATTAAGATCCCCATGATGATGAGTAACATTATCATTTACAATGATAATACTTAGTATTAGTATTCTCAGGTTTGTCATCTTTTCTCATAATCAATATTATAACATTCTTATGATGATGAATAATATTATAATTTACAAAAGTGATAATGACAGTTAGTATTCTCAGTTTTATCTTCTTCATAAGCATCATTATTAGCATTAACATTCCCATCATAATTCGCTCTACTTATCAAACTACTATTTCTATGATCTATGATCTATGATTATTCTTATTATTGTAATTCTTAAAATTTTCCTGAATTAGAGAATGAACTCAAGAACTTTTCCATAATTTCTTTTAATTTATTTTTCTTCTTCTTTGGCTTTTGTATTAATATTAAATAATATAATAATATTTTAAAAATCGTAAGATTTTTTTTGAAGCCATAATTAGTTAGAGCTAATACTTATTTGAAACTTTTTTTTTTTCTTCATAGTGCAATTAGTTTTTTATTATTAATCTATAGTATAGAGTATAAAATTGAGACCTCTTAGGCCTGTCTAACTCAATTTAGTGTAATATAATTCTTGAGTAAGAATATAATATGTATATTTTACGACTGCGCATCTGCCTTCCTCTGCTTCAGCCTGTTACATAAATTGTCATAAAACCACTCTACCCTCTTTGGCATTTTGCTTGGGTTTTAGGGTATCCTCAGATTGAATCACAGACAATGCACTGAATCTGACTCTCTTACTCCTTCTTCTGCGCTCTTGCTCAGTCTCTCTCTCTCTCTCTCTCTCTCTTTCTCTCTCTCTCTCTCTCGCCCATGGTTTAGCTGAATTTGATGGCAAGGTGTCGTAGACTTTGCGTGACCTGGCGTCGCCATCGCCGTTGCCAACGGCCAGTTAAGTGGAAGATACATTTGTATTTGGAGTATTTCGTTTAGTTTGTCGCTACATTTATATCTATATGCGTTTCTATGTGTGTGTGCGTGTGTGTGTAAGACAACCACAATGACAGACTGAAGAACGTGCAATTAATGATTGCTGATTTCGGGGCGTGATGTCGCAATATTCAATGAGCTTCTAATGACTCGCACATGAGTCCATATATCGTTCGTCTGCTACTTCACATTTCTTTTTTTCTTTTCGTGCCTGTCTGCATATACCGTTAGGTTTTTGTCTACATATTGTATTTTGGATTTTGGATTTCGTTTTGTCTAAGTCTAGACCAGGTAAGCCCACCACAGATACAGCTACAGCTACAGCAGCTGCTACTTAATTACGACTCGGAGGAACGTTTGCCATGTGATGTCGTCTTGTGTTTTTCCATTGCTTTAAGAATTTTGACGAGTTTGCTTTGAAATTCCCTAACAAACAATTTGTAGAAGGCTCGAAATTAGCCACAAGGAATTTCGAAAATATGCAAGAAATTCGGTGTGTCAAATACAACGAAAATGTAGATAATTATCTATTCTGAATAAGAAATCATTAAAAATTGTGTTTGTGGGTTTTTATTTAAATTTCATGTTAGAAGAAGGGATTAAAAGAGACAATCAGATTTGAGGAAGACTTTGTCAATGTCTTTAATAGGCATTTAAGCTTGAGTTATTTTTTAATATTTAGTACTCAAAGCGAACGATTTGGGGTTTGGATGCTGCAGGAATCTGTATTAGAATATTTTATTTACAAATTCTCTTTCTTGTATAATACAATATTTAATGTTTTCAATTCACTGTGATCATATGTTTCTTCATTATCAATAAGATAAGAATGAACAAGATATCATTAAAAATATAAAACTTTTGTTATATTTTTATTATAATTATTTATTTGTTATAATTTTGTTTACTACATTTTTATTTTTTATAATTTTTTTCTTATATTATTTTTTTATATATTGTTATTAGTTTTAATTTGTTATATTGTTATCAAATTCTTTTTATTTTTTCTTTTCTTTTATTTATTTTTTTAAAATTGTTTATATTCTCATTTTTGTTTTTTACCATTTTATTTGGATTTATTTTTATTATAATTATTTATTTATTATAATTTTGTTTATTTCATTTTTATTTGTTGTTTTTTTTAATACTATATTTTTGTAATATAATACTATATTTTTATTATTATTTTTTTTTTTAATACTATATTTTTTTGTTACATTTATATATATATTTTTTAGTTATTTTTTTTAAAGTATTGTTATTAGTTTTAGTTCTTAAATTATTAAATTTTTTATTTTATTTTTATAATTATATAATTATTACTTAATGTTTCATTAATTTTTGTTTTAATTTTTTACCTATATATATTTTTTTTGTTATTTTTTTTTAGGTATACAATTTTATTTTTATTTTTAATATATACTGTTTCAGTTTTTATTTTTATTTATTTATTTATAATTATTATCATTATTATTATTTTTTTCTTTTTTGTGCAAAAAATCATTTATATTCAAAATTGTTTTGCAAGTTTCCACCATCTTTAATTACCTAACTAACATTTTTCAGCCCAAAGCCAAACACAAATCTTGCCCAAGACAATTGCCTAGCTTGCAGCATCTGTCATTTGTGACTTCAACAACTTCAGTCATCTTAATGCCACTCGTTTTCCTTATTTTATCTCAAGTTCTTTGTGCTCAAGTCTCATTTACTCCTGCTCAATGTTATTTTCTTCTTATTTTCTTGTGCACTTACCCTGCATTTTCGGCTGCAGCAATTGACATCTGTTGTTGGGGCTCATCTGTTAGCTGCAGCGTTAGATGTGCCCGTTGTTGTTGTTGTTGTTGTTGCTGTTGTTGTTGCTTGTCGTTGATTTGATGTCTAACTGTGGGGGGCTACACATAAAAACGCGCTACCAAAACGTAAATGAAACACTGCAAAGAGAGAAAAAAGCAAAGAACATTTTTATTAACATTTTCCAACCGTTCTTTTTAATACTTTTATGACAATTTTTATTTTTCTACTTTTATTTTGTATTTTTTTTTATTATATTATTTTTAACAAAACGTTGTTGGGCTTGACATAAGTTGCCACACTCGACAAACACACACACACACACAGGCAAACAAACACACTCTAGTCGCATTTTGCCTCGGGAAAACAAGAAAAACTGGCAAAAGCAAATGCCAGCTGGCCACTTGAAGACTCAAGTTACAAGAAACACTTAGGGTCGAGCCCCCTTCGACCCTGTCCCGCAACTCTTTCACATGCGCCCCACCCCACCTCACGCCACCCCACCTCACTCTACCTCCTACCCTTCCAAGCTGCCCAAAAAGAAGAGAGAAAAAAAAAACAGAAACAAAACAAAACCGTATAAAACCAAGCAAAATTAGTAAAAGGCGCCAAGTGTGAATTTCTCTCTTTCTCGCTCTATGCAGAGGTTAGGGAAGGGTTCTCAGGTTTGTCGGGGCAGACATTACGTAGGGGCCTTTGTGTGCTAGTCGCTGGCAAAGTGCAAGTTTTTCTTTTCGGCCAGCAAGGGTTAACGGTTTAAAGCTTATGGCTCTAAGTGCTCCGAATACGCACAGTGGTTTAAAAAAGTTCACAGTGCTACAAGATTTTAATTCGAATTAGTTGTGGTTAGCCGAAAAGGTGAACTAAGCCAGAAGAGTTAAAATCTAGACTAAAACAAAAATATACTAAAATATGATGATATGAAAAGTAAAGCTTAGCTTAAGATTTTCTGTTTGATATAATATATATCTAATATATATAATAAAATATATCTGGCTGATGGAGAAGTTAAGCGTACAGATTAGATAAAAGAACAGCTTAGGCTTAGGTTTTTTTTCTTCCTATATATGACAGATTTTAATTCTTATTTTTAAGAACCTTTTTTAAAATAATAAAATATATTTGAATATATATGTACATTGTGTATAAATAAATAATTTAGATATGTTTATCTTAATACTTATATGCTTAAAGTAATTTTTTTCTTAGAGCTCAAACAAATGTTGCTCCATTTTATTAATTTACATATATTTCTCTCTTTTCTTTTTTTTTTCTTTTTTTTTTTAATTTAGCAGTTTAACTTTAATAAAAATTTTTTAATTGTTTTAAAGAATATTTTAATATACTTTTAATCATATCTTTTTGCAATAAAAAACAATAAAATTTCTTTCTTAGTTTTAAAAATATACTCAATAAATATAATTTGATTTTGCAATTTAAACAGTTTAAACAGTTTATATAATTTTAAATTGCATTAAAGAAATTTTCTTGCAGTATTTAATCGTCAGAACTGCGAATGCTTAAGCTCATAGCCCTATAGAGATCTCTTGATGTGTTATGTGTATGTGTGTATTTATGTGCTTTGAGTTTGAGAAGCTGCTGTTGAGGCTTTTTCTTTATCTTCTTTGCTTGTCCTTTCCTCTCGTAAGCTCATCAGCTGCAGAATCCGCATGTGAGACAACGCATTCAGCTGTCATATGTGTAGCTAAGTATGTGTGTGTTTGTGTTTATGTGTGACTGTATGTGTGAGAGAGTTATTTTTCCCTTGTTGCCAACGTGTCGTATACTCAACGCAGCCACCACCCAACAAAACAAAAATTCTTTTTATTTTTACGTATTTATTTCTCATCTTTTTTTATTTTGCTGCTGCATTCTTGGTGGCTTCATATTTTTTTTTTCGCACACGAATGCAGAGAGAGACAGAGAGAGGGAGAGCGTTATTGTATTTGCTCTTTAAATAAACAACAACATTTGCTGCTGAACACACTCACACACTTGCACACACGCACACTCACACACGCACAATAACTGCAACTGCATTGCGTTTTTGTTGTTGTTTTTGTTATATTTTGTTTTCTCTTATTGTTTTTGCCTTTGGCTGTGCGCCGTGCGCTCCCCTCCGCTCTCTTCCACTCCACACCCCATTCCCTTCTGTCCCTCTTCACTCCATCTACCAACTTTTCGTTCGCTCGTTCGTTGCATTGCCCTGCCCCGGAGCAGCAAAACATGTTTTATATAATTTCCTGTACGCGTGGCACAAAAGCAGAAGCATAATCTCCATTGCTATCTCTGTCGCATTCGATGTTCGCTGTCTCGCTCTAACACGCTGGGCATTCTTTTGTCATGTGTTTTTACTGATAATAATAATGCATTTGCTGCAGTTGTTGCAGTTGTTGCTGTTGCTGCTGTTGCTTCTCATTGTTTATAATTGTTGCTTTTTGTTGCGTTTTGTGTGGGCGCCTTCAGATACATAGATACATATTCTATATACATATATCTCATATCTGTCACATAAATATATATATATATATATTTTCTTGTTCTGTGTAAATTGCATTTTCTGATATTTTTTCTTGCCTTTTGATTGATTAAAACAAAGCACAATAACAAGTGCATTGTTTTCTTCGTGTCTGAAAAGTTGTGAACAAAATATATAATCAACATTCGTCATATATTATTTTTCTTTATGAGGGCGTGGCAGTCAATGAGAAAACACGCAATTTGCAGCTTGGCTGCTTTGCAGAAAGATTATCAGTTGACAAGCGATAAACAAGTTGGGGGGGAGAAATACTTAATTAAATTGCAAGGAAAATGCATTTCTTGGAGAGATTATAAATAAAAGATTAAGTGAAATTAATAATAATGAAAAGCTGTGTGTTTCCAAATGAAAGAGTTTTAATTATAACGGGCTTTCAAGGCTCTAAAGCTTATATAAATCAAATTGAATTTGATTCAGCAGATTCCAAGTGAATTCAATTCGATTAATATAATTTATTAAGTTAATTTTGTCATTTAAATAAAGAATGTGCATAGAGTTTTCGTTAATTGTCAATCAATTTTAAAAGATCCAAGACCCATAAATTAATCATATTACAATATGAAAACAAAATATAATTTAATTTTAAAATATATTTTTGCTTTATATAATAATCCTAATAATATACATCAAATTCAAAATATGTAAATATTATATATGTATAAATTTAACAAAATTAGATTTTTTATAATTGAAAAAGTTGAAATGTTTAGAATTCATTGATAATATATATAAAAATCTAAAAAAAATTAGATTTTGTATAATTAAATTTTACATTTTGAAATATTTATTGCTCGTAGGTTTTAAAAATTTACAAAATCAAAAACTTTTGTATATAAATATTTATACAGTGCTCAGTCGCACTACTATTTTCATGAGCACAGCTGTATGTGTCATACACAAATACATATGCAAACTTAGCACGCCTAAAGCTGAACCCAACTTGAGCGCAGTAATACAAATCAATTTACACTCACACATACACATATACACACATACTCTCTGATATGAAACTTACTCTCTTGTAAAACAGAACAGAATGATTTACCTGTTAACACACACACACACACGTAACTCTGAGTATTTTACAGTCGGCGCATAAATCCCAAAGCCTCAATGCCCCCAATATTCCCCCTGCTTCCGTCTACAACAAGTTTGACTTGATCCTCACAAAACCAACTTTTGACACTCGCTCCCAGGCTCAACGCTCGCCGCTGCAATTGAGTGTAATTTTAATTTAATTAAAATCTAAGCACGTCTGCAAAATATAAGAAATACTATAATTACGTTTTCGACATGAGAATTTTCGCTGAAATCGCGCCACACTAAAGCGCAACAGTAACAACAACAGCAACAAAAACAACAACTTCTTGCGTTTCTAAACGGTGATTTAGCCATTAAGCTAACGGTAAATTGTGCAGAATCTTGCGCGCAGACAAAGCAGCCAAAGAAGCTTAAGTAGAAGTATTGCCAGTAATGTAGCAGGCGAAGTGGGAGAGAGAGAGGAAGAGGGAGAGAGGCAGAAAGGGGGAGGGACGGCGCGCAGGTAGCCAACGTTGCTTTTTTCGGTTTGCGTGTTTTGTGCGGCTCTTCGCAGCGCGAGCATTGCATAACTGAATCACTCTCTCTCGCGCTCTCTCTCTGTCACTCTCTGCGTTGAAGACAGTGTTGTCATTTTATCGAGAGCATAAAAAGCTAGATCTAGCTGGAAGGACAAGCAAAATGAGCTGTAGAAGGATTTTAGCATTTGTAGACCTTATTTATTAATTAATTTTTTTTTTTTGGTTGATTTCATTCAAAAATCATTTAAACACTCAAATTAAAAAAAAAAAAACACAATTTTTGTCAAATAAGCTAAATCTAGCCTTAAATAGGCTCAAATGTCAGCGCTGGTTGAAGAGCGAGTGTAGTAGCTAAAATTGAAGATCGCATTGAGCAAGCTGAGCTTGCTCTCACACAACTATAAGCGGAGTTTTATTTTGTTTTTTATTTTACTCTAGAACGCAGCCGGCTAATGCGTTATGTAACCAACAAAGAGAACTACGCGATAAGGCAAAATACAAAAAAATAAAACCCAAACTAAAATGCAGCAACATTTAAACATTCCAACATTTTCACTCGAGCGAGCATCAAACAATTTGTCAATTCGTCATGCGCTCCAGTCACGGAAATACAAATAAGCAAAGCTGCGATATTATTAAGTATTTCACTTCATGTCGTTTTACTTTTTTTTTTTTTCGGTTATTTGTTTACTCCCGAAATTTACACGCAATAAATAAATACAGGGCGCACAAAGAGGCAGGCAGGCAGACAGGCAGCCGCAGACAGCTATGGGAGAGTGAGAGAGAGAGAGAGCGAGTGAGGCTGACTGAGTGACCAGGGCAAACTGTGCATGTGTGTGTGTGTGTGTGGACTATCAAAATGCGTTTTGTTTACGTTTTGCCTGCCACTCGATGCAGTTTGCTTCTTTAGTGACTGATAAAAAAAATAAAGCCACAAACAACATTTGAAGGAATGCAGAGAGACGACAATAAGAAGGCATACAACAAACATCCAGACTTGTGTAAAAAATATATCAAGCGCAAAAAGGCAACAGACACGGCGAGAGTGAAAGAGACAGCGAGAGTGAGAGATAGAGCGAGCTAGAGCTATGCCACAAACGGCACTTTTAATTAACATGGCTTTGTGAAAATTTAGTGAATTCCATTTAATGAAGTGGCGTGTTAATTAACAGTACCCACAGCTCCACAAATCCAGATAGATCGACTTCACATACATACACCTATATAGTAAGAAGCTTATCGTAATAAGTAATTGTTGCTCTATGAAGCCACTCGCTTGGAACTAATAGCTTCAAGTTTGATCTTAACTCTATGCGTGTGTCTCAGTGCATGTCATGGTATTGGTGAGTTTTCATTGAGTAAAACTCTCTTGCTGCTATATCGGTATGTTGTGTATGTATGTATGTGTGAGTGCTTAAGTTAAGGGCAAATCAGATAAGCATGCTAAATGCTAAGCCGCACATTCTCGCTCATATCTTTATAAAGCAACAAACTCTTATCGAATGTATATTTAAATACTACATTTTTGTGCATAAATAACAATCATATATTATCTTTACAACATCAATTAAACAATTTCTTTTTTTGCAGCAACGATAAGATATACAAATTTTAAATTCTCTAATTTATATTTTGTTTTTCTCCTGTAAATTTTTTTGTTTGCCCAAGAGGGGAAAATTAAGAAAGAAAATTTTGTTTTATGAGGTAAAAAATAAAAAAAATATATACAATTCTTCAAATTAAATAAATTAAAATTAATAATAATAATAATATTTCAAGAATGATACAAATTTTTTGTTGTTGACTAGAATCATTATGAATTATTATATTTATTTTTTAGCCCTAAGTTCATTCTATTAAAAACTTCAAGCTTAGGTAATTCGAAATTGACAATAATGATAATTTAGAAAATATATTAAATCAATAGGAGGCTGAAACACATATATGTATATAAATAAAACTGTATTATATATTTACATTTACATTCGATAATGATTTTGATGTTTTTCTAATCAAGTTAAATTTTTTTAATTAATTAAGTTTCTTAATTAAATATTTAATTTTATTTTTGAAATTCGCTTTATTTATTTACTTATTTTTTTTTTAATCAAAAATTATTTTTAAATATATGATTTTTTTTTTGGTATTTGTTAAATCTTTATAAATTTTAGTTATTAAGATTTTTTTTTCATAAATCTAATCAGTAATTAGAATTGGTATTTTAAGGTTTTGTTTTATCAAGCTTAGTTTCTTAATCGTTTGAATTACATTTTTAAATTATTTCTACTTTATAAGTTTAGAATATGTAAATTTCTTCTCTAAATTTCAAGAGTTTAGCATAAAATATAATAACATATTCATTAAAAATAAAAATGATATGTTATGTATTATTTATTTATACGAATATATTACTTACTCTACCTGAGTATATATATCTATATCTCTTTCCTTCATTTTATTTATCTTTAAAGATACCTTTAGCCATACTTGAGATACATTGAGAAGCGCGTGTTGAGAGTGCTGGCTTTTAACAGAGATAGCATTTCATTTGTTGAACAATTTCGCTTATTTACTTAACATTATTAATGCCTGATTGTTGTTGTTGTTGTTGCTGTTGTTTGTGCTCCTTATTTGGGGCACAGCGCATCGCTGTAAAAATTGTTGTACGTTTTCTTGCGTACGCGACAGTAAAATATTTTCGCTTATTTCATAAATTTTTTTTTTATTTTTTCATTGTTGTATTTTTTTATTATTGTTTGGTTGAGCAAAAAAATGAGTTTATGTATTTTAAACTGACCTCATTACGAGCGATTGCTCAAGCAAATTGTTGTGTGACAAATGTCACTGAAGATTTGTTTGGCATGTTTAAGCTGTTCTTGAGGCGATGATACGACGTCTAGCTGTAAAAGTTGAGGAACCTTTTGCAGCATATTCATATTCATAAATTATAATGAGTAATGAGTAAAGTGAACATGTACACGGTGTATATTACTTGTAATCATTAAATATCGACCGATCCCCACGGCACAAGTCCAGTGCCTGATAAACCACACTGGAAACAACTCTGCGCTTATCTGGCTCTCTACATTATTATTATTGTTACTATATATCAGTTGTAAAAACAAAAAAGCACTCCAATAAGAATTTACTGTAGCTAAACGTTTTTCACAGGTGCAGGGAGTCGATCCATTGAATCGCTAAAAAAAAACATTATGAAGGTCTGCATGTCTCGTAACTCAAGCTAAAAGTCAATTTATCAAATGTATAAAAAAAAGAGAGAAAAAATAAATTCCGTATATAATTTACACATAATTTACGGTACAGGTCTTTTCCGCTCTGTCGAATTACTTATATAAGTAATTGTTTATTTTATTTCGGATTAAATATGATTGGTAAAAATGTCACGTAAATATATACTTATATATACATATATATATATGTATATATATATAATGTATATATATTTATTTATTTTTGTTAAGCTTTTGGGTGGGTCGCGCTTAAGCAAAGCACGTGACGTCGTTGGGTTTGTAGAAAATGCGTGCCAGCTTACATAAACTTATCAAATTTATTAGATATGAAAAATTTCATAATGCGAGATTATATCTTTGAGTGTTAATCAAGAAATTTATGAATACAACCGATTTGGCTACCTACAAACAAAAAATATATTCTGGATAATAAATGAATAATTCAGATAAAGTAGAAAGATATAAAATATCAAAAATGATATTATGGATATTAAAAATGGAAAATTAAATTATGGAAAAATATTTTAGTCTAGGAAAAGATAAAAGTATAAATTATATAAAAAATATTTGTAAGAAACAATACTTAGTTAAACTAATTTAAAATGGTCTCTAAAGTTAAGAAGCTTAGGATTAGAAATAAAATATTTAAAGTAAAACTTTATACATATCTAGATTTCATACTATAGAACAAGCTTTCATAATATTTAAAAAATAATATGGATTTTCAACTAATTTTTATTTAAAATGCTCTACAAAAAAGTTTAAGAAATTGGGATTAGAAAAACAAATATTGAAAGTAAAACTATATCAATAAGTAACAATTATACTCAAAAGCAATCTTGAAAAAATATCTTCATAATATCTTATTCAATTAATTTTCATTAAAAATGCTCGTTAAAAAAATTAAAAAACTGAGTTTAATAAATATTTAAAATAAAATTTTATTAAAAACTAGATATTAATATTAATAACAAAATAATATTCATAATATTAATAAATAGATAATATTTTATATATAATTTAGATTTCCAACTAATAGTAACATTTCGCTTTTTTTGTAGTTTCCTGATATAGATCTTGAATAAAAACTAGTTTAAATATTTAAAGTAAAACTTTAACTTTATAAAAATCTATATATCATATTTATAAACATTTGTTAATATAACATGGGTATGTCTTCAACTAACTTATTTCTTAGTTTCGAGTTTTCTGATAGAGTTCATTAAGTAAACTAGCTAATCTGAGAGATCTAGAAATCTCTTCTTAAATTTTTACATACATTCCTAAAGCTCTTTCTTTTATAGTCAAATTAAAATTAATTATTTCTTCACACTCGTTGTTCAAACAGGATATGTCCAGCGTTTAAGAACTCCCTAAGTTCAAGCACTTTAAAAGTCATTAAAATTGCACAAGACACGCTCAAAAGACGACAACGACGACAACGACAACCACAACGACGACGACGACGACGACAACTCCACGATCATTTTTATTGGCCATTACCTCAGGCGCATAACAATTTCCAACCGATCCAAAAGCCCCGACTTCAGCTGAAGCCAACTTATCAGTTACCAAAGTATTTCCGCATAGCGCACAGCCATGAAGAAGAAGAAGAAGCAGAAGCAGAAGCAGAATAAGAATGATTAAGAAGTACAAGAAGTACTGAGAGGTATCAAACTGCGGGCAAGCACCATGAAAAGACCCATTGCAATGGAAATGGAAATGGAAATGGGAAAGAAAGGTCTATCTATATGCGTGCGTGAGCGTGTGCGTATGTGTAGGTGTAACTGTATGTGTGTGCGTGTGTGTATATAGGGGCACATGTTTTGCATATCAGCGCTGTCGGGGTCGGGCGTAGCCATAGCGTGGGTGGGGCTGGGGGTTGGGTGGGGATACCGTTGGCTCAAGACCATTTCGAATAGATACAAAAAGCGCAGCAACAAGTCAGCAAAATTACGGCGGGAGGTGTGCTCGGGTTTACGTGTCTGGAATGCTTGACGGACTACAAAATACGACTGAGAAATAAAATGGAGAAAACAAAACTGAAAAAACAGCACATGGCATAGCATTTGAATGTTTTTTAACTGTTTGCAATGCGTTCGCGGCAGCTGTTTAAATTTTGTTACTGATAACGCAAACGTGAAAATAGGAGAGGTAAATTTTGAGTGCAGCGAAACGAATATTTTCTACACTAACAGAGAGATGTGAAACTCTAAGGTAAGGCTAGATATCTTATAAATAAAAAAATATATTATATTATTATTATTATGTTATTCATAGAAAAATTTTAAATATTAAATATTAAAAAAAAAAACCAAAAATTACTTGATATTCTACTTGAAAAAAAATCAACAAATTAATAAATTGATTTCTTAAAATTAGTTTTATTAATATAACTAATATTTATAAAGTATTTTCATTAAGATATATTATCAAGTTTTATTACAAATAAACATAAATATTCAAAAAAAAAAAAAAATAAAATAATAATAATAATAATAATAATAATAATAATAATAATAATAATAATAATAATAATAATAATAATATATATATATATATATATATATATTAAATGAAGAAATCAACACATTTAAAAATTGATTTTTGAAAATTAGTATAATTCATATAATCAATATTTAAAAAATATTTTCATTTAGAGCTATTATTAATTATTAATTATAATAATAAATTTATATATATTGTGTGTTTCAAAAACAAAAATATATTTGTGATAAAACAAAATCATATATTTAAATAAAATATAATAAAAAATTATAAAACGAATTAAAGTTATTTAGTTAGTTTTAATTTTCCATTTTTTTTTTTTAATTATATATTTATAAATTATAAATTAATTATAAATTTAATATTTATATTATAAATATTAATATATTAATCAAATAAATAATAATTAATATTTAATATTATTTACTAATATTAATATTTATAATACTAATAATAATAATAATATACTAATACTAATATTTATAATAATATTTTTATATCCATTTCCATCTTCTATAGTGTTTATAAATATATTTTTATATAGTTCATATACTTTATTGAAGTGTATCGAAAGGTGGTTTGGTTTTAGCATTTCCATTCGATAGCTGTTTCAAAAACTGGCACATACGCCGTGAAACAGAGCCACCAGCCAGCCAGCCAGAAACCCACTGGGTTGCGGGTGTGCGCGAGGCACCCACAAAAGCCTTTTGTACTTGCGCAAATGTATTTTAGCATTAAATGTTGAGTAAATACAAATGTTTGGGTTTTCCAAAGTTAAAAATGGGTTAGTTTGCACAAAACCGTCACAAAAAATGGCAATAAAAGACAACAACAACAACAACGACAACAACAGAAAACAGTTACACACACACGCGTTCATCGTGAGCATAAATCAATGTAAACAATTTGTTCTGTCGAGTCTTATACCAAAAAAAAAAAAAAAAAAAAGAGCCAAAAGCATTTATTTTCATATACTTAATTTGGGTAAAAAAAGAATAATTTTGATATTAACGGCGCATTGGCATGCGAGCCAACGCAACCAAAATTAGTTGGTGAAAAGAAAACATCCAAACGAAGACAAGATAAATTAAGAAAAAATTCTGTAGACGTTTATTGATTATTGCTTATTTTGATTGAAGGTGCATAGCAGCATGCTTATAAACAATATGAGCACATCAATTTTTTGATTGTTTTTATAAATATAAATATACATCTATATAGACCATATAGTATTACAAAGTATTACAATGAATTAGTGCAAAGCAAGAACCAATATTTTATTAAAATATACTTTTAAATGTATTTATATTCATTAAATATAATAACAACTATTATATAACATTGTTACATTTTAGACTACTATTTCTATGCAGGACAGACTTTTAATGCATATGACTAAAATCCTCATATATAAATTTATTTTCATTTAAAAGAAGTAATAGAGCAACAATATTATAATATAAAAAAAAGAAGGAATTTTTGAAAAAAAAATAAAAGTTAAATTAAAATGTAATAAAAATAACAAAAAAAAAAAAAAAACATAATAATAAATAAATAAATTAAAATAAAAACTAAATGAAAAACATAAATATAATTCATTTGTATATTATTCATTTTAATGTTTAGTTTTTTTTTTTTTCAACTGTTAACAAAAAACAGTGATTTAAATCAAATGAATTTTAATAATCCATAAAATAATAATCCATAATTAATATTAATTTAATAATCCATAAAACAGTAAAAAGTTTACACAGTGCTAAACGAAAACTATTTAATTTGTTAATAAAATTTATTAAGTGATAAATAATTTAATTCAATATATTTATATATTTTTTTAATAATATATATGTTGTTTTAATATTTTCCACAAACAGATTTTTCTTATAAAAATTGTAGCCTAGAAGCTATTTCAGCTAACAATCAATTGTGATCCTTTTTCTAATGATATTTAATTGAATAAAAAAATAAGCAATACCCAAATCAAATCGGACTTGTCAAAACTTATTATCCACGCCGAAGGCAGATCAAAAATGAACTCCTAATGCCCGGAAGCACATTCGAAAATTGAGAAACCCAAAGGGTAGACAACTTATGGCAGTGAGTAGCAAGTGCTTAGCCCGATAATAGCAACAAAACAATTGGAACAACAATAAGTCGAGCTAATGCTGTTTCGTCTTGTCAATCAATTCATTAATCACAGCTAAGACAGAGCTAGACAGAGAGGAAGAGAGAGAGACGGAGAGAGAGAGAGAGAGAGAGAGAGAGGGAGGGTATCCATGCCAGGTTTTATCTACGTTCTGCTTCATTTGTGCTAAAACGTGTTTATGTCAAATTCAAGTAATTAATCAAAACAAAAAGAGACGGCAGCAGCATGTGCGAGCGAGAGAGAGGGAGAGAAAGAGACGAGGCTGAATATATGCAGAAAAAGTGCGGCTAATTTTCCATTATTCATTGTGGCTGCCTGCTTCCGGTTTATTTATTTATTTTTTTTTTTTCTTCACACCACATCGTCATGAAAATTGACTTGTTTTTCATTTTCACGTTAAACTTTCTGACAAACTGTCAAATGTGTCTAGAGTGAAAAGTGTTTGAGGCGACAATTTAATTGTACCTATTCAACTTAAATATCAACATAAACCAAACAATACAAATATAAAAAGATAGCTAGACAAACTCAAAACAATTCGAGAAATGCTTTTTTATCTCTGGCCTACGATCTTCCAGGGGCAGAAGAAATTTCATTTGTAAAATGAATTTGTTCTGTTTTATGGCCTTCTGCCACAGTTTTAGTTTTGTCGCCAAGCATTTTATGTCGGCCATTAAATTATGGGCAAATGCTGTAAACTGTAAGTTTTAGATATATTTTTCGTTGTTACTAGAGATTGTTAAGATCTAAGGTAGCTCCAAACCATAAAACTTAATTAGCCAGAAAAACTAATTTTTCGATTTAGGTAGAGGAAGGGGAAGAGAGAAGAAGGCTGAAGGCTGAAAGAGCCTTAAAGTTAAAATTAGTAATTATAATGATGATATATGATAAGAGATTGAACATTATATATGTGCGTATATTTCATATTACTATTATATATATTCATTATTATAATTTCATATATTTTTTTTATATTTTATTTATATTTTGTTATATGAGCTGTTGAATGATGAATTATGTTTTTATTATTTATTGTGAATAGAATATCATTTTATAACATTTTTTTCTAGCAAAATATACTGGATATATCAGAAATCTTTCACTTTTTCAGCTTGATTGAGCAGAAAATATTTTCAGCTATAGCAAAATCGTAACATTGGCGGAAACAAAACAAAAACAAATATTTCCTAGCTTCTCAGTATTTTGTTGTTGAGACCTAAAATATTTGTATTATTTGAATTTTTTTCACCTTTTTATTATTTATTTATTGCTATTTTATTATATTAATATTTTATTATTGTTTATTTTATTTATTTATTTTTAGATCTTATCTGATTATATTATTCATTTATTATTATTTTTTTATTATATATATATTTTTTGTATTTTTTTTTTTTTTTTTTTTTTTGGTAATAATAATAATATTTTCTATTATTTTATTTTTAATAAATATTTACTAGCTTCTCAGTATTTTGAGGCTCTTATCTTTTTATAATTTTTTAAACTTACTTTTATAATTTTACAAATTTATTTTTTTTAGTCTTATTGATTTTTATTATTATTATTTTATTTAGTTTTTTTTTTTTAATGGACCTGAATAAATATTTAATTATAGTAAAACTGATAGCAAAACTAAAATAGTTATTTGCTAGTTTCTTAAAATTTTACTGTCGAAATTTAAAATATTTAAAAAATGGTATTTTATTATTTTAATAAATTCCACAATAAGTTATAATTAAACAATTATAAAAACTTTAACTTTTACAGCTTCGCAACGGCCGAAAGTAATTATAAATAAATTAACAAACGAGCCCATTGAAACTCATTTGAATATTGAGTAATTAAATGAAGTCTAAAAAGTTTGCTACGCAAGCAAAAAATCAAATATTTTGCCATTTTTCACAGAATCTCAGGGGAAGCTAGACACATCTATATATGTATATATATAACCACATCTGTCTATATACAATGCTATATACTTATGCTTATATTATGCGCTGAATTTATATATTGTGCAGACAAATCCGTTTCACACATGACTTGGCCAATGGCAGCGATTTATTGATTTTTATCAGAAAAGCCCACGTTAGGACGCCTCCAAGTATGCAATTAATTGACAGACTCACGGTCATTACTTAAATCTAGAATTACAATAGAAAAAAAAACACCTCACTTGTGCTAATCTAAGTAGCTGTTACAAATATATATGTATATATATAGCCCGTGTCTAACTGAGACACTTAATTGAATTTCAAGATTCTTGAATGCAAGCGACACGTAATTAGTTGACCAAAAATAGCACAGAAAAGTTGTCATGGCAAGTCACAAGTCGAGTGTGTTATATGAGATATATGTACATATACAAATATATACATGTATATATATATATATATATACATATATACCTTTATATATATTATAATACAACACTCTCCCGATTGAAGCTGAGCTGTTTTGTTGTCTATTCACAGCTCTGCTTGGACTTTGGTTCCTAGCTAAATTCCATGACCAAAACAAATTTAATTAAAAATTTATAACGCGCAATAACAGAAAAAAATATACAAGAAATAATTAAATGGAATTGCGTGAATATGGAAATGAACAACTCAGCAAATACCCTACAATGTATAGTGTGTAAGATCATTTTGCATAAGTTTAAATCATTATAATATTTATACATTATCATTATTAGTCATAATACACACTGCAAATTTTACCATTTTACAGGGTATCCATAAATAGATTTCATATAAATTTGCATAGACTATGCAAAGAACCTCAGCCAAAAGCGAAAACAAATAGAGTAGAGCACTAAAATATTTGCTGTCTTTGTATTTCCATATGCCATGAGCAACAACAACAATATAATGTGGAAGAAGAAAAGGAAGAACTCGTCATCATTAGAGGCTAGCAATGTACAAAGTTATTGTTACGATTTTGGATGGTCTGGCCATTTTTGGCAGACCTCTTGAGAGTCTCGGGCACACAATTCGCTCACACGAGCGCTCAGCCGGCAGCCCCGCCCACCGCCCTGCACCCATGCCGCCCATCAATAAAATAATCGACACTTATCCAGAGGTGTCGTGTGGGGAGAGGAGGGGGGGGGGAGGCGTGTGGATCGCATTGCATTTGAATTGGGTTCGAGTGGCGAATGGTTTAGTTTATTTCTCTTTGCTTCTTTTCGGTTTGTATAAAATATGCAACAATTGGAATGGAATGGAATTTTCTGCCCCATTTGCAGTTCAGCTGATTTGCATTGGGGCGTTGTAAACAACGATATAAGATACAAGATTTTCACTCACTCTATATATATATATATATATATATATATATATATATATAGAATATATATATACACATGTATATATCTAGTTTTTACCCTCAACACCGGGCCATGCGTCACACTAATTAACTGCTAAAGATTTTGGCATGATTTATGCGTTGCGCAGCGAGCGGCCTGTCAATACAGTCCACAATCCATCATATTCTATATACATACATATGCATATATATATCTCTGTGATATTCTAGGGGGAAAATCTTTAGAGTTTTTTAAGAACGTCATTTGAATGGAATATTTGAAATTTGTCAAACATGTCGTAAGGGTTTGAGGAAAAGGAAACATTTTGATTGAAACTCTGAGAAGGAAATTTTTGTATTATTTTAATAAATTAAATCGATCTTACTCTTTTTGAGCATATCAAGATTATTTATTTACTTGTAATATATATTACATTTTTTTAATCACAAATTTGTATATCTACTAAATCATTTTTAGCATTTTTTTTATTGTTTATTATTATTATATTTTAATTATTGCTATATACTATTATTTTTTTATCATTAATATTATTTTTGTAGAAATTTATATATATATATTTCATTAATCATTTATTATAATTACTTAAAAAACGTTCAGTTTTTTATTACTATATGAAATAAATAAAATAAATAAATGAATTAAAAATAAAACTTTCAACAGCAAACTACTATTTCCTCGAAACACAATATTATTTTACAATAAAAACATCAAAATGTTACTAAAACAAACATGGCAGCTGCTTTTGAATATAAATATTAATAATAATTGAACTATAATTCTTCACGGGAAATTTAAGGCCCTAACCAAAAACATTAAAAAATAAAAAATTAAGAACAATATAAAATTTTTTTTTTTAAATAAAAAGACTAAATAAAATATAAAATAAAAATATATATACTATATAATATATCATTTTAAATATAAAAATATAGTTAATCAAAAATAATAAATATTTTTCATATAGCATGCAAACTTTGGTGCTTATCACTAAATTACGTTGTCTAATATTTAGTGCGTAGTCACACTACTATTTTCATTAACACATGAAACCAAATAGTGGGACTATAATTGAAATATCAAGCTATAATAATAAATTCGATTCGACTTTTCATTTCTAATTCATATTTTTACAACATATATCCGTATATAAACATATATCTATTTAAAGAGTATTTAATTATTGCCTGACTAAAATTTTGAATATATTTTCTCATATTTTATTTTCGTCATAATTACGCAGAGCGCGTATTACACAACTTTCAGACAAATTCGTATAAGCATGAGTTATTCCACACTCACACTCTCACTCATACACACACACACACATATGCACACACACACACTCTCACACCTAGTTAAGTGTATATCTCTATCTCTATCTGAGTTCACTTTATTTATTTGGCTTTTATGTAAATTCACTTTGAATTGCTTTAGAAATTTTTGCTAACCATAAATAAAGCTGCGTAAATTTGACATTTAGCACTTGAATGAGCCATTTTTATGGAGGGCCTTAACAAGTTGTTTATGCCCAGATGGATAACCGAACGCTGAGAGAGAGAGAGAGAGAGAGAGAGAAAGAGAGCAAAGCATCGAATAAATGGATTTTTAATGCTGGCACTCGAGGAAAAACTGATGTCAGAGAACCAATCTGTGTACAGGTTGTTTTGGGGTAAGTTTTAATGGCTCGATCCAATCAAACCAAGAAAAACAAATATTCAAGTAATTTTATTTGTATCACGAGATAAGTGGAATATAAATGTTTCCCTAAACATATCTCTTTTTTTGCTATTGGACCTGAGTTAAATAGAAAATTTATTTCTATTGAAGTCGACTTCTGCTGAGCTGCAGTGAATTCAAATGGTAAATTCAATATTTGATAATATTCGGCAATTATAGTATAAGTATATAATATATGAAAATATTTAAACTCTGATGCTGAAAGCAGTATTAGTATTAGTATTATTTAGCTTAAATTGCATAGTTTAAGGCAATTTCAATATATTTTTATATTATGCAAATTTTGTATTAAATTTATTTCTTTATTTAAATGTATTTCAAAAACTAAATTTCATTTCAAAATTATAATTTTTTTTTTAAGTTATCTTTATTTATTTTATTAAAAGTGTATTCAAAATTGTATTTATTTATTTTAAACTATATTTAATTACTTTAAATTGTATTTATTTATTAAAAAATTATTTACTTATGTAAATTATATTTATTTACTTAAAATTGTATTTATTAATATAAAATTGTATTATTTTTTCAATTTGTTTATTTAATTAAAATTTTATTTAATTATTTGAAACTGAAATTCTTAATTTAAAATAGTATTTTTTATTTGTATTTGTTTAGTTTATTTTGTACTTACTTCACATATTTATTTTCTTTAATAATTAATTTTACATTTTTACTTTCTTTAATAATAACAATTTCCATATAACTAATTTCTTCTTAAATTTATCTCAAAGCCCTATTAAATCCTATTCAAGATTTGTAAAGAATCTTGTCAGGTTAGTGTTTAATGCTTGTTAAGATAAAAACCTATCAAAAAGCTGAGACTAATATTTTTTTTGCTCTTTTATATCGAATGTCCTGCAACGCCCCAAATTGTAAAGCTTCCAGAAAAAAAACTCAACACCTTTCCGTTTGCAGTTTTTGTGTCTGTAGTTTTTTTTTATTTCACACAAAAGGAAGAAGAAAAAAACAACAAACCGGCTCATTTCCAACAGCTGCAAACTACACACAACAACAGCAAAAAATCACAACGAAAAATTTTGCCTACTAAAAAAGAAGGCAGGAATAACTACAAAAAAACATCTAATAATTTCTAAAGATGCTGCCGGACTCTCATTGTCTGCGATATAAGATTTTTTTTTCGACTGCCAGATTTGAATACGCAGCGGCGCAGAGCAGTTGTCGCCGCAGCAGACATAAATCTTGTTTTGATTTATTTATTTGTGGATTTTCAACAACAGCAGAGGCAGCGCTGCAGCAGCGGACGTCGGCAGAGCGCAGCGAAAAGGAACTGCTTCAAGTTCAATTCAAAGCTTTTGGCGCATAGTTTACAATAAGAATGCGCGCGTCGCTCTAATAATCAGAGTGAAGCTATAGAAGAAGAGGAAGATGAAGACAACAGCAGACAAGAGAGCAGCAGCAGCAGCCGTAGCAGCAGCGACGTCAGCAGCAACAGCAGCCGAAGACAAAGAGCGGCTCAAATTTCGGCAAAGGCAAGCAAAGGGCGCCCTATGCTTACGCTCTCTCTCACTTGCTGCCCTGCTCTCTCTCGCACACTCAACGACGGCTGTTAGAAGCAGCGACTAAGCAGCGAACGCTTTGCTTTTTTCGGTTAGCTTGTCGTTTTTTCGTTGATGACCTTGAAAAAGCTGTATCTAAAAATCGAGTGCAATCAACTTTATAAACACTCACACACACACACGCACACACGCACACAAACCCAAATGCTGAGAGCCTCTGCAGCACACATGCTCATTAATATTTCCCCTACATTTCACACACACACACACACACACGCATGCAGTGCCCAGAACGTTAGGTAAAGTCTTGAAGCCCCAATATGCCGCCATCTCACTCACACTCTTCCGTTCTTTGTGCTATGTAGTTGTGTGTGTGTGTGTGAGTGAGTCTGTGTATTTGGTTGTGTGTGTGTTAAACCGCATATAATAATTATTCTAGAATCTGTGCTCTCTTTCCCTCTCACACACACACTCTCTTGTATTGCTCTTGTTGTTGTTTGTGTTAGTTGTGCTTTGCTTCTTTGAAAGGTGGTCGCTCTGACGTTTTCGGTCTGGTCAGTCGCCGCTTTTTCGGAGTTTATCTTTCGCTTCTTTTTGCGCTTGTATGTGGTAATAATAGAGTTTAGCGGCGTTTAACCGAAAACCCGAAAAACGAAAACAACAAATTGCGCTTAAAGTTGTTTGGGGGCAGCGCTCCGGCAACAGGTAGCCAAAACAGCTCAACATCTGAGGCAAACTTTTGTTTGTGCAGAAAAACGAAAAAAACAAAAAGAAACAACAGAAAACTAAAAACCAAAGAACAAACAAAATCAAAATGGTCGCTAACCATTTGAACTCTCCGAGCTTAGTGAGAATTGCGAGCTGCTCTTTTACGCAATTTAACTGTCAACTGAGCTTTCGCACAGCCATTAATATGAAGCTTGTAAGTTATATGTGCAAATCTACATTCAAATTAGAATTTGACGAAATTAAAGCTTTTTAAGTATTTTTGGTATTTGAGTTAGGTAGCCTGAAGCAATTAGAAGATTTTGACAAGTTAGTTTTTAATTGGCAATTGGCTAATGATGAAATTGATTTCATTTTCAAATAAGAATTTGCATTAAAGTCAAATCCAATATGAAAATAATAAAGTGGATAGCATCTTCTAATAAGAACTCTTCACAAATTGTAATTCAACATGAAAATAATTAAATTTATGCTATCAAATTAATTTACTTTAGCAAGTAATACAGAGAAAGGCTTAAATTAAATGAATATAACTAAAATCTTTGTGTTACATAATCTATGAATATATATTTAGTCTTATATTTGAAAACTAACTCCAAAATGAATAAGATCTAGAAAATTATGTATATGAACTGATTATCAAGCTAATCCAAAATTATGTTAAATCTTTACTAGTCAGAGCTATTATCATAACTCGGCAATCTTATTGCTAATTATGACTTAATCAGAAATTAACATTATTATAATTATATATTATATGTATTTCTATATGCATATATAACTCCGAGAGGTAGGCTCTGGCCAGCGCTTGACTGTTGGCAGTTCAAAAGCCTGCTAATGTCTTAGCTGTTTATTTATACGGCATTAAATCGGCATTCCTTCGATTTGATGCCTGCATTAGCTCACTCACAGCTTCAAGCCGAGTGCGTGCCATAAACATTTGTGAACGCCAGCTAACGAACGAACCTATGACATCAACATTATTTCAGCCCAAAAAAATGTATACATTTATATATATTTAACATATGTATATATAAATAAAAAATATATTCATTTAAGCCACCCTTTAAGAGAGTAGAGAGGGTGTACTTGAAAGTTGTGACAGGTAGCTGAGGCGTAGATTACCTACATGTAAAAAGTGCTCAAAGTTTACATTACAAAATAATATATATTTTAATATTCATATCAAGTAAATTATAATTGGCGCTTTAATTAATTTCATAAAATTTGAATTGAGTTTTATGAAATTAATAAAATCATATTATATAATTTACTTGATATGAATGTTAAGTTAAATAATTTTATGGCTTTTCTCACGTTCATAAACAAAATGTTGCTGCATCGCTTAGCAGGGCACAAAACTTTTTGGCTTAAAGTCAAGTTTAAGCCCTGCTTAGAGCACGACTTGTTAGCCATTTGACTGATGTTGATTATTTAATTCAGCAGAAAAGAGATGAGCAAATCTTTTGTTGTTGTTGTTTCATTATTATTGTTGTTGTTGTTGTAGTTGCTATTATTGCTTGAGTCTGACTCTGGCCAACTTTGACTTGGAGATTTTTAATTAAGATAATTGTAGTAAGGCACAAAAATACAAAATACTTAACGCTGCTTAAGTACAGCTGATACAAAAAAAAAAAAAAAAAAAAAACAAATACGAGTAGACTAATTAGTTGTAAATGACTAATCAATACCCTGTACATAATTAAAAATTGCAATTTAAAGGAAACTTTTAAGTTTTTTAGAACTTTTGTTTTTATAATTTTAATGTTTTTTATAACTTTAAATATATGTTATATATTATTTTTAATTTTTTTATTTTAATTATACTTTATTTGTTGCTAAAATGTTGTATATTTATATATATATTTTTTATAAAATTTTTTTATTTTTTGTACTAATTTTTTTATTAATTTTTATTAAATTAAAAAAAATATATATATATATATTTTTCTTTTTGTATATTTATATTTTATAATAGTTTTTTGTTTTTTATACAATTCTATTAAATTATTATTATTTTTTTTTTTTTCATTTTTGGTATAGAAGGCTATAGTTGACCGCCTAACCCCTACGGTTCACCTACAGGGTATGTTATTTAGTGAAAAACTGAATCATAGTTTTCGTGAGCTTTTCCTCAACATGAGCTGAAACATTTGTCTCGCATTTGCGGCGTGTCCAAAATGTCAGTTTTGTTTTTTGTGCTTTTTGTGAAAATTTAGGATAAACACAGACGTCAATTAGTTAATATGCTTTTAAAGCAACACCACATACATATATAAGTATATGAATGTACACGTATTTATATATATTATATATGGCTGAGCACATGACATTAAAATCAGGGCGTACAGTACGGCTCGAAAAAAATGCGGTAAGCGCTTGCAATTTGATTTTTCAGCTACAAAAAAAAAAAAAAATGTATCAAATCAAATTCGTATGAAGAAGCATGTAGAGTATATTTGTATGTGTGTGTATGTATATACCACACACATATATATTTATATATGGCATACATAATATTAAAAGAAATCGCACCCAAAAAACCAAATTGGCATAAACTACGCCGAAAATAAATTGAAATCTAAAAATGAATTTCAAATGCGGCAAACCCCAAAAACGCAAAGCAAAACAAAACAAACATCAACTGAGTGTGTGGGTGAGTGAGAGTGTGGGTGTGTGCTGAAGGAAATAGTGTAGCTAAGCCGACAAATGACAATCGCAGTTCTTGACATTTGTTATACGTAAATGTGCCGAGTGAAATGTAAGCAAAACGGAATGCAACGAATTTTTGTATAGAAAACTCGGTTTCAAGATTAAAATAGTAAACAGGAATGTGCAAGACAGAGATAGAGATGGAGAGAGAGAGAGAGAGAGTGAGAGTGAGAGAGCGGGAGAGCAGAACCCGATTTGTGAACTATGCATCTGTGTGGTTTGTTTGTAGATTCTTAACCCGTGCTCAAAATATATATATTTGTATATGTATATGCATATGTATACAGACTGTTCTTGTTTCGTTTAAAAATAGCATGTGAAGAGCTCTCCAAATATAGATATTATCTCTTGTTAACCATTATGATAAATATTATTGTAAGAAATTTGGTCTGCTGCTGCTGAATGTTAACTGATAACTGATATTATTGCTGCTACTATTTGTAGCTATAAATTTAGATATATGTTCTTGTTATCAAATTTTGGTTAGATTAAGTATCTTTACAATTAAAGTAAGTATATTCGTCTTTTACAGCTGTGATCAATTAGTTCACAAAAATAGTAGTAGGTATATTATATGTAAATTATATTGAATATTTTTTTATATTATATGTATATTATATTGCATATTGTATTATATTATATGTATATTATATTATATAGTAGATACTATTTTCATGATCAGAGTTGTATAAGATGAATGAAGGCATTATTCTTATTATTAAATGATATATATTTGATATATTATATATCTTAATCATATCATCAGGATTTCCATACAAAATAAACAAAAATAAATTAATAATTTATAAATTATATACGAAATGCAATATTTAAACAATAAAAATTCAAAAACAAAATAAATGAAATTTTTAAAAACATTTTTGTTGTTTTTTTTTCTATTTTTATTTTACTAGTTTTTTTTAAATAAAAATATTATTATTATTAATAACGAAATGCATTATGTGAATAAAATAAACAATAAAAACTATTTATACAAATTTAAAAAAATTTAATACAAATATTATTAATATTAAATACGAAATGCAGCATATAAATAAAATAAACAAACAAAAATAACTTATAGAAATTAAAAAAAAAAAAATATTTCTGGTTGTTTTACTCTTTGAACTCTTATCATACACAACAAAAACATTGTTAATTAAACAGGAAATGCAGCATATAAACATTAAAAAGAATTTATAGAAATTTTTAGCAATTTGTTTTTTCTTTCTCAACTCTTAACGCTGCATAGCAATCGATCATTATCGTTAAATCGATATGAATTCGTCTCCCCTTTCGCGCTTAGACCCAATATCGGTATCCACTGAGCTTCGCACTTGAACAATTTGAGACATTTCAAAAATTATTTAACTACTATTTAAATGGCAGTCAAGAGCAGGGCTGAGCGAGGCCTTCAATACATTTGCGAAGAACTTCAAAAAGAAATTAAAATTATGGCAAAACTCATGAGGTATACGAGCAAAAAATACAGAAATACAAAAAAGGCAGCGAAAAACCTGTTTTAGC
Source organism: Drosophila hamatofila (assembly GCA_035045345.1). Lineage (NCBI taxonomy): Eukaryota > Metazoa > Arthropoda > Insecta > Diptera > Drosophilidae > Drosophila > Drosophila hamatofila. The sequence goes on along the minus strand of JAWNPA010000019.1, from coordinate 16,188,449 downwards.
TGGAAAACAGCAACAAATATTTTAACGAAGAAGAAGAAGCAGAAATTGGTATGATATTGTACGTAAGCAGTAATTGAAGTTAACGTAATTATAAACGTGGCCAGCAACAAGAACTTGCAAAAAATTAAGTAGAGCTTATAAATGTTTTTTTTATTTTGTAATTTAGATAAGTTCGAATATTAAATACACTTGAATGCAACAAAATTTGATAGATATATGATATGATAGCCTGGCTAATATTTATCTAATATATGAGAAGAAACAAAGACAGTTGATTGATGATGAGATAGAGACATCTTGACAGATAGTTTTTGCAAAAAAAAAAAGAAGATAAATTAAACAAGTTTTTATATAAAAAAAAATATATATAAAATAGTTTATATATATATGATTTCATATTTATATATGTATATTAAAAAACATAAAAAATATCTAACTATCTTTTTAAACAAAAATTAAAATATTCATAATTGTTTTTATAAGAATTTCAAAACAATTTATAAAATTTTTGTTTATTTACTTTTAGAATATGAAAAAAAGAAGCGATAAATAAAACTATTATCTATATTTAAAAAAAAATATATAAATAAAATTGGTTTATATATTTAATATAAAATAAATGAAATGAAAAATTTTTTATATATATAATTTTAATACACATTAATATAAAATAAAATTTGTTTATATATTTAATTTTAATATACATTAATATAATATATATATACAAATATTATTTATGTAAAAACTATTTGGATAAATTTTCTATATAAAATATTTATAAGCTCTACAATTTTTTTTTTTAATAAAATTATATAATCTATATATAATTATTTATCAAATCAAATATATATTTATCAAATACATTTTTCTATACAAAATATTATTATGTTTTTTATTTTTATGTTTTTTTTTTTTAAACAATTTATAAATAAAATATATTTTATGCTTGACTAAAATTCTCAAAATATTTTTTATTAATTTCCCAATTATTAATTATTTTATCTATTACTAATATGTATAACAAAATTTGGAACATACTTAATATGTTCATTAGCATTATACTATATAGACGAAATACCCTTATAAAAAACCAGTCATTTATGCCCAGTTGAGCTATGAGAATTAATTTAGCGACTGCCAACTGGAACTGAAAGACCGAAAGAGTCCTCGGGGCTACGCTTATTTTCGCAATTAACATGGAAAAATATTTGTTTTTTGAGAGAGCAAAATGAAAAGAAATTATTCATTTGCGGCTCACATCAAATTGTGCAATATCTCATACTGTGGGTGCCAAGTGGAGCAAAAGTTCCTTTTCTCCAGTTATAAGACGAAAGACGTGCGCTTAACGTTTTTCCTCAATACCAGAAAAATGAGAAAACGAAAATGAATTAAAAAAATAACTGAAATAAAACGACATCCAAGGTTTTGAGGACATTGACGCAAAGTTCAGAGAGTGAGTGAGACAGCGAGCGAGAGAGAGAGTGGGGAGAAGTTGAGGCGACAACAACAAGTTTTTAATGGCGCATGCAATGCATATAGAGATACAGATATATATATTTATAAATTATTTTATTTACAACTGTTTCAGTGCATATCAACAAATGAAAGTTTGCGATAGTTGCAAGACAAGGGAAAGAAAACTAACGATATGTAATAGAAATATATATTACATATATATTACATATACATATATTACATATATATCATAATATAATTTTATGATCATATAGAATTATGCTATAATTTAAAAAAAAAATTAAAAGAAATTTTTAAAGTAATTTACACTAAGCTTTTAAATAAACAAATTAATAATTAATATTTTTAAAGATAAATTTTAATACTTAATTAGTGTTAGTTTAAATTACTCAGCGATTTCAGCTTATAAATTTTAAATACTTCGCAACTTGCGTCTTTCATGTGTATTAATCAATACAAATTTTAAAAATACATTTTTAATTTTAAAAGTAATTTAATTTATATTTATTTAAATTACTCAGCAATTTCTGATTTTCTACACTGTCATTATAGCAAAAGTTTATTTAATAAACAGTAAAATATTTTATTTCCATTAAGTTATTTGCGTTTTGTTTCATTTCACTTACTTTGACATTTTCCTTGTCTTTCTACATTTTTTCGCTATATTATGACGTAGATTGTCTCAAAATAAAAAAAAAAAACAAAACATTTTATTAACACGCATACTATGAATTCTCTGCAAAACTCTCTATATCTCTCTCCCTCTGCCTCTGCCGCTCTCTTTCTTTCGCCCTGTCTCTCTCGCTGTCTATGCGTGATTGTCTTATCAGCAAACAACGTTTGCGCTCCCTCTCCCTCTCTCTCTTTCGCAATGTGTTGTGAGCGCGCTCTCTCTCTCTCCCTCTCTCTCGGTGTCTTTTGTAGTTTCAAAACAAAGTCCATTTGTTATTGTTGGTCAATTTTTTTTTTTTCAACGTACAGTAGAGACAACATTTAAAATGCTATTATCTAATCGCTGCTGCGCCTCAGCTGGTGTGTGTGTGTGTGCGTGCGTGTGTGTGTGTGTGTGCGTGTGTGTGTGTGTGAGAGAGAGAGTGCGCACTTGCCTTGGCGATAAGCCTAAGCGCAGTGTTTAGTTATTTTTATTAAATTATGAACAGAGGCAATTAAGTTGAGGGCCCAAAAATAAAAAATATAAAATATATACATACATATATATACATATATAAAAAACTGACGAACAAACTATTTATAAAGAAATTTTTTGTGTGTGGCTCAAAACTGGTTTAACCTGTTTGCAAATGCTGTGGGCCAAAACGAAAAGGAAAAAAAAAAACACACCATCTAACAATAAACTAATTAAATCAAATCAAAATACGTCGCAAAAGTGCGCACAGAGAGAGAAAGAGATAAAAAGAGATTGCCAGAAGAGAGGCATATAAAAATAGCTCAAGAAACTGTTCATTGAAAATTATAAATAAAATGTTTGAAAATGCTTTAAATATATATGTATATATATATTTATTTATATGTATTTGTATATATAAAAAACATTTATATATAAACATTTCAATATCATATGCAAAATGTGCGAGATAACAGAGCAAATTGGCCGACACGCTCGTGTGATACGGCTGCAAATTGTATTTGTATCTGCATCTGTATCTGTTAGATACTCGCCGTGTATCTGCGAGATACACGCACTCGCGAGCCTGAGCATTCTATGTCTACAAAGCCAACTTCAATATGTCAGTCTGTCAATTTGTCAATTTGGTTAGTTTTGTTTAGTTTAGAGCTTTGCGTTTCGTTTGTGTTTGTCTTGTAGATCAGCTAAGGCCGTCTTAATGCCCAAGTTTGTTTGTGGCTGCATTAGCGGTGAGGTATTACGACTGAACCGCAACGCAACTCACTTTGTGATTATGTAATATCAATAGAAGTGTTGTACATTGAAAGATAATGTTGTAAGTTCTCCAGCTGAGATGGAACTTACAATGAATATTGACTTGTATATGAAATGATTTTGAATATAGAACTTTATTTAGTTTTATTATTTTTGTAAGTTATGGAGAAAATAGTATATAGTATCAAAGATGCATTTTAAGCACATATATAATGTATATTTAACTATAAAAAATAGTTATAGAGAAAATATTATATGATATCAAAGATTCATTTCAAAAAAATATATATCTTTAACAATTAAGAAAATAAAAATAGAAATTTAAAAAATTAAACTCATCCAAGATTCCATTTATTTTGAATGCGAATTATTTTGAATTCAATTATGAATTATGATTTCTATAGATATTATGTCAATTAAAGTATGTTACAGTATTAACATACTTTAATTGGCATAATATCTATAGAAATCATAATTCATAGTGGAATTCAAAAAATTAATATTTATCTATCTTTCTATAAAAACAAAAGCAAACTCGAATAAACAATTTAAATAAATTTTGAACCATGTTTTTTAATAAACTTTTATTTATAGTACTAGAAGTATTTAAACTCTTTATACTTGACAAAATGTTCATAAATACTTCTCTTTCGCTTTCATAGTTAAAAAACAAGATACGAAATCTTTAAATATAAAAAGAATCATTTAATGATTTTAATAATAAACAATAAAAAAAGTCTGGATTTATATACTTTTATAGTTAAATAAAAACAAAAATATAAAGAAATTGAATTAAAAAATAAAAAATCAACAAAACTTAAATAGTTTTATTCAACTTTGAATAATCTTACTTATAGAACCTAAACACCATTTATACTCTATAATATATTTTTACTCTACCACTTTTCGCTCAGTGTATACTTTTTGCCATACTCAATCTTATGCACCGCAATTGCTTTCCGACTTTCTGATAAGCGCCCTGTCCTGTCTGATAAAACGACTTCGACTAGCCGAGGCAAATGCAATCAACAATTGGAAATCACAAATAAACTACGACTACGATTGTCTGACTGTCTAATACTTGTCTAACAGACGATGACACACAAACACACAGTGAAGATTGTGTTTTAAATATGTATATGTGAAAAAAGATGCATTGAAGAAAATAATAAATAATTAAAAGAAAACTATATTGCAAATAGTAAGATTAATTAAATTAATATGTTATATATGTGCAAGCAGAAAACTAGTTAATTTCATATATTTCACAATTGCAATACAATTTTCTTATAAATAAAAGAATAATACATCGAATTTATCAATTATTGAACATAAAACTGATTATTAAATTTATAAATATAATTACAAAATAATTTGTAAAAATGCCAATATAATTTTTCTTTTAATTTAAAAAATTTTCAGGGAGATATATATAGGATTATTATTAAATATACATATATGTATTTGATATATACCTTTTATTTTCTCAAATTTCGCAACTCCAAAAGCTCAATTAATATTTAAATGCGTTGTAATCCAAGTTTCTTTTCTGAAGTTTGTTTAACTGCATTTTAAGGATCTTATTTATAATTCATATTTAGATTATTTGTAATTTTATATATAATTATTTAATTAATTTGTTGCACATTTATTTGCACTTGATTCACGGCACTAGGCAACACTGGCCTAACAATAAATATGGTTGATTGTAAATTTATGTTGTTGTTGTTGTTGTATACAATTTGCAAAGTGAAACCGTTGCGTGTATAAATATATATATTTATGTATATTTATATGTATGTACTACTCTATGTGTTGCTATAAATTTGCTTTCTATTGATTTAATTTCAAGGCGAACTCGATATATTTTTGTTTTTATTTTTATTTTGTTGTGTTTTGTTATATTTTAAACTTGTGAGAATATATAGAGATATATATAGTATGTATGGATTTCTTCTAGAAAATTATATAGTACTTGTCGTATAAGTCAGATCTATAGAGATTAAAGTGTGGGAAAACACCAAAAAAACAAAAACAAAAACAAATAAGTGAAGAGACTATTAGTAAAAGAAAAACTTTAACTTCATAATATTAAGAGATAGTGAAAGAGGGAAACGGTATGGCGGGGGTACGGCTGGCGTACAACAAGGCGAGAGTGCGAAACGTTATGGAACCGAAACAAAATATAAATAAAGATACGCGCAGGCGGCAACGGCAGCGACAGCGACGTACGAAGACGTACCACAAAGCGAGTGACGGCAATTGGATTATGAAACGCGGCCGACGCGGCAAAGCGACATGAGAGAGCGACACACACAGAGAGAGAGTATGTGTGATGATGAGAGAGCCCGCGCGCGCTCTGAGACGAGCTGGCAATGAAACGCGACACAAAAATTCCGTAACCGAGTTGAAAAATTGTTGTAAAAAGCAAATAAGCACACGAATTAAATACGTTTTCCAGTTAGCTTCCTAAAAATATATATTGTAATATAATAGATGTTGGTTTATTCCGAATAATTTGCTTTGCCAAGACTCCAAAACACACACGCACACCAACAATCAAGCACGCACACACACACGTACACGCTCACAATTGAATGCACGCACTTTGCATCTTTTGCTTTATTTTTTGTGTTGGGCTGCGCCAAGTGATTTGCTTTTTGCGCACTTTCATATATTTTTTGAAAACTGTAGATCAAGCAGCCCAATATATTCACAATTGTTTGGCTAGTTAGATGTGAATTAGATATTTGCAATTTAGGCTGGGGAAACACGCACGATACACGACCGAAAGACACGTCGACAGTGGGGACAGCAGAGGCTGGCACTTTTTTTTTGTTGACTGCCTTGCGTGGGTCCAGCCAAACAACCTTACCAAACGAAATACAAACTCGAACTGAAACACGACGCAGACATACACCAGCTGTGTGTTTGCGCTGTCTTTCAGTTCATTTTGCTTACGCTCTCACTCGCTCGCTCGCTCACTCACACTCGCTCTCTCTCTATGTGTCGCTCTGGCTCCTTGTGTCAAGTGTCGTGAGAGCGCTAAAGTTTTTATTGCCTGTTGGCAATGCTCAACAATGGCTGCGCATAGTGCGTCTCTGCTTACACCAGGGCATGACTACCGCACAATTAAAACGAGATGCAACAACTGCTGCTTGCTGCTCTGTGCCGTTTTACAGCTAGTGCTGCTCTCTTCCGCTCTCTCTCTCTCTGTGGAGGCTACTGCCGGCATTTTCATTTTGCGTGGTGGCCCCACAATTAGCGTATCTCTCACAGATACGCGGCGCTTAACGACAGCCAACGAAAACGACGGCGGCTACGTCAAGAACGGTAAGCAAAAACAAAAACAACTATTGCTGTTGAGCGTTTTGTTTTTGTTGTGTTTTTGCAGAAACTTAGTGGCGGCTTTTAAAAAATATAATACAATTTGCTTTTGAAAAAAATATTTTTTAAGAATACAATAATTTTAAAAATATAATAAAAGTTGTATATATTACTATTTAATAATTATAATACACCATAAAGTGCAGCATGAATTTCCAAAAAAAACTTTCCGTCAACAAAAATAATAAACCGTTGATCATCTCACACGTCACAAACAAAAAGAGATTACAAAAAAAAATTTCACCAGCAAAACACACGGCAAATGCAACAAAAACAAATTTTGATGACGAAACACATGTTGTGTTTGTGATGAGTGCAGAAACACAAACACAAACACACGTCAGTATGGCCAAAGAGAGTGCAGAGCGCACGCTGCTGCAATTGCTAATGCTCTCTTTCTCTCTCTCTCTCTTTCTCCTTCAGTGTTTCGGCAAGTCGCGCTCATTTGCAGCTTTGTCGCGCTCCGCAACGACAAAAAAAATGTAAGCACAAAAATAAACAAAATGGAAAAGCTCTCAACGCCATCGTCGTCGTCACTGTCGCCTTCAATTTCAATAGCACTCAGTGCTACTCGCTGTGTTCCTACACACGCACACTCACACACACATACTAAGATATGTATATTTATTTGTAAATATAGCTAGACTATACATATACGTATACATATACATATATACATAGTTTTATTGGCAGCTATTTTGCAGCTTTTTATGGCAATTTTTTAAGCAACGCGCTATCAAAATTTGTTTTAATGTTTTCAGTTGTGTGTAAAGAAAAAAAAAAACAAAAATATAAAAAATATGAACATTTTTACTAGTTGTATCTATTAACAGGTTTACATTCCTGATAAGAGACGTTGTGAATTCCCATAGAATGTATTAAAGCTCGTAGGAGTTGTCAAGTGATATTCAAGCTACTATTAAAGCTCTCCTAGCAATTGAGTATCTACTTGAAAAGCTTAATAATTGCTTGACAATTAACAAAGTTTCAATTGCAGACTCTTGTCAATTGATAAGAAATATCGCGAGTTCAGCATAAAAGAGTTTTCGGTTTATGGTCACAGATATGATAAGCAATCTTTCAAATGGGTCAAGTCAAGTTTTTAAGTATTCAATATGAAATGAAATTAAATAATTATTGTAACAAAATTAAATTAAATAATTAATGAAGTGAAAAAGTAAAAGTTATATATTTACTATTATAGTGTTGGTAAAAACTTGGAATTATAAAAATTTGAAAACGCTATATATTTTAAGGAAGGTTAATACCCTAGCACACTCATACATACATACATATATGATAATAATTCAATATATTTATATGATTCTGTTCATATATACATATGTATTTATATATATGAATATATCTTTGTAGTATGACAAAGCTATTGAAGCATATCTGATAGAAGATATTTATAGAAAATTAAATTAAATTAACTCAAAAATAAAAAAAATGTATATAATATACATAATATAATAAAAATGCTATATTATTTTATATAAAAAATTCTCAAATTAAAAAATATTTAAATACCAAATCAACAATCAAACTATAATATTGTAATATATTAAAAATGCTATAAAAATTTATATATGATATAAAAATAAAAATTAAATTTAAAATATACTAATAAAAATAGCTTTAAGAGCATCTATCTATTATCTTACTCAAGGCTTAAAGCGGTTTCTTCCTCAGATGACGTCATCTCGCTAGAGTTCTTTGACAAGGCCAATAAAGACAAAAAGAATTGAATTTTCTTACTACTTAATTTGCAGTTTGGATTTTTATTTGTTGAATATTTTTTATTCGGTTCTGTCAACACTTTAGATTTTGGTTAAGATTCTTATAGCCAGCCTTAATTATGCATGACAAATGCAGTTAAGCTGCTGATTGTATGCACATAATTACCGCAGACCAACAACAGCGAAAACAACAACAACAACAACAACTAAAACACTTACCAAAAACTGCCAACAACAACGAAAAGGCAAATGGCAAATGTGCTACTTTAATTGCTGACAGTTTGAAAAACTTTATACTTGCCCAATGAAATGGCAATGCGAGCATATTGGTTTGCTGAAAACTGTATTTTGATGTGTGCTCATTTGTCTTTCAGATATGCCCGAATTGCAGTTGGAGACTTAAAATATGGCATATAAACGCATGTTTGCTTTGGTTTAAGACAGCTTTATGATGTTTTGGTTTTTCCCACTGCATTTATTATATATATAAAGATAATATATACTTTAAAAATCAAGTATGCATAATAAATTATTACATATGTATAAACATAGGTTTTAAAGTTGCATAATGAAATGAAACCCAATATATAAAATTTATGGTGTTATCAGAAAAGATGTTCAAAATAAAAAATTTTTATAAATATGATAGAGGTTAAAAAAACAAATATGAAGATTTTGCCATATATGTATACAATGTTATATGTATATAGTAATTTTAGTTTTACAGCCAAAAAGTTAGTATACTAATGTTGGTCTTCTTTATAGATTGAACAAAACATAATGGGATTGAAAATAGGAAAACTATTTGTCCATCTGCATTAGAGCCACGATCACTAATTATGGTAACTCACAATTGATAATATATATAAGAAGACTAGTCATTTTTCTAGATGCGCCCATTAAGGCGTGGCACATAAAAAAATATTTAAATTTACATATATTTGACGATTGAACGAGTATTATGCAGTCGGTGCTTACTTGTTGCTTCTCTTTTGTGCCATTTTCTTTTTTCGCTTCGTTCTTATATACATATATATAAATATACATAGATATATATATGTATGTATATATATAAATTTTTTTTTTTTTAATATTACAAACAATTAGAAGCAAAATGACGAGAGACAATGCTTAAATAAGAAATGAAAAAACAAATTTGATGAGCAACGAGAAAAACGCAACTGTTGCCAGCAGCAACACAATTTCCCAAAGTTTTCGCTGGAAAACTGTTTGTTGGCATTGAAGACTCTAGTCATTTTCTAGATGAGCTAAGCGGAAAGAAATGATGCACTAGCAGATACTCAAGATTTGGCAAAAATTGATTAAATAGGAATGCAAATTTTAATTTAAATTTGATTTTTATTTTATCTTTTATATTTATAATATATTTATGTGAATTTATTTCAGCTAACATTAAATTTACGTTTAAAAAAAATATTTATATTATATATTTATATAAATTATTATTTAAATTTTATAATTTTTAAAGTATTATTTTTTATATTTTGTTTTCTTTATATATATATTTATTATATATAGAAATAAATTATATATTTATAATATATAAATGTAAATTTATTTCAGCTAAAATATAATTAATGTTTAAGAAAAACTACATTAAGTTTTAGCTTAAATAAATTTATACTTATATGTTATAAATATAAAATATATTTCTATACATAAAACACATATAAAAAAATAACATGAAATATAAAATCTAATCAATAAAATATAATTTTAAAATATTAAAAAATATTTATATTAAATATATAAATAAATTAATATTTTCATACCAACCCAAGTAGTATGCCAGATGTTTATTTCAAAATATAAAAAATGCAAAATGAATATTCATTTGATTATCTTTTTTTATCTATATTATTATCCATAAATACCTCTCTACAGGGCATATCAGCTGACCAAAAAAAGCCCTTCAAGCATAGTCAAAAAGAAAACCAGTAGTTCCCAACGTGATGCCATCAACTTCTGTGTGTTAGTTTATGAACGCTTCTGTGGACCCCCCGCCAGAGCCCACGGCTAGACAAAAATCAAAATCAATGTCTGCTCCACACACACACACACACACACACACACACACACACACAAAGTGGCAGAAAAAAAACGTGTGCTACAGGTAAAAAATAGAGAAAGAAGAAGAAACAACAAAAACGAAATCAAATCGCTTCGCAAAGTTGGAGCGAAAATGAGTTTTGGCCCAAGAATTGCCTTGAGTTGTTTTTACGAAAAAAAAAGAAAAAAAAATGAGATTGAAGGTTTTAGTTTTTTTTTTTGGTTGGAGTTGGCCAAGAAAAGGGTACTGCCAAAATAAATATAGTGAATAGAGTTGCAGAGACCAGAAGAATCTAATAACAGTTTGAGTTATGGCATGATAAAAACTAACAAAAACTCCAATTGGCATTTGAGTTATGGCAGCATAAAAACGAACAGAAGCTGCACTTTGGATACTAAATCTAATTGGAATTATATTAAAATTAAAATTTAATGATGTCTGTACTCAAAGTAAAATCCAGTTTATATACATATATAATATATAAAATTGATGCTATACTTAAAAATTATATATATTTTTAAATTTATATATGGATTAATACTTTATATAAAAATTAGATTTATATAAGTTTTATTTTTTATTTATAATTATTCATAATAAAAATTTATTTGATTATAGCCATCAAAGTTTTTTAAATAATGTATATTAATATAGAATAAAACAGGATTTATTTTTATTTTTTAAAAATATAGTAAATAGTTTAATTTTAATATATATAATATAATTTTATTCATATTAAAATTTTACTTTTTCTATGACTTTATAATATCTGCAGCCTATAATATATTTTTTGCTTTCATAATAAAATAATAAAATAAAATTTTATTTTTTTGAAATAAAAGAATATAATTAAAATTTAAATGTAAAATTAAAAAGGCAACGTAAAATATTTTTTTATGACTCCAATTCAATTCAATTTTTAATCTAATAATCTAAGCTCAAACCACTCATAAAATATATTAAACAACATTTCGAATATCATTATAAAATATTTTACTATATACATATGTTGAATGAGATTAATTTTGTTGTGCACAATTTAATTTAAAACTATATTAAAAATAAAATTTAAAAGTCGAAAAAATCATATATTTTGTAATTATTTAATTATTTTAATTTAAATCTAATAAAGAGCTCAAGCTATAAGCTACTCCTAAAATATATTTAACCTCATTAAGAATATATCATTAAATCTTTATATATATTATTTAGTATTACTTTTATTCTATATATTCAATTCAAATATAAAAACTAAATTTCATTAATTTTCTTGATTTGGCCAAATGTGAACTGTGATTTTGTATTGCCTAGGCAAAAAAATAAAAAGAAAACCGAAAACAAAACACCTAGCAAAAGCTGGCACTATTAAGCCCACCGTCTAATCATTTTGTTGGCCAACTTCTGGACTTCTATTTTCATTCGACCTTACCGTATCTATGCGCCGTTTTTTTCTACTTTTTTGAGAACTACTTGGTGACTGTACATTTTTTTTTCGTTTTTTTTTTTTTTTTGCCTTTGCTACGCTTTGTTAGCAATTTATTTATGGGATTTTTTCTACTTTTTTATTTCTTTGCTGAAAACTATTATATTCAACTTTTTTGGGTTTCTTGTTGAAGACCTTAAATACATATTGTTGTTGTTGTTGTATTTTGTATTTTGGCTTTGCGTTTTGTGTTTTGAGTTGCGCTGCAAAAATTGCTGATTAAATAATTTGTATACGATTTGGCATAGCGCATAAATCGCAAGCAAAATATTTAATGAATATTATTTTATAGTAGTGTTAAAGGTTAGATATTTGAATTTATCATTCATCATTATCATTTTGATTGAGGGGATATATTTTTTGTAATAGTAAGTATATTTACTTTCCCTTTTAACATAATGAATCAACATACATATATATAAAATGTTAAATAAGGAAGTTCATTTTTGTCGGTAATTTATTAATTAATAGCACTAAAATTTAATTTAAAATATTATAAATAAAAAAGTACTGCTGAACAAAATATATGAAATAACCTATAAAATAAAATGACACCAATAAATATTACATTTAATTTTTTTTTATCTATATCATTATTTATTTTACATTTAAAATATAAAACAACATTATTAATTAAAGTTATAAACAAAATATTAATGGGAAAATGTTTTCCTTTTTTTTTGTTGGAACCGAGGTAGGTAAAACATAAAAAATATATGACTTTTCTCATTATATTATTTTATATAAAAATTGAGCTCGTTCCTAAATAAAATATATAAATTTGTATATGTATATATTTTGTAACTTTATAAACATAATATATTTTATTATTTTTCTATTTTTTTTTCTATTTTTTTTTTAATTTTATTTATTATTTATTTATTTATTTTTATTTTTTGACTTGTTTGTATAATTATGTTTATACAATTTTTTGTTAAAAATAAATTTTTTTTATCTAAAACCATTTTTCTTTTTATTATATTTTATGCAATTTTTTTTTACTTTTTTGTTAAAAACTCAATTTAAAAAATTTAACTCAATTTTTTTTCCTTTATACCCAATCAAAAGCAAATTAATTTTTTCATTTAGTCTTAAATTCAGTAGAATTAATTTAAAATTTTGAGTATATATTTTATATTTTTGCTATAAATAAATTTGTAAGATCTAAAATGCTTTTTCTTTTTAACTAATCACTACTGAATTCATTTAGTAATATTAATTTAAATCACTTTTAAACTACACTCAATTTTCGTTTCAGATAGAAATATTTTGTAGATTGCTATGGGCGAATTTCAATCGATTGCTTGCGCGTGTTTTAAATATTGTTTTATATAATTTCTCTCCCGTGTGTATTATCATAAAATATTTACTTAATTTGCTATTTGCTCAAGTTGAAGCGCAGACTTGTTGCTTTTTCTCTTGCGGGAATAAAAAGCATTTGTTGCTTTCAAATTCATGATGTTTATTTAATATTGTATGCATTTGCCATACATTTATTTGCAGTTTGCGCTTTGGGTTTTCTTTTACTTCTTATTTGTTTATTTCATTCTTTTTATCTTTTTTTTTTTGCATTTGGCTTGAGCTTTAGCGTATTTATTTTATTCCATTTTATTCTATTTTATGCTGATGCCACAATTCGACAGGTGTTGCAACCATGGACAGCATTAAACGACGTCAAAGCTGACATCGACGCTGAAGCTAAATTTTAATTTGATTTTTTATTTTTATAGCTTGTGTTTTTTCAAAAAAAATTTTCGAGCTTCAATTGCAATTCACTTGTGGCCTATATACACGTGTAATATGTTATGTAATTTACAGGTTTTAAAGTGAATAAATATTTCTTTCAATAAAGATTCAAGAGAGCCACAAATTGTATTGAAGCTTCTTGATATATTTTAGCTGTGAAAGTACGAAAGACATTTACAATTTCTATACGAAAGTATTTATAGTATAAGAGTGGACTCCATTAATTTTGAAATTTCTAGTACAGATATAAAAATATTTTAAAAAATATGAATTTCATATAAATATTATTATTCAAAAACTCAATAAGTCTATAATATTTATATGATTTATTAATTATTTTAAACTCGAAAAATATATTGAAAAAAAAAATGCTCCACTAATATTTATAGAATATTTTGATTGCAATTTTTTTTATTTGTATCTTCAATTATTATTTAAATGGTTTTTAAAGTTTAAATATTATTAATTTTGTTTACCACATTTATATTTTTTCGTTCCTTTTTTATTCATTTAATAATCTAATGAATTCCAAACATTTTTAAAAAATCATTATTCATAATTGTATTTAAGCTTCAAATATTTGAGAGATTTTTCTGGCACTTATATATTTTTTGTGACTGATTTCATTTATTTATTTTAAAATTACAAAATAACAAATTACATTTATTTTTTTATATGATATATTTTTCTAAAGTTGATTAGAGTAAATTAAAGTAATATTGAATATATAAAATAAATAAATAAATGAAAAAAAAAAAAATATTATAAAAAAAAAAAAACAATTTAAAATATTGTAAAAGAAATATATTATAAATGTTTTTATATAATTCAAAATATAAAAAATTATTTAAAAACTATTTTTTATTTTTTTGAATTATATAAAAAACAGTTTAAAATATTCTAAAAGAAATATATTTTAAATTGTTTACATTTTTTTTACAATATTTTAAATTGTTTTTATATAATTTTTATTTTATTTTTTATTTTTATTTATTTTTGTTTATTAATTTTAGATATTATCAAATATTACTTTAATTTACTATTTAGTGATCTTTAGAAAAATATATCATATTTTAAAGTTTAAAAACATTTTTTATATTATAATATATATATTTACATAACTTTTTTTTTACTCATTTATTAATTTTATAGATTACTAACATTATATTTTGTTTGCTGTTTACATTATTTGTACACTATTTTTTTGCAATATTTATCACAAAGTATTTCTGATTCATTCCCATTAGCTGCAATTAAAGTTATTAGCTCTGTATTGCCAAGTCTATCTATGGATACCGGAAGTTGTTTTCTCGCCGAGTCAAAACTGAAATATTTAGCTCTACAGCTGCTCAAAACTATCCCTCCCTTACCCCACACCCTTTGCCAATTAGACAGCAACTGATGGCAATTTTTGTGGTCGCCAAAATACGAAGAAGAAGAGAGAGGAAGAATAAACACAAGTAGCTGGCAACAAGCAACACACGAGCAGCGACACGTGCTTACAACGAAACGAGCCAGGTGGGGCAGCCAATGCATGTGTGCAAGCCAGGTGGGACAGGTGAGGGGGGGGGGGGCAGGTGTTGTCAATGTTGTAAGCCAGTGTGAAAATGGAATGTGCAGGCAGAGGCAAAGTGTGTTGTTGTTGTTGTTGTTGTTGCTGTTGCTGTTGCTGCTAGCTGCTGTTGTTTGTCTGCGCTTATGGAATTTTTTATGAATGATGCAGCAGCAGCAACAGAAGCAACAACAGCAACAACAATTGCTGCTTTTTTTTGGCGTTGATGAAGTGCTGAAAAGCAACAGCAATTGTTGCTCTTGCTTAACGCTGCATTTGTTTATGAATTAATAAAATTTTAATTATGTTGCACAAATAATTGCGCACTTGTGCAGAATAACATGACAGCCAAAAGGCAACAACAGCAACAACAACAACAACAACAACAACCAGCTAACAACAATAACTGTAAATGCTAATGGGCAAACCAAAGTGCAATTTGAATAATTGAACGCATGCACATTTTTATACATTTTAATTAAAAATTTCCTGACAGCATAAAATGCATAAATAAAAAACTAACAAAAATAATAAGAATAATAAAAATAAAAAATATAAATAAAAATATTTATGAACAGCTGGCTGAATAAACATATTGCTGAAAACATGCAATTGCCGCAAGGCTGAGCAGGCTCTAGAAAAAAGCTCGACTATTGCATTAATCAAAAAAATGTCACAAATACGAGCTCTGATTGGGTTGAGCAAAAAATAATATTTGAATATGAATAATATGAAATTTATATTATATTCATAGCTGCGTGGGATAAGCCTCTTAAATCAATACGATAATTGGATTTCAAATGTGATGTGATGAGAATCATAGAGAAAGGCGATTCATAGCTGAGAGATTGTGATTAAATGTTGGCTATGTCAACTACAGAAAGACAATAAAAGAGATAAATACTTAAAGGGTGAGTGGATAACAAATAGAGCGAGAGAAAAATAAAAAAAAAGAAAAAGAGGGAGTGAGATATATAATAATAAAGATAGAGAGATATAGAATTACGAGGATAAGTAACGAGAAAGGGGAAGAACACGAGAGAGAAGGAATATGCAAGGCAGAGAAAAACAGAGATATAGAGACTTATGGAAAGAAAAGAGAGACAGAAGCAGACAGATTGATAAGAGAGTGAAACAGAGACTCGCAATTATAAAAAAAGTGAGAAATATATTGAATAAGAAAGAAACAGACTGATTGAGAAGAGAATGAGAGAGACAGGAACAGACAGATAGAAACAAAGTGGGAGAAATAATAATATACAGTTAGAAAAGAGAAGAAGTGAACGAGAGAGAGTGCAAGTAACAGGCAGATTCATAAGAGTTGAGATAGAGGCAAACAGATGGAAAAAGAGGGAGTCAGAAAGACTAAGGACTCAAGCAAATCACAGTGTGAGAGACAGAGAAAGAGAAAGAGAGAATGAGAGAGAGAGTGAGAGAGAGAGAGAGAGAGAGAGAGAAAGAGGGAGGTAGAGTGAGATGAGTGTAGTAAAAGAGTGTTCAAATTACTGAGAAAAGGAAAATAACACTAAATGAGTGAACCAATGAAAATGAAAAGAGAAAACAGACGTGAGATGGTTATAATTATATATAAATCAATATATTTATTTTTTTAATTTTGAGAACAAAGTATAAAAAGCAGTTGTTTCTGATTTCTTAATACACTTTTTCGCTATCTTGACATAAATTTATCGTGATACCTGTCAATCACAAAGAAAAGAACTATGACGCGAGGTTTTTTTTAAAGAAAATAATGTTAGATCTGAAATTCCAAAAAATGTTAATGAAATACCTCTGACAAGTTATAATCACTAATTATTTAAATAAATAAAAAAAATGGAAGAATGAATTTGAAATCAAATATTGAAGTGTTCTATGACAGCTTTCATGTTATTTGACTCTATATCTGCCGAATCTGTTTATCCATACATAAATATAGATATATAACATATACATATAATATATATACATTGTTTATTTATAACTCAGTATTATTGCTCAAATCTCCAGCATTATGAATGTTGTCCTCTTGAGAAATATTAAGCAGACTTCCTATTCATATATACATAGCAATGAAGGAGAGAAAAATCCTTTATAAACTCAGCTATAACTCACTTCTCCCTGTCTCTCTCTCTCTCTTGCTCTCCTTAAGATCAGGCTTCATACATTTCACTATTATTATGGCACAGGTAGCAATAAAGCAAAGATTTGTATTATTTTATTCATTTTAAATACTCAAGATAAGATCAAAAGATAAACATGTGTTTAAAAATTGAGCATGCCAGCATACATATTTATTTTTTATTTTTATTTAAATTTTATATCTTTATTTATTTTGAACTGTTCATCCATGAACTCTTCTACACAATATTCGCACACTTGACCCCAGCTGAAACTGATCTACATATGCACAAAAAAAAAAAAAATGAAAAAAAAAAGAAGAAGAACTCTTGATTAGCTTAACTTTAACTTTCAGTTGAAGTTACTCAGCACAGAATTCTACGTATTGCTGGCATCAAGTGACTTTTAGCGATATATGTACAAATATAAATATATACATACCTATATACATACATTATTATGTATATAGACTCTTATTTTTTAGTCATATCTAAGCGTTCGTTCACACACAAACAACAGATTATGTACAATGTGTTCAAATTACACGGCTTATCATTCAATAAAATTCAGGAGAATTCATTAAAAAAAAAACAAAAAAAAATAAAAAAAAACACGAATAACAAGAAGCAAAAGAAAACACGATGAAAAGAACCAAAAGGAAAAAAAAGAAGTGAACTAAACAACATATTTAAATATATCGAATTTCCTAAAAGTAAATAAACGAAGCCAAAGCCAAAGCCAAAGTTTGGCGAACTATTTTGTACCTAATGCGTAGGCCAAAGGCATGCCACAATAATAACAACAACAACAACAACAATAGCAACGAGAGCACAACTGAAGAGCCAACCAAATTCCTGGTAAAGCTCAAATCCTGTTTACTTCCTTTGAGCTACCTAAGCAAGCTGAAGACACAGCCACTAAATCTTCTATAGGTAGTTTTCTTCTTCTTTTCAGATGCTTTTGTATCTGCTGCATATGTGTGTGTGTGTGTGTGTGTGTGTGTGTGTGTGTGTGTGTGTGTGTGTGTGACTGTTTATGTGCTTCGGTTTTCATATATCGTCTCGTCGCTGATTTATTATTTACTTTATAAAAAATGCCTCTGCCTCAGCATCAGCCTTAGGTTTGGCCTTAGCTTTGGCGAATATTTTTCTCATCATTTGTGTTTGTTGGTTTTTTATTTTATTATTTCGGGCGACTTTTGCTTAATTTGTGAAACAGCTTCTATCCATTAGAAAGAGAGAGAGCGAGAGAGAGTGAGTGAGAGAGTGAGGGAATTGCACATCTACCAGGCAGACGTTTCTTCACGGAAATCTTGTTAAATTTCGCTTGATTGAATTTGCCTGCATTTGGCGGTTTCTTTATTATTTTTTTTTTTTTTTTTGATTTCTCTCCCTCTCTCTGATTTTGATTTGGATTTTTTTCTCTTCTTTTTCTTTTGTATTTGTCAAGCGCCTCAAATTGACCACACGCACAGCATCCGAGAAGCCATAGCTGAGCGAGCTGGTGAAATGTTTCTTATGTAACTCATAAATTGCAATACAAACACATATATCAACATTATAAAACACACACACACACACACACACACACGCACACACACACATTCGCACACTTAGTTCTCTAACCGCACAATTTATGGCAAGGAAATGAAACATAAACAAGTTTTATTGGCATTTCTTCAGTATTAGAACGAAACGAAAATACTCTAGGTTATATATATATAAGATTTGAAATCAAGTTTTGTTAGGATAACATTAGTTATATGGCTTAGACTTAGGGTAACTGAATATACTATATACCCTATACTTGCCTCTAG
Source organism: Drosophila hamatofila (assembly GCA_035045345.1). Taxonomy (NCBI): domain Eukaryota; kingdom Metazoa; phylum Arthropoda; class Insecta; order Diptera; family Drosophilidae; genus Drosophila; species Drosophila hamatofila. The sequence continues at coordinate 16,169,158 of JAWNPA010000019.1, read as the reverse complement.
CCAAAATCCACATATTATACACTACACTACACACCACACTTTAAACAGTAGTATGTATATATTATTAGAATTTAAATAAATTAATTTATATTTTTTTTATCTATCGCTCTTTTTGTATCTTAATATCCACAACGCGTCATTAAATATGATAAAGATTTTGTATGAAAATACCGCTGAAAATACATACATATCTGACTTTTTTACCGACATTTTCTAAAATTTAGAAAATCAACAATCAATCTACCCTATCAGTATATATTATTCTTTATTTTCAGCACATTAAAAGCAATTTAATAAAGCAATTAATTTAATTGTAAATATGTTAAAAATATAAATTTACTTTTATGTTCGAGCGCAAATATTTCGAGCTGCCCTCTAAAACTTCATAAAATAAAAATCTACTTTCTTTGTCAAGATTACAAAGTTTTCAGACTACTTTATAGTTTATTATTATTATTAATTTATTACTTATTTTATATGATTTTAATAACTTCTTGAAATATAAATTTGCATTTATCTTCACATTAGGAGCGAGAGCTTTTTAATCTACCCAAAGCAATCTTCGATCTCATCTATAATATAATACTTTATGTATTATGTATATTATTAAACATATTTAATTAAATGGTAATCTTTTAATACATAAGTTAATCATCTTTTAGATATCTAAAACGAAACAGTGTATTCGCGTAAAGCTAGTAGTATTTAAAATTTATATATTCTGTATATTCTTAACTGAAATATTTACAAAAAAAAAATAAAAATAAAATAAATAAAATAAAAAAGAAGTGAAATTTTATTCAAAAAGGGTTTTGATTTATTTTTATGTAGCTTAAATATTACTGTAGAACAAATTATCGCCTTATAATTGTAATTAGTTTTTATTTTATTAAAAAGCTAAGAATAATTTTATATTCCTTTTTAATAAAAGTCAATTTATTATATCAATTTAAAATTAAAGTGAATAAATTTTATATTCATTCAACAACATGCACTTTACAATAAGCTTAAAGAAATATATATAATTTAATCGAATTAGCTAAAAATGCTAAAAAGCAAGAGTAAAAATTTATTTAAGAATAAATTTTAAATTAAATATATTCTAATTGTTTTTTATGAAATAATAATTGTTTTTATAAATACTAAAAAATAAAATTAAATAATTCAATAAATATATATATTTTGTATATACTTTTTTAATAATTTAATATTTTAAATAAATATATACTTTTTATTTAATTACTTAATAAATATTTCTTTATATATTTTTTAAATTATTTAATATATTTAGAATTAAGACTAAACACAAGACTATTTAATAAAATATAAATTTAAAAAAATCCAATTTCAAATTCTGATTAGATGGACTAATTCCTTTGCTAGCAATATATCACCCAATTTTCCAGCCACTGTTACCAAAGATCTAATCCATAGCTCAAGCCTGGCATATGGTTAGGGCAATTGAGACAATCAGCTGGCTAGAAGCAAAAGCGTGTTAGCAGCACAGAGGAAGCTGAAAGCTGGAAGATTGCAATAAAGTCACAGCGTGGCAGCTACCTAAGGTGGGGACCGCAGATGCCCCCGTATACAGCATGGTTAATAAACCAAAGCCACGGGAAAACCGCAAAGAAAATGCTATACAGCTGAAGAGAAAGAGATGGAGAGAGAGAGAGAGAGATGGGGAGAGAGATGGGTAGAGAGCGTGTGTAAACTGGCAAAAGATGAAGTTCGCTGCACAATGAGATTTATTTATCGTGATTGTGCGCTTAATTGAAAATTGTTTGAAAGGCCGCACATGACGCGGCTACTTGAGAGCGCAACAGGAATCGCTAGACTTGCTAGCTAGTCGTAGTCGTAGTCGTAGTCGTAGTAGTAGCTCCAAGAGTTGACTCTCATATATCAATGTGACCCATCTGAGTGCGCTATGGCTCTTCGAACTGTCATGCTTAACGGTATTTTTTACCACACACACACACACACTCACACATATATATATATGTATATACACACTGACACAGATTTTTGTTTTGCTCGCTCGCTCGCTTGTTATTTGGTATTTTCATCTCCTGCGAGCGACTTTTACGAACAATTTGTCAACGACATGGACAATGATAGCAGCAGAAACAGTTGCCAGTTGTAAAATTAAAATGTCAAAGCCGGCAACAACCACTGGGCTAACGCGCAGGATATATATGGCAAGCCAAGCCATGGCAAGCCAAGCCATGGCAAGTGCGGGGCACCACCATCAATGGAACCCATCAACCACCCATGGAGCCAAAGGCCTCCAGCTGGCAGTTGTCAAGCAACGCAGCAAACGCTCGCATTCAATCAGTTCTCAAATGCGTTGAGAGTAACGCACACATATTTTGTTCTAAATGCTGGGCGGGCGTGCGTTTGTGGGCGGGGCAGCTATCCACTTAGCCTCGAGGGAGGTTCCGCATGGCTGGCATATGCCATGGATATGATCATGTCTTTAAATAAACCCATTTATTGGTTATATAGAAAAAAAAAAAAAAAAAAAAAACTAAACATTTCTGATTCATTTTGTGACAAGGCAATTATGTCTTGAATATAATAAGTTTATGTAATAAGGCGTTTGCCTGGAATAATGCAAAATTTTGTTGGACTATAAAAAATATATATATAATATTATGTAAAAATACCAAAAATATTTACAAAACTTACAGGAAATCAAAAGTTAGAAGAATATTTCATCATTTAAGCTCGATTTGAGTAATTAGATATATATAAAAAAAATCTTATACAAATATAACATGACAATAAAAATATTTCATCAATTTACAAAAACTTTATTAAAGTTTATATACAAATTTAAATTGTTTTACAGAAAAACTAATATTTTATTATATCAGCTTAAATTGAGTTATTAAAAAGAATTTAAAATTTAACCTATTTATATTTGGCTAATTTTGACTAATATTTTCTCAAAATTTTCATCAGAAAGATATAGTTTTCCATAATTTTATTATTTAATTGAAGAAGCACTAAATAATATTTTTTTTTAATTTTTTATATATAATTGTAACATTTTATTTAAAGTTTAAACGTTTACTACTTATTTAAAAAAAAAAATATTATGAGACCAAAAAAATAAAAATAAAATAAAAATGAAAATAAATAAATAAAATAAATAAATAAAAATCAAAGCAACAAAAATTATTAGTAATAACTATAACAAAATAAAATAATGCTTATTAAATAATTATAATACTGTATTTGAATACTTAAAAAATTTATTTAAACAAAAAATATTTGATTAATAAATATAACTTTATTTGTATAGTTATTAATATTTTTACTTTATTATTATTATTTTTTATTCTTTCTAAATATTGTCTACTATTTAAAACTAAAGCAATAAAATAGATATTAAATGCCACATAAAGTTTTCGACAAGATTTATTTAAAAAAATTTTTAATTTAATGTAATTATATTCTATCTATAAAAATTAATAGTAAATATATTTATTTATGTAAATAGCTTACAATATGTTGCATATAATATATATATTTATCCTACTGAAGACATACACAACATAAAATCTGTGTGTTTGAAAATATACAGCATTTTCTGTAAAACAAAATCAAAATCTTTCAATCTTCCTAAGGAACAACACTAAACACATTTGCTATCCCAAAAAAAATAGTTATACTCTTTCGATACTCTTACTTTACTCTTTCAATGAATTTTCAACACTGTTTCAAGGACACCTAATACAGTTTCCTATTGCAAACATCCCCTCACTAATTATCTCTCATTTCTTATTTGGTTGCCATGCGACAAAGCTCTTAACTAGCCAACCTGCTGCCTTAACAAGCAGCATATGCTTAGAGCTATGCTTAGTGTGAGTGAAAGAGAGAGAGAGAGAGAGAGAGAGAGGGGAGCTACTCTAATGGCATGGAGCTAACCCACACCCACCATCCACATTCAGTTCGACGGGCGGTCTCTTCGCAGTACAATTCCATCAGTTAGAATAACATAAAATACTTTACAGAAAAAGCGCTCAATGGCATCCTTGACAAGTCGCTATACCGCCCGTTGGCTTCCGTTGGATTCGTTGTAATGTAATGTGTTCTACCTTCGCCCTCCAGTACCACACCCCCAGCACCCGCCCATCCAGATAGCCCTGAATTTTTACTTTGATGTGTGTGTGTGTGTGTGTGTGTGTGCTTCTGTTTTTGACTTGTTGCTTATTTGGAGTCGATTTTCGAAGTTTGATAAATAAATTCGAGGTCTTATAAATTGAAATTGAAGAACTTAAGCCTATTCTGTATAAAAATCTATATTATAAAGTTGTGTTAGTGCAAAAATTTTGTTGAATAAACAGCTATTTAAATATAGTTATCGTTAATAGTATTTATTACCTTTGCTTGATCGACCCATAGTTGAGAGTTAAATGTATTCTATTCTTGTTTTAGTGTTTTTTAAGTAATTTATTTAATTTCAATATTTTCATTCGATAGTTGCAATAGTTTTTCTTTTAAACTAACCCAGCTTATAAGGTAATATAATATAATATAACTATAATTCCTTTTGAAATGTTACATTTAAGTAGTTTTTATTATTTAAATAATTGTAAAAAATATATAAAATTAATAGGAAAGAAGACATTAAAAAATAAAGTTCTTAAAAAATAAAAAAAATACAAACACTAAAATAAAAAAATTAAAATAAATAATATCTAAATAATAAATTAAAACGTAAAATTATCACTTCTAAAATAAAAATATTACAATAAATAAAATCTAAATACTAATGGAAAATATAAAAATAATAGTATTAAAATAAAAATATAAAAAGTAAGAAAATTAAAAAAATAATAAAATAAAAATAGAAAATATAAATATATATATAAATAATAGAAAAATTAAAAAATTTAAAAATATCATAAGCAGATTCTAGAATCGATTGATAAGCTTTCATATATATAATTCTTGTTATATAAGTATTGATTTGAAATTGTTTAAATTAAAATATGAAGTGTCTTACAACTTACTGAAATAGAGTGTTTAAATAAAACAAATGAAAGTACAATTTTGAAATACAAAATGTAATTACTCTTACCATCATAATTTATTAAAATATATATTTAAAAAAATTATATAATAAATCTTAGAAAGAAAATCAAAATGTCTTTAAGTAAGCTCGCCATAATAAATAAGCCCATAGCTCCATAACACCTTCAATTCGACTTCCTACATTTAAAGTTAAATGAAATCAGGTTAATATCTCGTCAGCCAGTTAAAAATCCCCCCAGAGCGACTAAACGTGTGAGTTTTACGAGCTGGCTGAAATTTTAAGAGGCTTTCAATTTAATGGGCCAACGCGATGTGTTAAGAACAACCAACAACAGGCCAGGTGAAATAAATTGCAGAATATCCGAAATGCATGCAAAAAACGATTTGTGCATTGCATTACATATACAGTGATAAATGTATGTGTGCATATGTATGTATGTGTGTGTGTGAGTGTATGTAAACAGGCAGGAAAGAGTCAAGTTTATTTATTGGTCGATGTCTTATGACAATATCCTTTGTGCGTTTCTTTTTTTCCTGTTTTGCACCAGGTGTCGACGACTGCGTGCGTCAATTACTTAATTTTAATGGCTTTTATTATGCACTCGCACACACACTCATACACCCACACACACACACGCATGCACACAGTAAACTGCATCTATAAACAACGCCCGCTGTGTGGGCTATTAAAAAAGTAAATAAAAGCTCATGAAGTCAAGTTGGTAAATGTCTCTGGACATGACAGTATGCATTCGAATAAAGTTAATTAGGCTATAAATAGAAAAGCAGAAGCTTGTTAGCTTGTTAGACAATGCTAACAGGAAAAGTCAGTAAGTGAATGCGTTGAATGCGTAGGTGGCTTGATGGCCAATAAGTAATTTGATAGAACTTTCATATTCCTGATTTAAGTCATGCATTTTATATTTAATGATATTTTTGTCGCATGCATTATATTTAGCTATCTATTATTAATGTAAAAAATTAAGAAAATTCTTTCCGATTTTCTTTAAGCTCTCCAATCCAACAAATTTCTTCTGCCTGAATGATTCCTGATGCTATTTCTTTATTTTCTCATAAATATAATTGAATTGAATATAAAAAACAAATTTTTAATTGAATATTTATACTGAATAAAATTAATCCGACTCGAACAACTCATAGCAAATTTCTTCTGCCTGACTGAAGCCTTTTATTTTTGCAGCTCTATATATACATTTATATTTTACATATAAACATATATATGTTTATTTACTATGCTTGCATATGTATACGTATGTATGTGTATGTATATGCAGACAATGGAAATGTTATAAAAACTATTGCAAGTGCTAAGAAAATTGATTCGTAAAATTAATTTTTTTACTTAAAAAAATGTAGAAGAGTTGTATATTAATATTCAAATAATTTAATAATAATTCACACTTTTAAAATATTATTATCATTAAAATTATTTTTAATTATTTATAAGGTGTACATTTATTAAATTATTTAAATTATTTAATTATAATGCAGAATTTTAAAAAATATTATTTTTATTTAATTAAAAAATGTGTATTAATATTAGAAATTAAAACATTTTTAAATCTTTTTATTTTTCAATAATTATAAGCTTTAATAAATTGTAATATATATTTATAATTTGTATATGTATATATAAAATAATTTATTTAATGTTAGAAAAAAATGTTTAATATAGATATAGTAATAATTAATAATCTTATAAAATTATAATTTGTTTTCATTATAAAATTTTATGAATTTAAAATTTTATTAATAATGCGTATAAGAATTTATAAAATATTTTTTTCTAATTATTAAAAACGCATTTTAAATTAATTCTTGAGCCATAATGTAATTTTGCATTATATTCAACAAACAGGTTGCATATAATAATTTGTAAATATTTTTATAATTTGTTTTCATTATAAACTTTTATAGATTTAAATTTATATTTATAATACGTATATGTATAAAAAATGTTTTCTAATTATTAGAAAACTGTATTTTTTATTAATTCTTTGACAATAATATATTTCAGTATTATATTCAATAAAATATTAAGTAATATTAAGAAACAGACTTCAAACTGCGCAACAGGTTGCACTGGACGCTGACCTATATGAATCCAATCAGACAAACGATTTCAGCCAATTGGAATATATAAAATTACTATATACTTATCTATATATGCATGTGTATATACGATATAAATATATTTGACTATAATATATAGCTCACCTGCTTGTCTAAATAGAAAACCAACTCCCACAATCGCTGCAGACTCTGGCGATTTGGTTTCTTGGCGGGGGGTTGTTGGGTGGAAGTCCGAATTTGAGTTTGAGTTGAAGTTGGCTTTTTATACATCAACAACAACAACAACACAACAAACTATCCACTTGTTGCTAACTGTCGACTTTGGCAATTGCGCGTGTGTTGGATTCGTATAGATTTTGTTTATGACGCCTGCTCACACACCCAACAGCAAATAAACAAAACGCAGGTGTCGACTTCTCCTTGTTGTTGTTGTTGTTGTCGTAGTTAAATTATGACGGAGACGCCAGAGTACGAATAAAACAAGCACACACACATACAATACACACAATAACACACCGCGAACTTTCAATTACGCACTAAACGTAACAATGGTACAAACGCATTGCAAAACGTCTTCAGCTTCTTGGCACTGCACCTGGAATTTGTTTATGAAATTCAATTGTTATTGTTGTTGTTTTACAACAAAAACAAACAGCTGCATACTCTTGTCGTTTTAGCGGTATGGTGAGTATGCGCAACCCGCATCAAATTCACACACACTTTACATTTAATAGCATTTGCGCAATTATTCGGTGGCACTTTGAATATTTTATACGTCATTAAAGAAAAACACATTTAAAAACGTTAAATTAAATGTTAAGCAGCAGCGCAAAAACAAAATAACAATAATAAAAAGTGCAGCGTTTAATAACACTAGTTGAACACTTGTTCAGTGCTCACTGCTGGGCGTTCACAACTGTTGAGAACAGCTGAGCGGCGCTGCGTAGCAGTTGCGTAGATGCCGATAGTTGTATTTGCAATGCAATTGGCAGAGATTGTTTAAAATGTTGAATAAATGACAAAATAATAGTTGCATTAATTAATAATAAGCATAATTAAGTTGTAAATATTATGCATTTTATATTTTTATTATTTTTATTTTCATATTTTTAATTTCAAATACCGTTGCTATTTACTCACGATATTTCGCTCAGCTGTTTGTTTGGCTTTTAGCATTTTCCAGCACTGCTGCACATGCTGTGTCGAATTTATTTGCCTTTTGCGGCTTTTATTTGCCTGGAGAACTGGAAATAATTTGCTGCCCCCCGCTTGCTGCATTTAAGATGAGCGAATTTCAGACGTGGCTCAACGATCAGCTCCGCCAACTCAATACAGATGAGAGTGTCTTTGGTGCATACATCATTGGCATTCTCGAGGGAGAGGAGGAGACACAAGATGAGAAAATCGAGGCACTCGAGGAGATTCTCAGCGGCACCGAAGTGAGTTGAGTTAAAGAGAAAGATGCATATATAGTAACTCCCACTTGCAGGCCACCAACATAGAGGAGCTGGTGGCGAGCATTCTGCAGAAATGGCTACAGAGTCATCCCAGCGCCGATGAGCCCCCCAAAAAGGGTCTGGACATCGATGTCAATGCACAGCTGGCCAAATTGCTCGAACAGCAGAAGCTGCAACCCGCCGCCAAAGAGCGCGAATATACCGAGGAGGAGCTGCGCATTAAGCAGCAAATACTAGCGCAATACTCACAGGTTTTTCTCTGATTGATATTCAAATTAAATTGCATCTAAATTCGCTTAACTTCTAGACTGCTGTCAGCGAGGAGGAGGATGAGGATACGGATGGCGAGTGCGCCGAGCCCAGCGGCTCCAGCGTCATGGCGCCCAACACCAACAAATCGGATGTGGCCAATTTGGCCAAAGAGAAGCGGGAGCAGGCGCGTCTGGAGAGTGCGGCCAAAAAGCAAAAGGACAAAGAGGATCGCGAGAAGCAAAAACAGCTGCGCGAAGAGAAGAAAGAGAAACGCAAAACCGTCAAGGGTGAACGTCGCCGGTAACCGGGGCCAAGAAACCAAGAAACTAAAACCCAACAACAAAAAAGAAAAACAAAATCCGTCTGCCAACTCCTCAGCCTCAGCCTAAGCCCAGCTCCCAAAAATTTACACTGTCTCGCAAAGACATTAAGAAACGAATACCAAGAGACACAAAACTCCATGAATACAGTCAGAATAGTAACTATATATATATATATTATATATATAATTTGCATTGCAAAAACGAGTTGTAATTATTATAATATCAATGTATTTTGTTGCGCATTGCGTTGATATTTCAAATTGTTTTTACTAAATTAAATTTAAAGTCGTTTTCACAATGCCGCAAAATTTTCATTCGATTTCTAACGCTAACTTGGCCATCTAATTAACTTCTAGGAATTATGTATAGAACGCATTTTGTTTTTCCTTTGTAAATATCTCATTAATAGTTTAGTTTTTTCCATTTATCCTTCGTCCTCATCGTCATCCTCATCATCTTCATCCACATCCTCCTCCTCATCATCATCGTCGTCTTCGTCCTCCTCCTCCTCCTCCACATCATTCTCATCCTCGTTTGGCTGCTTGGCTGCTGCTCCTGCTGGCTCCTGATCAGCGGTGTTATCATTGTTATCATTCTCATCGTTTGGATGAGATTCATTTGGATTCGGTTCATTTGCCACCGCCGCCTCAGCCTCCGCCTGCAGCTCTGTGGAGAGTTTCTTGATAGCCTCTAGATCAGCTAATTGAATGCGTCTATTGTTAGGATCCAAGCAATTGACTTTGACATCTATGAAATCACTAATATGCTGCTCATCCCAGCTGGAATACTGAAAGGGATATTGAAGTGTATAATAAACGATCTATAGGAAAATATACTAAAAAGGATATTATATATTAATATTGTCAAGTACTTAAAATAGGAGGATATTAAATATTGGAGGATATAAATATTAATATTAAAAATTTATAAGTACTTTAACTAGACTTTTAAGAGGCACAATTTTGATAATTTTTTTTTTAAATTGGAATTTTAATTCAAGTATTATATTTGGTCATTTTCACAGAATAAAACTGTTTTTACCGCCACCTATGGGCCAATAGGGTAAGTAGTTTGCGCACGCTAACGTACTTATAAACACGTAAGCCTTAACGTAGGCAACGTATTACATTCCAGTGAATTTCCAACGAAATATCGATGGGCTCATTTCAGCAACACGAAAACGGGAAATTGTACCTAACGGAACAATAGGATACAGTAATAAAAATTGGAGCATGCAAAGGGATTCCATGTTGAAAGAGATCACTCTGAGAGAAGCGCAAAAGAAAATAGTCTTTACAATTGGCACTTGCAAAGGAAATATTTGTGCAAGTTCTTATATTAAGATTGACTGACAAGAAAGTACCCTCGCGATGGACACAAGAAAATAAGTATATGTAAATATGGTCAAATTAAGAGTAACAGACAAGAAGATACCCTGCAATTGACATCAAGTAGATGTAGGGTGTTTTTTCTTAACGAACAAAAAGATATCCTGTCGTTAGCATCTGGCAGATAGAGTAGGGAATATATCTTTAAACTGATAATGAGATACCCTGTGGAAGCATGAGCAGAACCCTATAATATTATGTATGTATATAATTTTTCAGAATTTATCAATTGCTGTGATTTATTTGGATCTAAATATAATATAACACATGCGGTAATAAAAATAGTAGTAGTAGTACTGTTGGACAAAAAAACTCATTATTTTGAAGCAATTTGAATCGAATATTAAGATTACTATATACCGTAATTAATTTAATATTTTATTAATTAATTTATATGTTGATATTAAGTTACTCAGTCTCTACATTTTTTTATCCAACATTTAGTATTCAGTCGTACTACTATTTTTTTTATTTACCACAACTGTACATATGTATGAGTTTCAATCACATATATAATTTCTCTTGCAACTCTCTAGCTGATATAGTGATTGAAATCACCACAATTTTGTATAGGTATTTAAAATTTATATAATAATTAATTTAAGAACTTCGAAATGTTGCCTTTTGCATGTTACAAACACTTTAGCAGATAATCAGCATACCCTATTATAATCAATCTAAATTACGAACAGGGTATAAATGAGTTGCCAATAGCAGCTGAGCTAGATCGCTGCAAACAGCGACGCCGGCAGATAGCTGCCTGCAGCGGCATCTGCTGCAGCCTACAACGAGAGCGCAAGGAGGAGAGCACGAAATTCGCTCAGTTCCAATAAACGGTACTTATTGAATGCCTTTTGACTTCGATTGCTTTTTCTTTGCGTATCAAAAAGAGCGCAAAGAGGAGAGCACGCTGAGCGGCAACGGTACTTATTTAATGCCTTTTGAGCTTACTGCTTTTTTTTGGCAAATTTATTTATGGAGCTAAAGTAAAGCAAAGACTCTTACCACAGAGCTGGAAGTGAAGAGCAGCTGCTGCTCCTGCGGCTTGGCCGCGTCCTCTGTCGTCTTAACGCGCAAATATTTCTGCAGCAGATTCGTTTGCTCATCCTTGCGCCAGAGACAGAGACGACTATTGAGCAGCCAATTCGTGTCCAACAGATCCCGTTTGTTGATCAACAAATCCAATTGGGACACTTTATTGAATTGCTTTTTGGGCGGCAGACTTCCACGCTTCGCCGTGGAAGTGCTCGCCGCGGCGACATTTTCGAATTCGCCCTCACTGGGCTCCGAGTCCAGGTTGTTGTCGTCCTCCTCATCGTCCAGAGACTCGAAATCTTCGTCACTTACCTTGGGCACAATCGCGCGTCGCCTCGACTTCGATGCAGTCGCTGCTGCTGCTGCCGCTGCAGTCGCTTTGCGTTTGCGTCCAGTGCTGCCAGCGTCGCTGCCGCCGCCAGCGCCAGCGCCGCTGCTGCTGCTGTTGTTGCCATTGGCACGTGGCGGCTGCTTCTGTTGGCGCTTCTTGTTGGGCCGCCAATCCTCCTCGGAGTCGTCGTCATCGGGACTATAGTCCTCCTCATCGGAGTCCAAATCGAATGTGGTGGTCACCAGCTCCGTGCGACTACGCATTTTACACCTGGTTTAACGGCCCAAAAGGAAATTCTCTATCCGGATTTTTTTTTTGTCTTTAGCGCTGCGCTGCGTCTCAAAGCTGACTGAAAATTTGCTATTGCTGTTGCTGTTGTTGTCGTGGTTATTGTTGTTGTTGTTGGTATTGCGACTCCCACATTTGTATTCGTTTGGGAGAAAATTGCAATACATCTTCTCTGCAGCAGCGTTAGCCTTTTTTGGGGGTTGTTTCTCTCTTTGGTCTCTTGTTCTCTCGCTCTCACTCTCTCAGCTTCATGCAAAAGCTTTTTGTACCTGAAAGCTAGCGACAGTATTGCATTCACCGGAAGTGAAGTAAACAGTGAGAGAGAGAGAGAGAGAGAGAGAGAGAGAGAGAGAGAGAGACATACATATTGTATGACTTTCAATTGAAAGCTTGAAGCTTTCGTTGAGAGTTAATTGCAGTAAATGCAAAAGCTTTTAAGTTGAGCAACTTTAAATGGAGTAGGAAACATATACTATTTAAGTTAAATAAATAAAATTAGAATTAAAATTAAAATACAATATATTAAACATTAATATTTATTTTGTATTAAACAGAAAGCTTGTCCCTTCATCAGTTAACATGACTTTCAGATAGAAGCTTTTAGCCTCAGTTGACAGTTAAGTTCAGTAGATGCAGAAGTTTGTAAGTTGAGCAAATTTTGAATAGAGTAAAATATGTGTGATATACAATCAAAATAGGTAAATAATAAATAAAATTAAATAAACAAAATTTAATATTATATTAAACAAAACAATTTTTTCTAAACTAATAAAATCATAATAATTTTTTTGAAAATATTATATTAAATAAAAGTTAAATATCTCCACTAAGGCTGGAGATAAGAAATAATAAAATCATATTAATAAATAAATATTAAATAAAATAAAATAAAAATATCATTAAAATTATTAATGTTACAAGTTTTTAATCTATAAAACTTTAAAAAGGCAGGAAAAATGAAATATTAAAATTAAATTAATAAATAAATCAATAAAATAAAATAAATTTTTTTAAAAATACATTAAGCAAAAAGCTTTTTACTGAAGCGCTTGAAATGGTAACAGTTTTTAATATATAAAACTTAAATAACTTAGAAAGATTGAAGACATAAAATAGTTGAATTAAATAAATAAACGGTAAATAAAATAAAATAAATAAATATTTATCAAATATATTAAAAAAAAACTTTTTACTGAAGCGCTTGAAATGGTAAAAGTTTTTAGTCAATAAAACTTAAATAAGGTATTTATTGAAATATTTAATTTAAACAAATAAATTAATAAGCAAATAACAATTAAATATTGAAATATTATATTGAACAAAAAGCGTTCTCCTAAAACACTTAAAATGGTAAAAGTTTTTAAGCTATAAAAACAAATTTGTTCCACTTGATAAGCCAGACTTCTGATATTACTTTGGGTACTAAAAATTGAACATCAGAGTATTATGATAAATATAACGTTTTTATTTTAAAAACAATTTGAAACAAGTATTACAGTTAACATATGCTGTAATTATGTAGTACGTAAAAGCTAATGAACTGATAATTATAAAAGATGATGATAGTGATTAAAATGATATATAATACAACTGATCATATTAAAATGATATATAATACAACTGATCATATATCATTTCAATCACCATCATCGTCTTTTATAATTATCACTTCATTAGCCTTTATCATATTATTTCTTTTACAGCCGTTTTCCTTCCGTTTGCTTTTGAATTCCAGGCGAGTTTTGTCCAGCTTTAACAGACGCTGTCGAAATTCATGCATTCGCTTAGCGCTCAGCTTAGGCGGCGTCTTTGGGCGGGAGTTAGTGTTGTTGTTGTTGATGTTGATGATGTTGATGGTGTTGTCTTTGTTGTTGTTGATGTTGATGGTGTTGTCTTTGTTGTTGTTAATGTAGTTGTTATTTTTTTGGCTGAGCTGCTGCCTTTTCAATCTTCGAATCTGATCTTCACTTGATTCTCGTCTCACTCTCTCTCTCTGTCCCTCTCTCATATCCAACTGCAACAGACGCCGATGCAGCTCACGTGTGCGTTGGCTGCTCGTTAGAGCGGGCATCATTTGAGGCAGTTCCTTGGGCCGTTCCAAGTTCATGAGACGCTGGCGGAGATCGCGCATATGCTGGGCACGCGGCAGGGCTGAAGAGGAAGACTGACGCCTAGACTGCTCGGCAGTCAAGTTGCTTGACTTAGCTCTATTTATTGTACGGCTTGCCATGTCCACCTTCATCAGTCTCTCTCGCAGTTCATTCAAATCATTGCGACGATTATTTGATCTGCCTTCGGTTGAGGCTGGCACAGGGACTGGAAATAAATACATTTCATATATTTACAAAATATATACCAATTATAAATAAACACATTTACAACTGTTTTTTGTCTGCTGCATTTCGACGGATTCCTGTTTTATTTCCGTACTCAGACGCTCTTCTATTTTAATGGGTCCTATGTCCATTTCATATTCAGGTACACTGCAGTCTTCCTGATATTCCTGTTTGATGCAGTTTATATCTATATGTTGCTGCATTTTTAAAAACTTATTGCACTAGTTAAAGATATTTCTACAAAAAAAAAAAAAAAATTGTTTATGTCAGCTGTTTCTAGAGAAGCGAGCAGGGCAAAAGTAATTTATTCGATACCTATCGCAATGTAACAAGTTTGCGATATAGCATCGATTATTAGTTTGGCGCAAAAATAATGATTTTAAAATAATGCTGCTTAAGTAAAACATTTAAAATTTTTCAACAGTTTTAAATTACACTTTGCATAAACAACAAAATAAAATAGGATATAAAAATAGAATAGAATAAAAGATAATAACCTGCAGTAAAGAAATATACAAAAAAAAAACAATATAAAATTAGAAGCAAATCATTCATTATCTGGCATATAATTAGTTATTAAAGTAATTTTTAAATATATTTGACGATAGAGGAAAGCAGTTTTGTTTTTAAGCATTCATATTTTTTTTTTACAAACTTACAATATTTTATTTATTGATCATTTACTCTAATATATACTAATATTAAGTTAAGCCAATAACCATATATTGTTAGAGGTTAAGCTCTATACTTTTAATCTCGCCATATTACTCTACAACATCCTATTTACAATCGTAACATCTTGGGTCTGCTCTCTATCAATTTTGATTTATCTCACAATTTTTGGAAGATTGTAGTTTCTAATTAGAACTACTAGCGAACTGCGCAACTGGAAAGGTGAGAAAGTCACAAATATCAGTTTTCTTAATATGTACTCATTACTTTAGTCTTTGATGCTTAGCCTCTTTTTCATTTTTCCACTGGCTCTCTCAAAATTGTAATATAGTCCTCTGCGCACTGGAATACTCACGGATTTCTAGTTAGTTTTCTCTCTCAGTTTCTTAGAGAGGGAGAGAGAAGCAGCATCAGATTTTATTTTCTAAGGAGAGCAGCAAAGTGAGCAATTGGAATAGAGAGGCTATTGCTGCTATACAAATGTACATATGTATGTATATAATATACATATATACATATGTACATGTATAGTCAAGATGTCAGACCTTAAGTTGATCACAATAAGTAATTTACTAGTTGAGCAGGACATTTAGCAGTATACGCACAGGAGCAGACGGTATTTAATTACATACAGACATATGTATGTACATATGTATGCATATTTATACTTATATTTAAAGCTTTAACTCTATTAACATCCAAAAACATACAAAACTCCTGACCTGTAATTATCAAATATATATATTATTTTATTATTATTTTTTTATTCTTTAATATAAGCAATTCGCTCACAAGTTGCTTCGTCTGCCTCCTCCTTGCATGTTTTTGCTTACAGCTGCATCGCATTTGTATAGTCTGCTTTGGTGTTTTCCTCATTCGAAGTTTCTTCCATTTTGTGGAATACTTCCCGGCTGCTACAGTTATTATTTATTAGGTATGGTATAAAACTGCTACGAGCGATGAAAGATATTCTCGTGTAGCTGTAGCAAGTTTCTTAAGTATATAGATGCAATAGATAGATCAATAAGATATTTAGAAACATGAAATTTTTGATGTCGTTTTAAAAATTTTATTTTATAAACATTTACTTTTTTAAATCACAACTCAGTAAAATTTTATGCTAAAATACCTATTTTGAATATAACAAACCTAAGCTGAAACTAAATTTAGAGAAAATAAAATAATTTTTCAATATATTCTCATTATCTTTAGAAAATATTTAAGCGTATAGTTTTGTGGATTTAAAAAGTTGTCACTTGTGCTTTTAATGCGGGTGCTTTCAACCAACAACCATGTAACAACCGATCTTATTAGACTTATATTATAACTTATATTTACTTTTTATATCAGATTCATATTACCTGTGACGTCACAATTTTGCCAACACAACTATCGAAATACCATTCATTACAATGCGCATCATATCGATAGTCTGCGTGCGTTTGGCGCCTCAACAGCGATCTCTAACCGTTTACAGTTTTAAATGTTCGCGTCGGAAAAATTTTCAAGCTGTGCGTTCGGTAATTAATTTAAAGAAAAGTAAATGCAAAGAATAATGTAAACAGGTGAATAAGTATATAAGTTGGTAAAATGGCAAGAGTTGCTATATTTTTCTGCTGCTATAGTGAAAATTGCGTTTTAAGAAATAACGGAATAGTGTGTTCATTTTTTTTTCCAGTGAATTGTCTGTGTGCTTTTGTGAAAAAAAAGAAAAATACATACAAGTATGTATAAAGTGTTAAAAATAAGTGATAAATGTGTTTTTTAAATAAAAATAAGTTGTATAAATGAAAATTTATATAATTCAAGTAATTACATTTCTGCTCTTGTAATTTTGCGTGCGCTTCGTATTAAAAATTGCATAAAGGAGCAGAAGAAAGATTCACGAGCAATCTTCGGCATTTTTTTTTCGGTTAACGAGTGTTCGTTGGTGTTTGTGCTAATAAGAAAGAGAGGAAGGTAATTATTGCCTTGCATGTGTGTGTGCTTCGGGCTTAGCTCAAATTGAAAATGAGAGTAAAAGAGACAAATGTGTGTGCAAAATGTGTGAAGAGCGTTTTCCAGTAAAGAAGATTGATTTGAAGTGGCTATTTAACGAAGCGAATATTGGAATATTTAATGTCAAGGTAAAGTGATAAGTTATTATTGTACAAAATATTTGATAAATATTTATTTAAATATAATAATCAATCTAATTAAATTAAATTACCTGCAATATAGTGTGTGTAAATTTACTTAGGAATATTCTGAAAATAATTATAAATATAAAATATGCTGAACATTGTTTAGTTTGATCGGTTCCTCATTTTTCATAATTTTTTTTTTTAAATATATTTTTTTATATATTTATATTTATTTATTAAATTATATATTTATATATATTTATAAATTTATATATATTAAAATATTTATATCTATTTATATATTTTTATATGTTATATTTATTTATAATATTTCTAATATTTAATTTCACGTTATTTATATATTTATATTTATTGATATAATTTTGTTAAATGCACATCTGTGTTTCTCCCCATCCTGCAATGTTTTTCCTAATATTGGCTCTTCTGCAACTGCCTTCTTATTTGGGCTTATTTTTTATTTCAATTCATTGTTGCTTGTTAGTTCAATTTGCTCGATATTTTCCGACTCTCTGTATTATTTGCTTTGATATACTTGAAGCTTTACGATAATTTTTAAATGCAGCATTATGTTCTTGTAAAGATAACAAATATTTGATTTAAAACTTATGGAATCTGGCTTCCATTTGACTTTTCTTTACTCCTTTATTATCTATTTGCTTAGGTGCAGTAAGCACTCAATATTTCCGCTTTAGCAAATTCGACTTGAAATTCTGCTAACTCTTTATATTTAATAAAAACATTTACGAAAAATTTAAAATAAAAAAATGTTGGTCAAGTTTTCAAATATTATTTATTATTATTATTTTTAAATTAATGTATTATAATTTATATATTTATATATTATAATTTATTAATTTGTATATTATATATTTATATAATTTATACATATTTCTAATAAAATTGTTGATCGTTAAAGCTTCCAACACTATAAAGAAGTCAAGCTTAAAAATAAACTTCAAACCCGAAAAAAGATTTGAAGAATTAATAACAAAAAAACACATTTGAGTTGCTTTTATAATTTATTTTATTTTGACGTTTTACATAAAGTTAGCTAAAGCTAAATAAATCTTATAATTGTAGTAATAGGGGGACTAGAAGATTATGCTTCCACAATTAATATCACGGGATATTCTAAAAAAAAAATCAATTAATTAACAAAAATATAAAAACTAATTGACATCACAAGAAATAATAGAGAATTTACCTTTAAATGTATACAGAATTTGTATATATGTAAAATAAAACAATTATAAAAAGTTATTCACATTACAATAAAAAAATTAACAAATTAAAATAAAATACAAAATTGTTTAATTTGATATATATGCTGAATTTTAATTATGAAAGTAAACTAATGGAAAGTAAATTAAAATTTGGTGTTAATTTTTTATTCCTAGTCAAGGTCGGTAAAATTTAGAATATATAATTTTTCATCTAGTCCACCCACATACCTAAAGAGTTGTTGCTCTAGACAATGTTTTTTGATTCGATAAAGCTGGACAATGTAGCACACTAAAACTACTAGATAATTGTAGTAATTTTACTTGTAATTAAGCTACATATTTAAACTAATTAATTATGTAAACGGTATTGATGTATATTTATTTTTTACTACTATAATTCGCTGGCATTTGTTAGCCAAGCGCTAGAAAGTCGCTGCAATTAAGGTCTACAAATAATATATTTTACATAAATTCTTAAATTTATATTATTTATTATTTATATATTTATTTCAACTCTGTATGTTTTTCCTTTATTCAAGTATTATACGTTGACTAATTTGATAATTTGATTTCGCTTAAACTTTAGGCTACTTATTGGGCTAATGGTAATGCATATTTATGTGTGTTCTACGACCTCTCTCACATTACATACTATATATATTTATTGTATGTTCCGTTATTAGACTTTTAACCGCTATACGCGCGTGGGTGTTCCAAAGATGGGGACGTTGTTGCGTCGCTGGGCCAGCGGGGAAGCGGGCACGGGAGTCGGTCCGTTGTTGTTGTTGTTCAGGCGACGCTGTTGGCTATCCGAATGGGCACGTTCTACAAGAATCGATATTCTATCTATCAGATATGTGTGTGCATATATGCAGATACATAGGTATATTGTAGATATATCATTGGTATAACTGATTTTTGACATGCTTGTTTTGGGTTTCGGGTTTTTTTTCGAATAGATTCGCTTCATGCAATTTCTGTTTTTCGTTTACTCTCATTTATTTACCACATATTTTCCGTTTCTTCTGCAATTCGTTAACATGCAATTGAAATAAAAAATAATAATATAATATTTAATATTTACAATTAAATATAATAAGGAATTCAAATGAGTTGCGTGCGGATGTTAGTTATGTAAATAAATATAAATGATATAATAAAATATAATATTATAATCGGCCATCACCAAAATTATTTATATGATATGTCATTCTTAATAAATAGTATTAATTGGTCTATATTATTTACTCTTTAATAACTTACTAATGCTTAAATACTTCAAATCCTCTTAAAATTTATTTACGTTAAGGTACTATAAATACCATAAAATTACTTAAATTTTGCATATTTTAAGTTTTAGAATTTTCAATAGGATAATACATTTTCCAAAGGATATCGTATATTCAAATAGGATTATGGGTCAATTGTAGTTCAAAGACATTTGAAGTAAAGAATAGCAGACTTTTTCGTTTTTTTTTTTCAATAATGAAAATGGGACAAAAATGTCAATTAAACATTAGTTCTATTAGTCATGCAAAAATAAAATAAATTTCTCTTTTTATACATATGTACCACAAAATATAATAATATACAAATACATAAAATAAAAAGATATAAAAATATAAAACATGTATATAAAATTGTATAAACATATTTTATATATTTATATATTTAAAAAAATTGTATAAACATATTTTATGATATAATATATTTTTTATAATTTTATATTTTATATTTATATATATTTATTTCTACATATCCACGAGAGACAAATTTCTTCCATAGAAAATATGTATTTTTTTGTATATATACAGCTGCGGTCATAAAAATAGTAGTGCAACTGCAGTGGGTTGGACAGAAAATAAAAACAAAATCTACTTTAATAACAATATATATACGCTTAAAATCGTTCAAAATTTTAATTTTAATTTTCAAAATATCGAATTTTTTACTAATTCGTTTCGTTCAACACTCAGTCGCATTACTATTTTTATAGCTGCAGCTGTATATACTTATATGTATATACAAATTTTGATGTAAAACTAGATAAAGTTGCCACTAATCAAATCTATTAACGATGCATAAAATAGTTGTATTAAAAAGAAAATTGATATATTATTTACAAAATTAGTAAAGTCCCCCCCCTCCATTCAAACGTGCATTTGTTTTCATAATTCCTTACCTCGAAACTTGAGGCCCTGCGCCTCGTTGATGATGGCCGCCAGAGCTGGATGCTGATAGCGCTCCCGGAATATGGCCGATCCGTTCATGGCGGAGCCGGCGTTGCCGTTGAGCGTGCCATTGTTGCCGTTGCCATTGCCATTGCTGTGGTGGTGGTGCATCAACTTGTGCTGTGGCGTATGCTGGGGCGTTAATGAAATGGGGGGCGTGGCATTGCCATTCTTATAGTATCGATTCTGATTGGGATCATAGGTTGAGTTGGTGTTGGTGTTGGTGTTATGCTCGTGATTATGATTGAGACGATTGGCCAGCTTAATGGATGCACAGCGCTCCTCCTCATTGTTGCGCATCTTCAGTATGCGCTGATCCTGCACAGAATAGCGTGAGCCGTGCAACGAATTCAACTGATTCAGATTGTTCACCTGGGCGCGAAAGCTGCCGCCTGGAGAATTGTTGAGCAACGTGCCACGTGATGAGCTGCCATTGGTTTCGGTGCTGTCGCGACTCGCGGCCTCGCGATAGCTGGAGGGGCGGTGCGTGGATGGAGGCGTGTCCAGGCCGCTATCATGGGCCGAACAATCCAGCTCCTGTTTGTTGTTGGCCAGGCCAGCAGTGCTGCCGCCGTTCGCATTGTGAGTGGGCAGCATGGGTTGAACTAGAGAGAGAGACAGAGAGAGAGAGAGAGAGAGTGAGTTTTAATTGAGGTGAAAATTTCTTCAGCTCACCTGAATGACGCATATCGGTGGGCGCACGAGGTTTGCGATAGAGCCAATCTCTGTCCAGTTCATTGCCATTGTCCGGCTGGGCGCTGATGCCGCGGAAAAGTCTTGGACGACGCAGCTGCACCTCAGCCTCCTCGGCGGTCTCCTCATCGACCACTTGATTGGAGCCGAAGCTGCTGTTGATGAAAATGCGACGAGGCGAGCCATAGAGAGCACCACCACCACCACCACCAGCCTGGGTGAAGCTGTTCTGCGCCGAGGCATAGCCATTGGAGTAACGACTGAGATTAGCATTGCTGTGATGTGGAATCTTTTGTGGTGTCGAGTGATTCGTTGAGATGCCGCTCAGATGATGATTGTGATTCTCATTGTTCAGGGCACTCAGGTCGGGCACTGAATCGCTGAATAGAAATGGATTGGCACCCGCATAGCCATTGAGGCTGCCAGCGCCAATTTTATGGCGCGCCAAGCCACCGCCGCCGCTCGCCGAGCCATTCGTCATCAGCCAATCGTCCAGGGCGCTGGAGTAGGTGCTGCCCAGGCCAAAATGCTGGAACTGGAGCGAGGCGTGGGAGACGGGGGCGGCCAGGGAGGCACGGGATCTGGGACCCTGGGCGATCTTCAGGGCGCGACGACGCTCCTTGGAGGTCAGCGTGCACTCCTGTGGGGAATAATTGAATGAAATTTAGTATAAATAAACTTTAGGTAATTCATGCAATGAGACTTACTTCAAGCAGTTCAAACCAATCCTCGAGGCCATCGTCGCAGCGCAAGAGCACGCGACCCTCGCGTCCCAGCAGCAGCCCAATGGCGCTATACGAGCGTCTATTGAGCCATTCCACCTTCTCCACGTCGACCAGCTTGACCTGAAATGATACAACAAAACAATAATAATAAGTCCATGGTCTACAACATCATTGTTACAATGCAGTAATACAATACGAATAAAAGTCAGAGGTTAGGCAATGATCGCTGGACTGAATGAATCTCTGGGCCACGCAGCAGGGGTCTGGGAATTGGATTGCAGTTCAACTAAAGATGTGCACGTTTCTTATGACTGTGATGGATCGAGGCATTTGATGATCCACAAGAATTAAAACAGTTGCGTGAGCGCAAAGGGCAAAGGGAACTCAAAATTGTTTAAATTTCAAGCCGAATTACTTGGGGGATTATAGATTAAGAGCAGTTTGAGTATAGAAGCTTGGGAAATTCATGAGAATGTTTAGAAGTAAATTAAATTATTTGTAGAGCTTATAATACTTAAAGGTATATCCAAATATATAAATATAAATAAAATAAATAAAATCATTAATATATAAAAAATAAAAATTATATAAATATACGGTATTGAAGAAATCTTTCGAAAGATGTGGACAAGTTCGAAATATTTCACTTTAAGATATCGACAAATTTTAATTTATTTATTATAATTTAAAAAATATTTTGAAAAATAAATAAATAATTTGCAGCTAAATAAAAAAAAAATAATTTGAAAAAATATATTTAAATATAAATTTAATTTATAGTATATTTGAACTTCTTTATTTGATGAATAATATTTATATTAAACTGAAAATTATATAATATAATTAAATTTATTTATTTATTTATTTTTTTAATTTGTATACTTCTAAATGTTTTTGGAACTATTTGTAAAGCGATTTAAATTTGTTTGGTTTTTTAATTAGTTTATCGAGGGAGATAATTTAATCTTTTGGTTTTAATTTTGAAAGCTGCAAAATATATTGCTTACAGTTTTTTAAATTATATTTTTCGATAATTTTATTAAAGATCAAATAAATTTTAATTACCTTACGATAATAAAAAGAAAAATAATTTTTGGTATTATAAAATGTTGAATACAAAAAAATAATTAACAGTTTAACAAATTTAAAAAAAACATATATTCTAATATACAAATCTACACTTCTTCTATTTGATAAATATTATAAATATATTTAAATGAAAATTATATAATTTATCAGAGCTTTCTTACTCTAATAAAAAATGATCAAATATTGATTTATTAGAAAAAAAAAATGGTTGAAAGGGTTAGAGCCTAACTATTCCATATATTATACTAAAAAGATGCCAAATTATATTTGACTAAGCTGATTATTTTAGTATTCAATTCGAAGCTGCTAAAATTCTCTATTCTTTTCTGTTTTCTGTTTGTTAATTAAAAGTGTTTCCCCTTTTCTTTGCTTTCCTTAAGCTATCGAAACAGCTTTGAATTTTAGGGGTTATAACATCAGCCCAGTTGTAGTTGCCACTTAAGATTGCATCGCAGTTGCCATTCGAAACTAATGCACTTAAATTAAATGGCAGACGCCATAAAATAAATTGCTACTCAATTATTTCTAGCACGTCTTTATGCAAAACTTTTGGTCCAACAATACAACAATTAAGTGGCGCCCTCTATCTACCTTCTCTATCTATCTATCTATCTATCTACCTTGCTCCCTCTATTCCATCTACCTTTCTCTGCCAACTATTGCGAATTTCTTTTTGCTTCTTTTGTTCACGTTTTTCTGCTCTCTAATTTGGTCTTAGTGCATTTTGCAACTCGGTTAAAAGTCATTAGGCCAGGCTGACAGTTTTGCCCTGGCCAAGTGCAAAAACTTTTTAACCATGTAGAACTTTTATTGAACTCATTTTTCTTCATTGCTGTTGTTGTTGTTGTGAGTCTTGTTGTTGTTGTTGTTGTAGTTTTGCTGGGCAAGTTTATTTGCTTTATGGCCAGAACTTAAAGCTGTTACGGATTCTGCGCTCCAGCTAAAAACTATACGAGGC
The DNA here is from genome assembly GCA_035045345.1 of Drosophila hamatofila. NCBI lineage: Eukaryota > Metazoa > Arthropoda > Insecta > Diptera > Drosophilidae > Drosophila > Drosophila hamatofila. Next base: position 16,144,879 of record JAWNPA010000019.1, on the reverse strand, counting down.
CATTAGGCAAATATGTCAGCAGCGTGTGGCAATTAGCCAAGTTATGCGATATCAAACGTTGGCCAAGACATTTTTCTTAGTTCTCCATGCGCTGCTTGCCGCTATTTTTATGGCCAACCATAATTAAGTTGCTTTAAACGCAGCGCGCACACTGAATGGGAAACGTTTTTATGATAAATTGCGCGATTTATGTTTACAATATAAAACCAACAACAACTACAAAGAAGGCATTAGAATGGATTTGAGATACATTGGAAGATATGCGTGTGTGATCGCTCATCATGGCGCTGCAGCATGTCAAAAGCCAAAGGCCTTGTCGTACTGCCATTAAAATGGGCCCCAATAAAATGATCTAAGACCATAAGCGACTCGCTGGAATTATCTGTGTGGGCTGCAAAACATGCAAAATATTATAGGTTATTTGTGGCTGCCATAGATATATATGTATATCTATATATGTATATATATTTACATATATATATGAAGAAAGATTTATAGTACATTTATTTTGAGCAGTTTTGTGTATGGAAAACATTTATTTGAAATTATATTAATATGCTTTTTAGTTAATTCAGCTACGGATTATAGCTGAACAAGCTATTAGACATTGATGATGTATATGCGACCAGAAAATTTGGAAAACCTTTTAAAATTACTTTATTATTTATTTGAAAATTAAATTTTAAACGAATATTAATGAAGAGTATAAAAAATATAAAAATACCAATATGAAGAGACATTAAGAGACATTACCGAAAATGAATAACGAAGAATAAGTATGAAGAAACATTAAAAAATATTTTTGGTAAGTTTCAATGATAGACATAATTAGCAATATATATATTTAAATACTGCTTATAAACTTTTCATATCATTTATTTTGAAAAGGAAAAAAGTTTAATATTTATTTTAAGAAAAAAAAAAAAAAATTAAATTAAAAAAAATGTAATAAAAAGAGACATTCAAAAATATTTTTGTTGCATTCAAGGGATAGATATAATTAGGAATATATTAAATTGGCTTATATGCATCAATTTATATAAATATCATGTAAAAGTAAAGAAGCAATAAAGCTCAAATACTTTAAAGAGACTTGATTGTCAACAAAAAAAAAAAAAAAAAAAAAAAAAAAAAAAAAAGATAATAATAATAATAATAATAATAATAATAATAATAGTAATAATAATAATAATAAAATAAATTGGCTGAAGATTCTAAATTTAATAAATGATGATTTGCAATATATTATTATCTTAATCTTATCTTAATATATTTTTATTAATCTTAATCTTATCTTAATATATTTTTATTATTTATATGAAATAAAAATTAAAGCAAGAAAAAAACAAAATTTTATAAATGATGATTTAAATTTGTTTATATAATTTAGTAAACATTCTGCTTGAAGGAAATATTTATACAAATAGTGCTTTTTATTTTTTTTGCATGGTTCCATTCATAACTAATAATTGTTTGAGCTTTACACATTTTTTAACTCAATCCAAAAATCCAAAAATATTTGTTGCTTTCCTATCCAAAATGTATTGAAATAAGCCAACAATCTAACTTGGCTGACCCTTATTAATCCGATTCACAATCACAAAACAAAAAAACAATGCATTTTCTAATTTCCGCCTCCAAAAATTAGTTTATTAAACTAGCCGCAAAACTTTCAAAAAAATAAACTGAGTAAGAGAGAGAGAAACTGAATCAGTTTCAAGGCTGGCATTGATTAGCTGTTATTGTTATTGTTATGGTTATGCTTATTGTTTTGTTTGTTGTGTTTCATATTTTGTCATACTCAATAGCATTCGCTTGTCAAAACTGAACAAAATTGAACGAATTCGATATGTAGGCTTCATGGTATTGAGTATTTCTTCATTTAAAGACATTATTCGCTTACACTTTTGATTGATTTGTGAGGTTGTGCCAAGTTTTCATATTATTTTTTTTTCTCGAACATTTTGTCATCATTTCAATTTTAATTATGCAAATGCATTTTTTAAATGATTTCAGCATGCCGCCAGGCATGCTCTGTTCGCTCAATTAATATCGAATCATTATAGCGGGAGTATACATATATCCGATTTCCAGCATCAAAAAATCAATATTGATTTCAATCACTGTCAAAGTGCAAAAAAGCAGAAAAAAACTGCAAACTTTGGTGGCAGTCTTAGCCAACCCGCAGGCTCTCGATTGCTGTTACCTTTTGCTCACCTCTCCACCTATCTTATTATATGCACCACTCTCTACATTCCTCTTTCTCTTTCTCTCCCTCTGTCGTGATTGCTGTCACGTCACCTGTAATTATTAAGCATCGCTACATTTCACGCGCGATTGATTTTCCCCGTGGAAATCAACGGCTGACAGTGGGCACAGCAATGCGCTTCATTGACAGCTCTTCCAATCAACATCATCATCATCATCATCATCATCATCATCATCGTCAGCAGCTCGCAAAATTTTCAATCACTTTGAAATTTATGCAAAAATCAAATTAAATAATTAGACTGTAAATGAGGCTGTCTATACTGCCTCTCATCGCACACCTAATTGATTAAGTTGATTACATTGACAAGGTGTTATTGATTCCAGTTCTCATGTCAACTAATACCAAAAATAATGAGAAAATGCGTATGTATGTATGAGTGTGTGTGTGTTCTAATTGGAATATGCTTTGAATATAATACATCAAATACAGTAATTTATTATTTATTCTCCAGTCGACTAATAATGTCATGATAAAAGGTAGCTAATGTGGAAAATAATAGTTTAAAAAATATTATAAAATAAAAATGTTACGTAAAAATAATAACAATAAATTAAAAAAAAAAAAAAAACACTATTGAAAATTTTAATCATGATACAATTTTTAGCAAAACTTGCGAAGAAAATCATTTATTTTTTGTAAATTAAAAAAAAAGGAAAGGTTGAAATATACAAATAATATATTTTTTATTTATTAAAATTTTTAAATGATTAGTTTTGTTGAGTTTTTCATTTTTATTTATTTTTTATTTATAAAAAGCTTTGTTTTTGTTTTTTTAATTTGTGCAAAATTATTTGCAAGTTAAAAAAAAATTTAATCAATATAAATTCTGTACAAATTTCAAAATTGTTTACTTTTTTTAAAATAAATATTGAAATTTAAAAAGTTATGTAATGTAAAAAAAATTGATAAAGTAATCTTTTGTTTTATTTATTTTTTTTTATTATAAAAACTCAATGATTTGGTTCTACAAGCCTTACAAAATTATATAAGAAATATACATAGATTAAAATTGTAAATAAATTTTAAATTAAAAATTAACAAAGCCATTTCCTATTTTAAATGTCTCAAACTGAAACCCAAGTTAGGTGATTCATTCAATAAGTAAGAGTATTATGTACTTAAAAAATTCAACTCCATAGAGACCTCTAATGAGGAAGACAGCCAATGGCCTCTCTGCTCAATGACTTGATTTAGTTCATGGTTCGTTTAGCTGGTTGTTGTCTCTGCTAATAAGTGTGGGTGTCTGAACTAGAGATGCCCAAATTTGGCGAAATGTTCGATTTGAATATTCGATGGAACATTGAAGGTCTTAAAGATTACGTGAGATAATTTTGAGTTTACACATTTATGTTATCGAGATTTAAAGAAAAGAGATATATAATAAAATTTATTTACAAGTGTTTCAATCTATATTATTATAGATGTTTAATATATAGAAAAAGTTTATTTTGGAAAGGTAAACATTTTGTATTTAAAGAAACATTAGGCAATTATTGACTTTAAACACATGTGAACACGGATTCAATTGTTTGCAAAGCTTTTGTTATTCCACATATTTTAGCTGCTGAATTCTCTCTATCCATTTAAGGAGCTGTATACATTATATCACTGCAATTTGTCGCTGCAAACACTCGAGATTGCTTTTATTTCCCACCCGTCTCAACTTGTTTTTCTTTTTCGCATTAAATTCCATTTACCTTGATTATCTCTGCTGCTCTCGCTGCGAATTGTTTATTTTGGAAAATTGCCCGCAATAAACAAAAATGTTTGCTGCTGCTGCTGCTGTTGCGTTTGAAATTTATTTTAATTTTAAATTAAGCTGTAAACAACAAAAGAGTGCAAACTATTTATTGACGCTGCGTTTGCAGAGATTTGAAGCAGCAAAAAGCGGGCTAAATAAAGTAAATACAGATAAAACTTAAATTAAACGAAAATAAAAGCAATTTTCCCATGATCTCTTTATACTTGTTGTTGTTGTTGTTGTTGCTGTGCTAAGTGGCATTTGTGTTGCTGTTGTTGTTGTTGTTGCAGCTTTATGTGCATTTTCCTTATTTGTTTAAGCAACAACAACGAACAATTTCATTGCAATCGTGTGTTTTATTTATATTTCTATTTTCTTTTTTTTTTCTTTCCTGTTTTGCTATGCATTTTAATTTAACCCGTTGCCTTTTAGCTACGTATTTGCTTTGTTTTAATGGCAAAGTTGTGGAAGCTGGAGCCAGTGCGGGGCGGGCCGAGACCGGGCTAGTGGACCAGGCTCTCATGTGGGACGTACCGATAGTTAGGCAAATTAACATGCAGTATCTGCAAGTTTTAGCCAATTAGTAGAGTTTTGGACGCGCGGTAATGAACCCCGCTGCAGTAGAGAAATGCAGTAGGGAAATGGAGCTAGATTTTAAACAGAAATAGAATGCGGCACATCAAGTGCAGGCTTAACTTGAAAAACTAACTAACTTAATTTATATTGCTTTATTTTTGTTGTTTTATTTATTTTTATTGATTTGTTTTTATTTAAATTATTTTTTTTTTTTTTAATATATTTATTTATTTTTTAAATTTTTATTGATTTATTTTTATTTTCAGTTATTTTTTAATGGTTTTATTTTATAGTTTTTTAGTGGCTTTTTACTATTGTTATTAAGAAAATTGAATTATTATAGCTTTGTTGTTTATTTTTATTGATTTGATATAGTTTTTTATGGACTCTTATTATTTATAATAATTTTTGTTATTTAACAAAATTTTTACTGATTTGATTATTTTAATTTTTATTGTTTTTTAAAATGATTTTTAATGTATGTACTTTTATTATTTATTTTTTATTGATTTTATAATTCCTTAGGCATTTATTTACTTTCGTTTTATTATTTATTTATTTATTTAAATATAATTTTTATTGATTTTTCAAATTTTAATTATTTTTTTTATTTATTTATTTAATTTTATTTATTTAATTTTAATTTCAATAGATTTCTTTTAATCAAATTTTTGTCATCGTTTTTTTTTTTTGTTGATTGTTTTGTTTAATATTAATTTGTAAAGATTTATTTTTTTTTATAATTTGTATTGATTTATTTTTGTAGTATCTTCTTTTTTTATTTCTAATTTTTTTCCCTTTATTTATTATATATATATATATATATATACATTTTTATTTTTTTTTATTTTATCTATTATTTGCTTAGTATTTTCCAATGCATTTTTCATATGTCTAGCCCATCAATAGGTGGTTCAGTGATGTCCCCCTCCCTTGCTGCTAAAAATATATATCTATTCGGAAGATCTCAACACACGGCAGAACGTGACTTTATGTGAGCGTGGGGCTACAAAGGGGAGTCAATTTATAAGCATTTGTTTGGTTATATCGTTTTGTCTTTTCAAGGTGTGTCCTGCCTGCTGCCTGATATGGGGTATAAAGCGCACACTTACTGTGCCACGCCCACTGGCCCGCTGCACAGCCATAATAATCATGAGTATGACAAAGTTATACTCGTAGTTGTCATAATGCTTGGCATAAATCTCGTTGCGGTAATAGAATTTTACAATGCGTAGTAAATAAGCATGAGATCTGTGCTCTTTGCTCAGGGTGTGTGCACAGTATGTGTGTGTGAATTTTGGGTGTTAACCTGGTCAAGCTGTTAAGTTAACCCAGCTGAGGTAACTCTGGATAATTGGTGGTGCGTGCTGAAGATTTATAGCTGAAGATATATAGTAATAAAAGTTATAAGCTTAAATATAGGGTCGACTGAAAAGTATTTTGCAAGTTCTTCATATAAATGACATCACTGACAACTGCAGAAAACTCTTTTATAGTGTTGTAAAGTATTATGGAAAAGTATTGTGTAAGTGAGATGATTTATTTTTTTATATTTATGTGAATATTTCATTTGAGTTTAAATAAATAATCAAACATTTTTTTTTTGCATATATGTATATATATATATATAGAAAGACTTTATAAAGTATTGCAAAATGTTTAAAGAAAGTGTTGGTAAATGTAGCTACAAAAAGTTTTTATTCATTCTCAGTATAAGATCTGAAAAGTTGTTAACTGAGTAAAAAAAATTTTTTGCTGGCTTCTATAGCTTTGAATCTTAATCGATATCTTAGATGGTATAAAAATATAGTGTTGTAAAACTTATATAGCTACAGTTTATAAGCGAGTAGGCTATAAACTAGCTATAAATAACAAAAAAAATATAAAATGATAAATGAAAACTATTGATTCGTTTTCATTTCAAAATCCACAAATCCAAAAATTGCAATTTGATCTTCAGTGCATAACCTTTGACATCTTTCATAAATGCTTAACTTGGCTAAAGTTGACTTACCTTAAATATAAATTGTCCCATATCCGAGGCACGTTCATTGGCCGAGCCCGAGGCACGTTTAAAGCAATGCAAATAGTCGCGGGTGAGCACAAAGTATCTGCAAAAAAATGAAATAAAAAAAAAAAAAAAAATAAATAAATAAATTTGACTCATAAAAAATCCATTTGGCAAGCAACAATTTAAGGCCAGGTCTTACATTAAAGGTCAATTGCCTGAAGAGCCACTCAATAATGATGATTATAAAATAATTATGGTACAACAAATTTTTAATTCAACAATTGGCAACAGCTTGCCAATTGGCAGTGCAACAATTGGCAACAGATTAGATATACTACAATAGGCCACACGCAGGGTAAAAATATTGTTATTAATAAATAATAAATCATGCGTCAAAAAAAAAAGGGGAAAAAAAAAGAAATACCAGAAGTCAAAAGCCAAAAAGCCACTTGAGTAACTTGGCCACAAAAGCAGCTTTAGATTTTATGGTTTTCATAAGACGATGATAATAATATTTTATCGTCTCGGTCGCAGCAATGAAAAATCTTTTATTAATATGCTATTGGCATTTCTTTTTTCTCTTTTTCGCTTCCTTTGAGAAATCATAAATTTTATTTTGCCCAAACTTAATAATGCATGGCAAGAGATATTTGCTTAGCGCCCGCTTCAACTTTAGCCATCGATTTATTTATGGCGAAAAACTTTGCAATCGAAAGCAATGAAAATTGTGTTTCGACGAGTTCTTAAAAGGTGCTTTCAAATAATTCACAAAGAAGTGTTTGGCTGGGCCAACAAAAGAAGCGCCAAATTGTTTATTTTTCAGCTGGCAGTTGTTATACCTTGTTCCCAAAGGGGAAAAGGGTATATTGGTTTTGTCTGTTCGTATGAATGCAAACCAATTCGACTCAATTAAAGCTAGAGACTTAAAACTAAAGGCAAACTTAAACGCTTATATCTCCTACAACTTTAAAGGTATAAGCTTCAAATGAGCTACTGATAACCTCCTCTATCGATCACTTAAAAATAATTGCTACGTCTCTTTGGGGGCGTGGCATATAAAAAAACCCCTGTAATTTTTACATTTCTATCGAGTGTAAACATAAAAATTTTACAGTTACGATAGCTTAGACTCCTTCTAAAAACTGACAAAGATAATATGTCTACGCCCACTCTATATCAATCTCAATTCAGATAGTTAAATTTTAGGTTATAAACACAAAGTTGTAACAAGGTATCACGCAGTTGGTTGCACCCGACAACGCAACATTCTTCTTTTTTTTTAGCTTAAAAGTTCTACAACGGCTTGCAGCTCATAGCTCGCAGCTGCTTATTAACGTGGTCAAGCAAATTGAGCCAGGGCGAGACGTTAAATAGTGTTTTGTAAACGAGCGATGCTTTCGCACTGAGTCTGGTTAATTGCTTGGCCATTGCTGTGGGTTTGGTTAATAATGTACCGCTGCAGTGATTAGTTAAGCTTGCTAAATGCTCGAAGCATGAAACGTCGAGAGGAACGAAAGACATGCAGATTACAAGAACTTAATGAGTGGAAACTTTTAGCTAAGAAAAAAATAAAAATAAAAATAAAAAGCAAAACTGCGAATCGACCACAGAAAACGTATGAATAAACAAAATGCGCATAAATAAAGAAAAGTTAATGAAGAAGCCGCTGGGAAATGAAATAGAAAACAAATTTCAATAATAATTATGGGATATAGTTAAGTTAGATCTTTGAGCATAAATTGTATATTTTTTATTTGTTGTTTGTTTGATAATGCGCAAAGCATTTAATATGCCAATCAAAGTTTTTAAATACCCAAATGAACTTAATGAGAGTCGTATATGAGAAAATAATGAGCATATATGTATATAGTATATAGAAATGATGATGGATGATGTGTTCAGACAGCGATAAAAGTAAATATCAGCTGGATTATATAATGATAGAGTTGAAAGCGATAACAATTTATACAACAAAATTTGCTAGATTAGAAAAGAATCTTTAAAAAAATAAAAAAAATGGACTAATTTGTTTAGCTGTTCATACTAAACGAAATTGCTTGATTGCGCTACAAAATAATAGCAAAACTAACAAATGCTAAACATTTATTTAATTTTGCATATTAAACAAGATTGCTTGTATGCTCAGCAACTGGTTTTAAGAGAATTGCAAACCAAAGTAAAATTATTACTAAAATTTAAAATATCAAAATTTTAAATATGATTAAAAATTAAAAATTATTATTATTAAAATGTAAAATAGTTTTTAAATTGAAAATATACCATTTAAAATATCTTTAATATTAAAAATATTACTAAAACTTAAAATATTTTAAAATATAAGATAATTTTAAAAATTAATAAATTATTAATACATATAAAATTCTATACAAATATATTTTTTTTTAGAAACTTTAAAAATTTAAACTTGAAATATTTAAAAAATCTAAAATATTATGATTTTTTAACATAGTTTTTTACTTTAAAACATACAAATTTAAAAACGATTTTTATTTAAATAGTAAATATTTTCAATACCGAAAATATTTTTATAATGATATATAAATATAACAATAATTAAAATATAAAATAATTTAAATATAAAATTATTAAGTTATTATTATTAGAACTAAAAATATTTTAAAAATTTGAAAATTTAAAAATTTTCATTTTATTTAATTATCTATGCAAATAAGTATAAATTGCAACTTTGTGTCTTATTTGAAAATTTTCATTATTTCTATTCCAAAATCATAATTTTATGTCTCAATTGAAAACACTTCCCGAACATAATAAATCAAATATCTAATTGGTATCACTTTTAATGGTATTTCCATGCAATTGATGGAGTTCAAATATTCACAACTGATAGCAGCGCTTAGTGGCCATTAACTGTCAATTAAAAATGTGCCGATAAACGTAATTACCAGCTCAGCTGAGAGCTCTGCACGGGGGCCAGAGGTTGAGAGTCAGAGAGTAACATAATTAAATTTCAATTAAATGCACAGCAAACAACAACAAAAACACCGACCTGAATGCCCTCTGTCAGTCCAAACACCAACCACCCATCCCCCCACGCACTCAATCAGTTGGGAAATCCATTCGCAAACACATTTACATTTGCATTCGCATTTGCATTTGGATATCTCCCCTCTCTCATAAGGTATTTGCATTCACATTTTGCATTATCTGCAATTCGAATATGAAAGTAAACTTCAGCCACACAGTCAATTATGCGCTTTTTGCAATTAACAACCCCTGGGTAAATAAATTTGCATGAAATTCTACCTGGTCAATTCGAGAGGGTTGCTTACATTTAACAGATTATTGCAGATATAAATTCAGCATTTTAAAATGAGTTTTTAAAGTAGATTTTAAAATATTATTTTGAGGAAAAATGAAAGAAAAATGTACTCTAAATTTTCTTTTAATTGTTATTTGGGCAAAGATTTGCAGTTAATTATGAAATTATTAATATTAATATCAAGATAAGGAATTAAGAAGCGGAGAATATTTTGAACAGTCTCAAAAATCAATTCACTTATTGTCGTAATAATACACAAATGAAATATATAAAATATTTATTTAAAAACAAAATTCAGATTTTTACTAACAACTTATAAAAAATATATATTAATATTAAAGATATTAATAAAATAATTTATAAATAAAAATATAATAAACAAAAAATAATAAAGTACATAAATATATACTATTAAACAAACAAAAAATAAAAATAAAAATAATGAAAATCGTAATAAATATGTATAATAAATAAAGTATATCAAAATATATACTATTTTATAAAATTAAAAAAGATAAATTAAAAAATATCTGTTTTTTTTTTAATTTCGTATTTTGGATATATAAGTATTAATATTTTTAAATATAAATCAATAATATGTTGAATATAATAAATCAATAGATATTAGAATAGAAATAAAAATATATACATATCTAATAAAAAATAACTATAAAAAATTAAAAATACAAATATATTAAAATAAATAATTAAAATATATTTACAAATATATATATTTTAATATTTTTAAACATAAATAAATAGTAAATATGTACTCAATTTATATAAAAATGTATATAAATAGAAAAGAAAATTTGTATATATAAAAATGTATATTTAATTATTTGATATTTAATAGTCATTAAGCCTATAAAAAAAACCCTGATTCAAACTTAAATAATAACTATATATGTATAGCAATATTCGTAGGTCTTACCTTTCCTTCCAGCGCGAGAAGAGACGATCTCGTTGCTGCCACAGCAGTCCGCGTTTAATGGGTCCCGTCATGGAGGCCACAGGTATGCGACCCGCTAGCAGCGATTGCTGTGAAAAGATAAACAGATAGAAAGAGAGAGAGAACTGATTAAAATTACGTGCATATATGCATTTGCCATTAGCTGCAGGGGGAGTTAGTTTATGCCGATTTTGCACATTTGTTTAATTTATGATAGAACATTTTCTGAACGTCTCAGCTGTTTTCGCTAGCTGTCGCAGTGCTTCTCATAATTCTTTAGCCCCTGCACTTTACGGTACTTTAAATAATTTAAACAACAACAGCAACCCGAAAAACAACAACAACAGCAGCGAGTCGTGAACCTTTATGTCTGGCTCCCATGAGCTATGATTAATGTTGCTTTAAAAAGCCGCCACTTGCGTTGCTTTTCAGCCTTCCTTCAGCCTCCCCCTCCAACAAGCAGCATCCCCCGCCCCATTTTAAACACGCCTGCTGCACCATAAATTCCGTTTTGGTTTTTTATTTTTTGTATTTCGTTTTTTTTTTTCATGTTGTGTGGTTTGCTGTTGTTGTTTTTGCTCATAAGAGCAATTTATTATCAAGCGGGTAATATTATAATATTTTATATTAACAAATGTTTCGTAGCTGGTTAAATAATATAAGCGGATATAGACATGCGTATATAAGTATAATATATATATGTACATATATATATTTTTGAAGGTTTAACTGGGCAGGCTGGAGCATGAAGGCAATTATAATGGGTTAATCTTTGTGGCTTATGCGGCGTACACATAAAATTAACAATAAACAATAATTTAGCGGTTAACTTTTAGTGATGTAAAGTCATTTAAAATAATAAAATTATGAAAATACATAATTCAATGAGAGGAAGTTGACAACAAGTTAATATATCTATAACATAATAATTTACTTTAAAATTATATTGTTGAAAAGAATTTAATGTAAGAACTTCGATAGCAAGTTACTATAACTTTAACAAAATAAAATAATATAAAAAGGTAATATTTTTAAAAACAATTCAATGTGAGAAGCTGGAGAGGAATTTACTTATTTATATTGATATAGTATTTGAGGTCTATGTTTAAGGTCTGCAGATGCTTAATATGTTCTAGCTATGAAAAGATTTCATGTTATTGAAAAAGCTATCAAAAATAGCTTAATAATATGTTGAATATTCATAAATATTTGTGGTGAAAGTATGTGGTTCGATTCAGTTATTTTAGGATAAATGAGCTTCGCATTTATAAAGAAAATCGAATAAAAAACATTTAATAACAGAAATGTGATAATAAATATACTTAAAATGATGGCTAAATGAGCTAATGTGGGTTATTAAATAAAGGTGCTTAGATAAATTTTAATAGCTAAAAGTTTATCTGAACAACTTTTTCTGAATTCGTATAATTATTTACTTAAGTTTTTAGATTTGGTAAAATAATATTATTATAAAATATTTAAATAAAATTATTTCAGGTATATCTAATTAAAATGTATTAAAATTTGTATTAATTATAGAATTAATATAAATTCAAATGATAATAAGTTTTATAAACATTTCAATTTCAATCGATAACATTTTAAAACAATAATAGTTCCTAAAATTCACATTTTTTATTTTATTTTTTAATTTAATTTTGAATTTTTTTTTTTTGCTTTTTGCATTTGCACTTCTTAAATTTCTAAACAAATTTTTGTTTATTTTACAATACACATTAACTCTTTAGCTATCTATTTTAAGTATCTTTATTAGCACATTTTCATTATTTAACACACAATTTAATTAATTTGTATGTTTATCAAAGAACGTATATATATGTATATATATATACGTGTATTTTTATCTGCTAACTGGCCAACTTAGTATGCCGCCCACCAAATGCCCCCAATTTTAAGAATTCAGTCGAAACGCATTTGCTCATTAAATCCAATGGCTGCTGCACGTTTCTATCCAAAATACACAAAAAAAAGAAGAAAAAAGAAGAAGAGAACATCTCGAACTCGAACCGAACAATAGTTTTTAATGTGCTAAATTAAGTTTCGTCGAATGCCTCTTATACAGAGCGCTTCCCACTTTCCCACTTTCCCACTTGGTCTTCCCTTTCGAGAAAATTACCCGCACAATTTCTTTTGGACTCCCAACCCTCTTGCTCTTTTTGCCATATTGAATTTGAAGTTAGCCAAGGCATGCCTTTTGTTCTACTTCTCTCCTCTTTCTCTTCTTCATTTCGTTTCGTTTCTCTTGTTGTTGTTGTTTATGTCTGGGCGCTTAAACGTGACTACCGTTAATTTGGCCAGAACCTTATTTAATGCTCTGGCTAAGAAGTTCTTGCCACAGTATACTAAGATTGTGTTGCAACGATAAGCGAAAGACAGAGCACAACAAAAACAAAAAGGCAAAACAACAACAACGAAAAGTATCTTCATTTTCGGCTGGGCAAACCGAAAGAGAGAAAGAGAGAGAAAGGGAGAGCGAGTAAAAGGAGAGCGAGACCATATACCAAATACAGCGTGTCAAAGATTTATCGGCTTGAAAAAGTATTTCGAATTAAGCGAGCGCTGCTGATGATATCATTTCTCAGATTTGCGATTTGAGATTCACATACTTTTGGCCAAAATGTATCTACAGAATAAACACACACACATACATGTATATATATATATATATATATTGAAAAGCGATTGATGGGACAACATCAGGCCGGCATGGCCTTTAGCGCCCATTTGCCTAAAGACTAAACTAACCCGGCGATAATTCATTTTCGGTATTTCGATTCATGGTTTTTGTCAAATCGAGCGCCCGCTTTGATTGATTTCGTTTTGCCCATAAGCATATCATTAAGCGCGCACGCCCCAAGCTCCAAATGCTGCCACAGAGGTAGTCGCAAACTAACCACTGGATAGCTCTTTTTTATGGCTTTATAATGAATCGCCTAATGTTTGACATTTGTTGTCCGCCAGTTGATACATAGCTGCTGATTTGTCTGCCTATCTCCATCCTGTGCGACAGCGAAGCTATAGAAGCTGCTGAAGTCTCTCATTAAATTTAACCAAATGGATATTGGCGCCGTTTGCATAAAAATGAGTTTTTTTTTGTGGGTTCGATACGCTGAATTTTAATAGAAATCGCTTCTCATTTTCAAGAGATGTAGGAATATTGGTATAAACATTTGAGTCAATTCATTATGAAGAACAAAAAAATGAAATATGAACAAAAATATTTAAGATTTAACTAAAACTTTTTTTATACGTTAAATTCCTAAATTTCTCTATTACAAAAAAAAAAAAAAAAAAAAAAATCCCCATATCACAATGAATGTAAAAATGTATTATTTTATTTTTTTAATTTTAAAACTTGATAAAATAATATACAAATAATAATTATTACAAATTCAAAGATAATTAATTAATTAATATAAATTTAATTATAGTATACTTTTATTATAGAATAATTTCCATTATTTCTCTATTCAAAAGAAAACTTTTTCCTATTTCAAAATGATAATGCTCTAAAATGATTTAATATATTTATAAATATAAAAGAAATTTATTTATTAAAATTTGTTCAAATATATATTTTTTTAATTAGCTTTTTATTTAAAAAAAAATTAACAATGCTTTAAACATATTTAAATTTTATTTGTTAAAAAATATTTTTATTCAATTTTCTTAGATATATATTTCAGAAAATAAATTAAACTTTTTGATAATATTCAAAAGCAATTAATATTCCCATGAGCATTAAAACAATATACTTTTGAAATTCGTTTAGCTATAAATTTTTCAATTAAAAAACCATTTAAGAAAAATTTATAATACCAAAAACATATTTAAATTATTCGATAATAATGAAAAACAAGAAATTATTTTTGCGATTTGGCTTAGAATTTTCAAACAAATTATTGTATATATGTCGGCAATAAATATGTTCACTATATTCTGATCATAAATTCTGAGTGTGCTTGACCTCCTTCCACTCATTATCACCTTCATCAGCTGGTTATTCAAAGCTCTTATAGAACAAAACAAAAGTCATAAATAAATTCTAACAGAATAAAAGCTATGGACAGCCTTTACCAATAAAGCCGAATAAAACAGTTTTTTATTTTTGAAAAAGAAAACTAAAAAAAAATCAAAACACAAAATTAAATTAAATTTTCGTCACGTTCTGTGCTTGTAAATTATGGCCAAGCATATCAAATGTTGTTGTTGTTGTTTGTTAGTTTTGTTGTTTTTGGTTGTTTATTTGCTTGTGCCTGTGAGCGGAAATAAAGCGTATAATTGTTTAACACGCATCTGTGGAGTTGTACAGCATTCCCAGAACTTGGCTTTAATAGCTCAATGTGTGTTATTTTTATGGCCAAAAGTGTGCCAAAAAGCTGTCGCAAATTGATTACACCAACTGCAACATTTAACGTGGCTAAGGGCTAAAATATGTGTGGCAAAAATATCTGTCATAAATCAATCAACTTGAGCAAGAGACACAAATTAATTTAAAATTTTGTTCGAGAGTTGAGCAGATGAGCGCGCGCTGCTGTCGATAATCAGCGATGATGACACAATTGCTGAATAAGACGAGCAACATGCATCATTGTTGGACTTTGTTGGATTCGAGCCCGACAATCAAAGCCAAAGCCAACATAAGAAGCAAAATTTATGATGAATTCAAAGAAATAATAAAAGAGGAGCGTCAGCATCAGCATCTGCCGCGACGCTTCTGTGTTGGCGGGTGCTTAAAGTAGGTGTGTGAGTGTGTGTATGTGTGTGTGCGTGTATTTGAAAGTGATTGAAAACTGCAGCGAGCGAGGGCTGTTCAGTGGTTAGATGAATACTAATTTAACTTGTCAAACATAAAACTTTGTGCTTTGCATGCAACTTTAAAATATAAAAAAATATATTGAACTGAATGCAGCATGGATTGTACCCATAATTAATTTTGTAATTAAAGTTTTATATTTCAATTCAAAAATTTTTAAAAATATTTTTAACAAATTTATTAGAAAATAAAATAAATAATTTTAAAAATGTAGCATTGATTTTATCCATAATTTTAAAAATATACAAATTGAAATTTAAAATTTGATTTATAAATATTCTATATAAATCAAAAAGTAGGCTGCCTAAATATGAAGTAATTTAATAGTATTTAAAATTATGAGTCGAATCCATACTCATAATTTTAAATAGTATGAAAATATTCAATAAAACTTGTTTGACTCTCTAAGTAAACAATATGAGATTTATATATTTCGAAATTTTTCAGTATGAAGAAACTTCTCTAAAAGTCGTTCCTTTTGAAAAATAAAATAATATACTTTTATGTATTTTTAGAAAAAATTTGTTATTAAATTTTTAAAATTCATATAATTCTGAAAAAGTTGAACTAAAAACTATTCTTATTATTAAATATATATCATATAAATTGATTAGAAGACTGACTAAATATAGAGCTAAAATATATTTAAAGCCTTCAATTATTATTTTAGTAGACTGATTAAATATAGAGAAAAATGCAGCAAAATAAATTTAAAGCTTTATACAAATTAATTTAAATATATTTATATATTTAATATATATTATCAAATACATAGTACTTTGTTGCCTCTCATGATCAAACGACCCTCTGAGATTATCTATCATTTAGCCAGTGGGCTGTCTAGAATAAGATGTTAAATCATGCCATCACGATTCTAGTCAAGAGCTTAGCCCCTTTTGTTTTAGTGCCTCAATGGCAGCTCCAAATCCAATTTCAATTCCAACTCTTTAACTCTCTCAGTCACATTCAGTACTCTGCGATCTGTCTGTATGCCAATCCAATTAAAAACCACTAAAAGAGCGCCATAAAAGGCTAGCCAAAACAAGACCTGAACCAACCCGGTAATTATGTAAGCGGCACAAAGACTGACTGAGAAAAAAATACCTCGAAAAAATACCAGACATATATACGTGCCGATTTTGGCGGCGTCTTGAATACATCATTGAGCAAAAAATAAAAAATAAACAAAAATGGGAAAAAAAATAAAAAATAAAGCGCCTGTAGCATAAATAATAAAAGCTTTAAGCAAAAGCGCGTCAGCTTCCTGCAACTGAATTTTCACACACACAAAAAAAAAAACTGATATAAAATGCACTGAAAATGGGGGCATTAAGTCATTAGAGTTACCTAATATTTTATATGTTTTTTGTGTCACGGGAAAATTATGAGAAATGTATTTACTAATGTAGCAGCAGCAAAAGGGATAAAGAGACAAAAACAGAGACAGAGATTCAGAGATAGAAAGAAATGTTGTGACAAATAAATCACATAAAAAGCACTTTAATTTACTTTGGTACATTTGCTTATCGTGCTTATCGTGTCTGCGTATTTACTCGTTATCAAAACTTAACGGATATGCTTGAGTATGTAGCTACAAGCTGGTTTTATGTGTACAGCACACCTTGTTGATAATTAAAAATAAACTCATTTAATTGTTGTTTGCACTATGATAGCAAATATGTTTAAATGTCAGGCAAATAGTAGCTGCGACGCAAAAAATAAAGAAGAATGGAAATAAATACATATACATGTATATACATATTTACATGCACATATATGCATATGAATGAATGTGAATATTTATAAACTTAAAGTTCATTTTACAAATAGAATAAAAACTGTGCAAGTAGATAAGAAAATTTTACAATGCTAGATATGATATGTTAGCTTTATTTATTAATAGATAAGTTGCCAAGGCTGCAATGTGACTATGAACCGAACTGACTTAGGGGCGAAATTTTAATTTTGTTAGCTGCAACAAGCTGCAGGAGCAAAAAAAATATTTTTATAATTTTATATTTTATTAAAATAGTGGAATCAAACAATTTTGTTTTCTTATAAAAAATGATTGGAGAAACATCAAACAAAATAGAATGATTTTGATAAAATTCATTAAACTAAAAAATGAATTTTTGAAAAAACTGCAAACATAATAAGAACTTTAATTTTTCTTGGTTCATTTAATTTAAAAAACTTCGAACTAAATTGAGACTGACTTTAATGATCTTATTTACATTTAATTATAAATTCTTCAATTAAAAACAATTGTTTTATTAAAAAATTTTTCCAACGAAATTGAGACTTCTATTGAAATAACTATAAATAAAATTTGTAATATAATTCTTGTTTTTAAAAATTATGGAGAAAACTTCGTACAAAAGTGTTATTTTACTTTTAACAAAATAAATTTAAATTAAAAAATTAGTTATTGATCACATTTAAAATGAAAATAATGTTTTTAATTCAATTTATTTTATGAAAATATATCATATCTGTGAGCAAATTGATCTAGTTAACCAAATTTACCAAAATTCGTAGAAACGAATATCAAATACCGCCCAACTATTACTTTTCATTTCTCTCTGTTCAGTTCCCTATAACATTTTCAGTTCTCATTAAAGAATTTTGTATATACGTATATATAAACAATTAAAACTAAAATAAAGTAAAATTGTTACAATGAAAACATTTTGCTTTTGTAAACTAAAACGTTGTACAAAATTAATAAAACAAAAAGGCATTTGAAGTAATTACATTAACGACCCCAGAGTCAATGACTTTTGTAAGTTGTAAAAGAAGGAGAGAAAAAAAATTAATAATTTAATTAGGCATCACGTTTACACACACACACACACACGAACACACACACACAAACTACTTGGACAAACGGTAAAAAAAAATCAGTGAAAAGAACGTGGGGAAAACTCGACTCGGCGTTGTGGAAACTGCGCGACTACAGCAGGGAAATTGCAACTCAAAGGTAGTGTAGGAGTCGCATTTTATAATTTTTATTATTATTTTTTATTTTTACTTTACTTTTGCCACTTGAAAGCACAGCAAGTATTTATGACTGCTTGTTGGATGGATGACTGCCTGGTTGGTTTGGATGGATGGATGAACTGGCTGACTGGCTGGCTGGATAGGTGGATAACTTGTTGTTGGCTTGCCGACATCAAAAGGCAAACAACAAGAGTATAAATATAATAAAAAAAAATACAAAAATCGCACACACAAATTAAAAATCATTTTATGATTGCTCTATGTGGAAAAGTCAAGTCAAAGAAAAATCTGATAGCCAGTGCAGTGGCGAATGAAATTCAATTTCCAAACAAGTCATGTTGAAACAATGTGTGAAGTTGGAAAATTGTTCAATATTTGCACAAACGGTAATTGAAAATCAACTAAGAGTCATAAAAAGCGACTATCTATAGACGAAGTAGGTATATATATATATATAAGTATATATATGTATCTCTGTTTATGGTTGTATCTGTTGTATGTGCTTTATATGGTTAGCTCACCCAGTAAAAGTCCGTTGATAAAATCATGACACGCGCGCCTATAAAAGATGTGTGTTTACTATGCTATAAATACCAATTTATAGGCGCTGCATTAAATGCCTTTTGTTTTCTTCAACACAAATATGTCGTATAAATTTCTTTTCTTTTAAAGAATTTCTTTACACACACACGCACAGTCACACACGCACACGTTACACTAATGATTCTTATGCGCTGCTAAACAAACATTTAGCCCAGACGACGAAGAACAAAATATGAGTTTTAGACAATTTTTTTTTTAGCAACGGCTGCGAAAAACTCTACCGACACGAACCAACTTCCATTGACGACTATTCAAAAATTCTGAGCGAAAAATATATATATTTGTGTATATTTTTTTTTTCATGCCGCAGCCGCCTAAACATTTTACACATATGGCAAAAACAAGCCCAGTCCATTGTGTGTTGCCTGTGCCGTTCTACACATGAGCACGCAAAGTATCTACAGCCACAAAAAAGTATCTGTATCTGTAGCCGTTGCTGTAGCTGTTGCTGTAGCTGTTGCTGTAGCTGTAGCTGTTGCCATTGCCGTTGTCGTCTGCCGTGACGTGACACACATGTGGGCAATTCTATGCAAGCCAATGGCAGTTGTTGTTCTTCTTAATGTTGTTGTTGTTGTTGTTGTTGCTATTGCCACTACCTTTTGTTGTTGTTGTTGTGTTTAGCCAAACATGTGCCTACGTTCGATGTTGTTTCGTTTTCTTCTTGTGCTTCTTTTTGGTTTCTTGACTGGCTTTTATGGTTTATGTGTTAATAAGGCGACCTTCAGAGATTTTTCTACGCTTTTTTTCTTTTGGTATATTTATGTAGTTAATATAAATCAAGTGAACAGACTCAAACTAGATTTGTCTTATTTTATTTGGCAATATTTGCCTATGCAGTGGGCGTGGCTGTCGAGTGACTGAATGTCTAGCATATTGCATACAATAGGATTTTCTAGAAATTGAGTTTCTGAATTACTTCATTCGCGTTGTTGTGTGTGTGTGAAATTGAAGAATCTTTATTTAATTTATACACATATATTTTCAGATTAGCTATTTTATGTGTCATAACATGATTACGACTGTAAGACGATTATGCTCATAAAGAAAAACGAGTCGCAACAAATATGCTAAGCTCGGTTAATGATGTGTTGTTATTATCATTGAAATATTTGGCTAATTGGTTATAGAAATAGTGCTCAAAGAAGTTCTTTGAAATCGAAAACAAGTTAAGTGGTATATATAGAAATATATATATTATATTATACATATATAAGTTTTCTTCCTTAATATTTTCTCCTCAAATTATCTTTATCTTACATTATACCTTACTAAGAATATATTGACTAAACTCTATCTTACTTAATGCCTTATTAGGAATATATATAGCTACAGTCAGAAATAGTAGTTCAACAATATCATCTAAATTAATTACAATATATGTTAATCTTAATTTTCTTTTCAAACTGTTTTGATATTGAGTTCATCACCAAGTTTCTTTGTACAACATTCAGTGCTCGGTTGCACTACTATTTTTCTGACCTCAACTGTATACACCTAATAAGACCAAAGATCTTTCCTTCTACTGCTTAGCCCTTTTTGCCCATTAACCCATAACTTGCCACACATCATAAATGTTGACCTAGAATTCTAGAAAGAAAAATATATTTTAGCCACTTTGAAATGTGTTTCTGAACTAGGGAATTGAGCAATTCCATTTGAGCAAGTCTTTTCTTTTACTTTTTGGCTATTTCCTGCTGTGCCACAGCAGCCATCAGAGCCATAATCCGGCAGTCTATATAACAAAGCAACCCATTGACCTTCACGCAACGCTCGAGTGGCACTCGCAATACATCAAACCCGGCACTCAACCCGCTCAAAAACCGTTATCAAGCCCACACATATTTGGGCATGTCAGAGAAGAGTGCAAAAACGTTGAAATGCTGCCACATGCAGCTTACAGCACACTCACTCAAGCACTCACACACGCACACTCATATTTGAGCATTCAAAAGTCATTTAAAATGCAATAGAAAACCCGGCTGCTGCCATTCGCACAATTTCATTCTCTCAGCGGGGCGGCCCAACCATAAGGCGAACCATCCATTAAAACACCGTGAGAGAGAGAGAGAGAGAGGGAGGGAGAGAGAGAGAGAGAGAAGCCTCAACGGAAACATTCACACGGCCAAAGATCCTGCCGACTGAAACTAAAATAAAATAAAAAGGAGACAAACGAAAAGAGGTACAAGAATTTTTGCAGTTCTCGTGGCTTCTCAGAAAAGTGAAAAAAAAGAAGAAAAAAATTGTGAAAAAAGCAGAAAAAATACATCATCTTGGCAGTCGTCTATGGGCCTTACTGAGGCGTCGCCAGGTCTGCTCACAATTTATGCATGTGCCACAGATGGAAGGAAGACCGAAGTTGAAGAGAAGGCAAAAGAGCTGGCAAAGAGGAGGCGAAAGAGCTGAAGAAGAGCAGAGAGCCCTTGAACTTGGGCCAGGAAGTGTTGCTCGATTGGCAGTGCCAAAAATTGTTTGTCTTTCGAAAGAGATTTCAACTTCAAAGTAGGTATAGCCGATACCCTATTATCTTGAATGATATATGTGTGTGCAATGATATCATCTCAGTTGAGTTAACTTTTCCCATGAAATGGGGTTGGATGGGAATTATGATTGCATAATATATTTATTATGTGGAATTAAAAGCAGGAAATATGGGGCTAGGAATTATTAACTATATAAATGTGGTACAAAAATAAAGTTAGGTATATATTAAAGTATAATAATGCAAGATTTGCAAGAGGTATGTTATATATTAAAAATATATATTTGTTTTTATTATATTAATTTGATAAATTAGTTATCATAATAAATAATAATAAATAATAAACCAAGAATATATAGTCAATTGATTTAATATAAGCAAATTATCAAAGATAGTTGTTGTAAAAATAATGAAAAAGAATATACATATATGAATATTATATATGTTTTATATTTATGTAATATTTATATTATATATGTATGCTAAAAGATTCACTTGAATAAGTTATAAATTTTAAAAATCTTAAAAAACACCCAAACTCACTTTTTTAATTGAATTAATTTTAATAAATTACTTTAAATAATTTCGTTGTAAATGTAAACAATTTCTTGAACAAGAAGTGTATTACAAAATCAATATAATATTTATATATATGTTTGCTTAAAGGTTTCACTTGAATAAGCTATCAAGGGGTAAAAACCGAAATCCATTTGGCTAATTAAATTAATATAAATAAATTCTCTAAAATAATCAAATGTGAAAAACTCACTGATTTACTTAATTGAATGAAAATAAATTCTCGAAGCTAATCATTGTATATGTAAGCAAACTTTTGAAATGGAAGTGTATTACAAATTCAACAAATGTTTGCTCAAAAGTTTCACTTGAATAAATTATCAAGAGATACACCCAAATCCATTTAGCTAATTGAATTAATATAAAGAAATTCTCTAATAATCATACCAAATGTAATCAACTCTAGAAAGAAGAAAAGTGTATTACAACTTCGTATATTATACAAAAAAATATATTATATATATATACATATATAGTTTCTGTATGTTATATAAAATGCCTTGCATATTTGTGCAAGCTCTCGATGGCGTCATGCGGGCTTGCTGAAAATGATGCGATTGTCGGCGCTGGCCTTTTTTGGGTCTGTGTGCGCTGTGTGAACCACTGCATAAATCTGCAGAAATTATGGCTAGATGTAGTATCTGTTATTTTGACTGTGTTTTACGAGCTGCAATTGACGACAGCTCAAGTAATTCAACACAAAAAAAAAAAAAAAAAAACAAAAACTGCCAAACTGAAAAACTTGAAAAGTTTCCAAGTAGTTTAGTATATCTGTTTATCTATTAGCAACAGCTAAGTAAGTAAGTGAAGTTAGCTTGAGGTCACGCCCCCTTCTGTAAAGGCGAAGGCAAAGTCATTTCGCATGCTGTTTACATTTATGCAACATGTTGAGAGCGGCTACAATTTATCTACAGATACTTTTAGTTTGTGTGAGAGTGTGTGTATGTGTGTGTGTCTGCCTTCATGTGTGTGACTGCGTCTGATTATGACATTTAACATGAACACGTAGCAACAGCGCAGCAGCAGCAGCAGCATATGCGAGCGACAGCATTGATATATTTTTTTTTTTCTTCTCTTTGGTCTTTTTTAGCAGACACGAACCGAGGGGCTATTGGTTGGTGGGGCAAAGAACTGCAGGCCAGTTTGCTTCTCTTTTTTTTTATTTTAACCTCATTGCGAATTCATTCATTCATTCATTCATTTCGTGCTGTCATATTTTTGCTGTCTTATCGCAGACCCAAAACAAAATTGGCAAACATTTCCAAGCACCAAATGCAGCTAGCAAAAAAAAAAAAAAAAAAAAAAAAAGGAAAGAAGAAAAAAAGGTTCACTGCAGTTGGCGCACAGTTCAAGGATTGAAGTTGGAATTGGGGGTGTTTGTCCATGGCTAAATTGGCTTGTTCGAATGCATCTTGATAAGAGCTGACGGCCTATTGGCAGCGGAGTTAGCGCATTGAATTGGAAAATGTTTTCAATTTTTTTTTAGACTACCTTCTTTTTTTGTGTGTGTCGGTGTGTGTGTGTGTGTATAACTTGCCTGTGCAACTTGCTGTTGGGCATTTTTGTTGTTATTGTTGACACTCACCTGCAAAGAGAAAAAGAAAAATATTAATTAAAATATGTAAACCCAACGAATATTTGTTAAAGTGGAGTTTATCTATAGACTAGGATATTGAATGTTGAAAAAAGGGGTATTCGTAAAAATAGTAGTGAGTTTTTTTGTAGTAAATAAAATATATGCGAAATATAAAAATATAACATGTATATAAAATATATGTAATAATATAAATAAAAAATATATTTTATTTACTAAATATATATAAATTATTATTTATAAATTAATAAATTATAAATAATTTAACATGTGGGAATGCGTTTTGATATTATACAAATTATATTAAACTATAATTAAAATATAAAAATTTAAAAATATAAACATATACAAATATACATAATAATAAAATATATAAATATGTTTTAAATATATATTAAATGTATACACAAAAATTAATTAATTAAATTAAAAGTAAATATCAAATACTCTTTCCAATCTTATTATTAAATTTTCTTTAAAATAAACATTTACAAAAAAAAAAAATAAATAAATAAATAAATTAAGTTTAAAATATACATTAAAAAATTTTTTTTTAATTTAAAAAGTAAGTCAAATATAAAACTATAAAATGTATATACAAAATAAAAAATAATAAATACATATAAAAATGTATATATTAAATAAATACAAAAATTTATATATTAAATATATATAAAATACAAAAATTAAAAAAAAATTTTAAATAAAAAAATTAGAATATATTTAAACGAAACAAATTTTAGATAAACAAATATTAAATGTATTCACAATAACAAATATCGAGTACATATTCAAATTCTCTTCGCCATACCAGTATTCCATTTTGCTTTCAAATTCCACAAATATGAAAATCTTGACTTATCACAACAATTAAAACAAGTTTTGATTGTTATGCAAAATAAATAATCAAATCTAAAGCTTGGCTGTTAATTGACCAGCTTATGGCGTACTTGAAATTAATACCTGGACAATAGGCTTAAAATATATTTATATAGCTCAATAGACAACCAAATATTTAAGTGGGCTTTGAGCAGAACTCTATTAAAAATAAGTTTGAAGTTTTTGCAATAAATTGTCAAAAATAAAAATAACAGAAAAGAAGTAAGAAATGTATTTATTAAACACCTTTAAAACGAGTTCTATAAAGAAATCAAGTGGAACGAGAACAGCTAGCGACAACAACAACAACAATATAAATTTAATAGCGAACGAGTCAAGTGCCAACGACGACTTATTTGTCACTAGAGCTGTTTTCTGAATGTTGCTGTTGTTGCTTTTATGGACAACAACAAAGATGTACGTGGGCGTCAAGTTGAACGACAGATATATGAAGCTGAAGCTGAGGCAGCAGCAGCTGGTTGACTGTAGTTGTTGTTGTTGTTGTTGCTGTTGCTTTGTAAGGTCAGGCGTTCACCAGTGCGTATGAGCAATAATTTTTTTAATTGTCGCATTAAACAGTTAACGGGCGTCACGATTGCCTGCCACAGTATTTCAGTATTTCAGTGCTTTCCACTTGAGTGTGTGTGTCTGTTATGTTTTATTTTTCGCCTGCCTTTAATTGTTTATGCAAATTAGAATTAACTGATGAGCAATTTAAATACACATTCAGCGAAGCTTTTTTTTGTTTCGTTTTCGTATTTGAGGAAGCGAATGGCGCAGCGTCGCTTTGTGCGAAAAAATATATATATGCAGCTCTCGCAGCTACTTTTAGCTGTACAAATAAAGGTGCGAAATGTATATTTTGCTAACGCTTATTCTTGCCTTATTAGAGCCTGAAGCGTAAGTTCGTGTTAACTGCGCCACAAAAGATGCCGCAACATTTCAGCATTTTGGGTTGACAAGTACGCGCGCTTTCATAAGTGCGTCTACTATTTGAGAGCATTCGACTTGGCCCAGCATAATTGGATTCACTTGTCAAGTGCGACAGCATCGCAATTCACATTAGGGGTACTCGAGAAAGTATGAGAATTATATTTTGTATTGCAACAATGGATTTGTGGGAAGAGGAGTTGAAGCAGTTTTTTGTGATCCATATCAAATTTTAAGTTTAAATGGTTTGTTTAGTAGAGCGAGTCAGCATTTAAATATCATTTTGTATATAGAAAAATTGAGCTTCAAAAATCATCAACCTCATCATTCTTTATTTTACAAAACAAATTATTTCATACACATTTTTTATAATTAAAAAAAAAAAAAATCAATAGGAATTTAAAAAAAATAGCTTTTTAAATATGAAAACCCTCATTATTCGTATTCTTTAAACCACTTTTTCTTGTAAAGTAGTATTTAACATGTAATGATAATTATGATCATGTTAACCATCTTAAAAATCTTTAACATGTTCCATTAATAAGTTCATATAGGAAGAAATGTAAGGCCATGGCACGGGCATGGGCCAAACTTCATTATATTTAATTAAATAAACTAAGACTATTTTTATTCTTATATCAATATTAAATATATCAATATCATTATTTTACAGGCATATATGGTTTTATTCATTGTGCTTTCAGTCTTTAATATTATCAATAATGTTAAATTTGTCAAAACCTTGATAAATAATAATTCTTATAATAACCACATAATCATAGTTCAAATGATCATTAATGTTGTCCTGTACTGAGGTCCAATATATTTAGATTACAACATGCGGCTTCTTCGCTAGCACAAAAAATAATGCCATACATAAACTACAAGTTTGAATTTAACAATGTTATTATTCATTTCCCCAGCTGCAGTAAGCTTAGAGATTTAATGGCATTATAAATAATGATCATTATATTATAAAGAAAAAAATGATTAAATATAATATTAAAATAATTGCTTAAAATTATGAGTATAGCTATTACAATAATATTTAAAATACTTAATATTATTAATAATACAAATATTTACCACAAAGCAGCAGAAGAAAAAGAAAACACTGAACTGCACAGCTGACCGGAAGAATTTCGACTGAAGCTGCCCGGCAGCAGGCTCGCCCTTATATGGACGACGCTCCCTTTTAGAGTGGGGAGCGTCACCTCTTTGAGTTAGTTTTTTGCACTCGATCATTGGAGGCTCATATAAGAGTTCTCTCTGCTGTTGGGTATGTGATTTAGTTGCTCGATCACAAAATCAGAAAGGCAGAGAGGGAGAGGGAGAGGGGGAGGGAGAGGGAGAGGGAGAGAGAGAGAGAGAGAGAGAGAGAGGGGAGAGGGAGAGGGAGACAGAGACAGAGAGAGAATAGCAATATGTATTGATCGGAATATATATTCATGTGTATATATATTCTTGAATTTAGTGATCAGAAAATCTGACAGGCAGAGAGGAAGAGAGAGAGAGAGAGAGAGAGAGAGAGAGGCAGACAAAGACAGACATAATTGAATCGGTTCAAGCGAAAATATTCATAGCAATATAAATTCATAGGAATGATATGCATAGGAATATTGGAATATATATTCATATGAATATAGGAATATATATTCTTGACTCATAGGAATATAAATTCATTGGAATAAAGGAATACAAACTTATATAAATATTGGAATATATATTCTCTCTCTCTCTCTCTCTCTCTCCCTCTCTCTCTTTGTCGTTCTTCCTGTCTAAGGGACCAGAAAGACCAACGCAATAGGAATTGAAATATATATTCAGAGTAATTTAAATTTGTTGTTATATATATTTATAGGAATATTTATTCATCGCAATATATATTTATCGGAATATATTTTTATTGATATGGCTATGCTTTCTTTTGTATGCCATACATTTTATATAAAATTTATATATTTTCGCCTGAGTAACCCTACTCTCCATACATCAAGAAGAGCAAATGGTTCAAATTTGTGCAGCTGTTGGCCGCTGCGCTTTGTACACAGAGTACAAAGCACAGAGCCCACCTCAGCATATACAGAGCTCTTGCGGTCAAAGCTCGTGTCATTTATCTTGATATGTGTGGCTCGCCCTGCTTGCTTAGTCAGCTCGAGCATCCCTTCATTCCGTGCCCTTATCAAATTAGCTCAGCTAACAGGTAGTGTAAACGTCAGTTAACCAGCTCTTTTGTCATCATAACTCTAAACTCTAGTGTACTCTGTCTGGACTCGAGAGAAAATTTCAGTTGATTGAACACTGCGTTGACAAACGACGTAAAAGTTTGTCAACTCTGTAGATAAACCACGTCTAACTCTTGCCCCCCTCGCCCCATACTCGATTGCATTTGTTATCCCAGGTTCAATGCTTCAATTAAATTTCCTGTCAATCATTTTTTCTGACTTCACTGTTGTTGTTGGCTTTTACGGCTTTCCACTTGTTTTGTTTTGAAAAATTCGTTTAGTATTTTGAAAATTTCATAGCTGGTTTTTGATTATCCATCGCTGTCGACGTTTGTGCATTGGCCAGCAAATGGGTTTTTTGACTTTGACTCTGACTGATTTGCATTGAAGTTCATTGTGTGGTGTCAGTCAGTCAGTCAGGTGTAAGACTCTTCTCCACTGTCTAACTAGCTTCTGGAAGCGCGTTGTGCTATTTGTGTGGTATATCGTATATTTTTGTGTTTGAAGAAACATTTTGTTGGACTTTAGGCTATGGTAGATCATTTCGTTTTTTATTTAATATGTAAAGCACATGTAGTTTTTGTAAGTTGTTATAAATATAAATAGATAAAAGCTATATAGTAAGTAAAACGGTTAAATTTAGGAAAAGATAATAAACGGATATAAATTTAAATAAATATAATTTATATAAATATAATAGATATAATTTAGAAAAGAAATAATTTAGAAAAATCTTTAATTTGGAAAAAGAATTTAGAAAACGATAAAAAATTCGACATATGACAAAAATAATATTTATAAGAATTGTGCTTCTTCCTTTTAAGATTTGTCCTTTCAATTTAATTGAAAAACTAAAAAAACTAATAAGATAAATAGAAACAGTAGAAATTGATATGTATTTAATTAGAATAAAATCTTTCATTAAAGTTTTTATTTTTCTAGTACTTTTTCTCTTTTGGTTTTCGCTCTCATTTAACTTTTTATTAATCACATTTCCTTGACTTTATATTCACTGAACCCATTGCAAGTGCAAAATAATTTCAATAAGAATTGCGATTTTTCCTCTTCATATATGTGTATTCAATTTAATTAAGAGAGCTAGCAAACTTTGATTAAATAACTAGAAACATAATAGATCAATATCAATATTCGAATTATCTCTCGAATCTTCTTAAATGTGTTTCTATATCTCATTTGACAGTACTTTTCCTATTTGCGCTTTCGATCTCTTTTAACTTTTCTAAACACATTTTAATTTAATTTTTTCCATAAGAATTGCGGTTTTTCTCTTTAAAATTTGCTAATTTAGTATAATTGAAAAAAAGTAATTAAATTAATACAAATATAATTAAATTTGATAAGTCTTTCATTTATATTTCAAATCTTCCATTCAATTTTTTAACTAGTACTTTTTCTTTGGCCGTTTTCGCTCTCTTTTAACTTTTCTTTAAGCACATTTCCTTGCCTTTGCAGCTAATCTATGTTCACTTTTCAGCAGATCTTCCTTTCTTCTTCTCCATTGCTGTTAATTATAGACTTTCAATTTTGTTCTTTACAATTTAACACTGGTAGATAAAAGGTGATGGACAGTTGATCTCATATTTAAAGCGCAGCCCTTTTAATCGGTTCTACCATCAAATCTATTCGTATTTACACCTCATTCTCTCAGTTTTATCGCAATTACATATCAACCTTTCTCTCTCGCTTTCGCTCATTCTCTCCCTTCCTCTCTTTGTATCTATTTGCCGCCCATTTCCTTTATGTAAACACCTACCTAACCAAAACGCAGTTGTGCTCAGGTTTTTGCCTACCCACAGCGAACGCCGTGAGAACTGTGCCAGGTGAATGGCTCTCCATTGTTCTTGGCCCGTTGTTCGTCGAGATTGTAAGAAACTTTGCGCTCTTTTACCTATTTTTCTTGTGCAATTATTTATAATAGCGCCTGGTTTACAACGCGCGTTCGCATACGCCTCGAAATTATGCAGGTAGCGTATACCGTACTTTGTCGAACCCTGAGCGCAGTTCATTAAGGGTAATGCATGCCAAAAAGATTGAAAGAAAGACAAATTGTCTGCAGAAAGAAGAAACTCACACACACATATAGAGAGCAGACATCAATACGCAGCGCCTTAATGACAAAAACGCCGCCTGGTGTCCTCAGGGCACCTGCCGCAGTTCCTTAGAAATTTCCTACCTTCATTTGCTGTGCAGCAGCGACAACAACAACAAATGCCACATCAACCGGAATAACAATGTACTGATTCTTTCAGTACATGTCCGGTTCCAGCTCCTTAATATTTATAAATAATTAAAGTGCTTGGCTGGTCTGTGAGTGCAGTTTATTGATTTTTTTTGAATACCCTATACTCTATGAGCTATGCTATGGCTAAGATATAGATATAGATATATATCAAAGATCATGGTCACTAAGCATAAAGTTATATAAACAAAATTTGGCATAGGTAGATTTAGAACTAACTGCATTGGGCATTTACATTTAATATTAATTTAATCCAATTTTCATATACCTATATCCTGTTTGCCATAATGTTCTGTACTCAAGATATTATAAAGAGCTATTCTGAACTGAAACACTTCAATGTAATTTTTTTATAGTTTCATATATATCTTTTGGCGATACAAATTATATAACCAATATTAAAATATTGGTTATATATAGACCTATTCAGTGATAAGTGCAGGGTATTTACCAGTTAATCAGATTTAAATATAATTTGTTTATGCTTTCATAAAAGTTAAAGTTCAGTTAAAATTCCATAAACTGATGTACCTCAAGTTGAATATAGGTCAGTTCAAAACTAAGTGCAGGGTACTCGATAGTCAATCACTCTTAAATATAATTTTGTCATACTTTCATTGATATTTTATTTAAAATGTCGTAAACTAATATACGTCGAGCACTTAGTTGTAAATTGACCTATAAATTTGGGTATTCATTATTCAGTCGAACGTGAATATAAATAAATCATGCTCTCAGAAATATTTTATTTAGAATGACGTCAAGATAAATACAAAATAATTAATATAGATTAACTTACGGCTAAATGCAGGGTATTCATGAAGTCAGTCACACTTCAATGTAATTTTGGCATGATTTCATAAATATTTTATTAAAAATACCGTACAATGATATATCCCAGATTGTACATAGGTCAATTTACAACTAAGTGCAGAGTATTCAGTAGTCAGTCATGTGAATATAATATAATCATGCTTTCATAAATATATTATTAAGCATACCATAAAATTATATACAGAAGATTTTATATAGATTAACTCCGAACAACAAGCAGGGTATTCATGAAGTCAGTCACGCTCATACATAATTTTCTCATGTTTTTATAAATTAATATTTGATTTAGAATGCCGTCAATTCATATACCAGCGATTTGATATAGATAAATGCCGTACAACAAGCAGGGTATTCGTCAATTTATAGGGTATGTAGGGTATTCGTAAGTCAACCACATTTATATTTCATTTTTTCATGCTTTTATAAATATTTGCTTTAGCATGTTACATACAAAAGAATTGACATAGATAGGTCAATTCATAACTAAGTACAGAGTATTCCTTAGTCAATCACATATAAATTGATAAAGTTAACATAAATATCTTTATTCAGAATGTCATAAAGTTATGCACCCAAGATATCATTTAAGTCAACTCAATTTTAATTCCAGGGTATACATTAGTCAGTCACTGGTAAAAATAATAATTTTCCTTAGTATATGCCTAAGTTTTCTAACTACTACGGAACTGTGTGGGGATCTGATGTGTTCACTCCAAATGGGGGTCGTATCATTGTACAGTTCATTGCACTGACCCACTGAAGGTGACAGCATTTTGTAGCTACTTCTAAGTGAAAGCCATATAACTAGCCGCAAGTACCTTTAAATGATGATATTGTGGCACCTACAACAAGTGCGCACTCCCAGCCAAAGCGAAGTCTTACATGTGTGTGTATTTATTTTTACGGCCTGTCACATATGACATATAGCGAAACGTCTCATATTTCTTCAGCTGATTAGCATGTGCACTTGAAGGACCCGCACTCGACTATAATATATCTCTATATATACATATATCTGTGTGTGTGTGTGGCTACTGAAACCGAGGGAGGGACCGCGTCCAAGGCTGGGACACTTGAGGTGGCCGTGAGAAAAGTGCAGTGGCGGCTGTGTTGTCTTCCCATTATGCTGCTTTATGATGTGCTAATGGGCGGTAAACATTTCGTAAGCTTCATTGATTTTTATGCATTGTTTATGGGCGGCATAGTATGCTATCTCAAGTGGGTCACTTGAGGCCAAAACGGCTGTGATGAATATGTGTTTTCATAGTAGTTATATAAGATTAACACATGTTATACATATATAGTTACAAGTTAGTTTTTACTAGCGTCGGCATATACTTAGTTGCAGGTTGAAATTTTCGGAGCATTTTATGAAGTTTTCTTAGGCTTAGCTGAAGTTTTTCATTGTTTTTTTTTGTTGATTTTTGACTATTGATTATTATGAATAAATATATACAATTTAACAAATTATAATAATTTCATCAGTAAATATTAAAAATCTT
Organism: Drosophila hamatofila; assembly: GCA_035045345.1. Classification (NCBI taxonomy): domain Eukaryota; kingdom Metazoa; phylum Arthropoda; class Insecta; order Diptera; family Drosophilidae; genus Drosophila; species Drosophila hamatofila. Next base: position 16,112,307 of record JAWNPA010000019.1, on the reverse strand, counting down.
CTTATCATTTTATAGAGTTTTTTTTCATATGAGCTGATGTTTTCTTGTTTACTGTCTTTAATTGATTATTCAGTTTTTGATATTCATAAAAAGTAATAAAATAAATACTTATAAGCAGGTAAAGTAAATATATATTTTTTTATTTTTTGATTTTTATAAATAATTATTTTCATACATTTTAAAAAATTAAATTGTAATTATAATTAGTTTCAAAAATTTTATTGAATTAAACAAATTATTTCTTTATATATAAAAAATATATATAATAATGTTATCAAAAAATAATAAATAAATATTAAACGATGAGCAAAAAAAAAAAAAAAATATTTTTTTTTGTCTATATATATATATATATGTAGTTCAATAAAATATTTTATTTAATATATATTTTCTGTAATTAAAAATTAAATAATTTGTTTTCTTAAGTTTATTTTTTTAAAAGAAATTTGTAAATATTTTTTTATTATAGTTTTATTATTTTATAATTTTTATAGTTTTTGATAATTTTAATATTCTTATGTAAAATGAAAACTCTCCTTTTGGTAGTTAGACTTTAATGTATGTGCGAATGCGTATCAAATTTAATTGACATTCTCTTTAAATTATAAGATTAGCGGCCTCTAAATATCTTGACAGGCATTAAAGCACGCAAACAAGACATCAACTTTCTCATAAACTGTATTTCCTGCACTTCCTGCTCCCAATTGATTCGCTTTTCATTTTAAGTATGGTCAACCAATTAATAATTAAAATTTTTGTGCGTATTATAGTTTTTTTCTTCTTTTTTTTTTTTTTAATATGAAACTCAACGCTTTTTCCGCAAACGAAAATGAAAAACTGGTCAAGTTTCGATCGATTAGAAAAAAACATGACATTGGCAATGTGGCGAAAACAAGTTGGTTTCAGCCACTTAGTTGGCCATCGCCTAGAGAGTGAAATCTTTGCGAGCAGGAAAAGTGCTCGCAAAACATGTGCTGCAACTTGTGTCCAAGAGATTTATCAGCCACAGCAAACGTCATCATTATCGTTATCATTATCATTGGCGGCCGCATCATCGTTAAGAAAAGGCTGCGCCAGTCTTTTGTCATTGGTATCAAAGTGGAAGCTTAGATGATAAATGAAATTTGGACGCAACTAAAACGCTGCTTTTACTTAAGACCAAAAACTTTTGCTTTGTTCGCAGTTAGGAGAGTATGTGGGGCGTGTGTGTGTGTTTATCATTATTGTAATTTCTGGCCATAGGCATTTGGCCAAAACACGCACGTCTCTAACGCTCTGGGCCATTTGGCACACAGCCAAAAACAACAATAACAACAAACACCATAATACAACATATGTGATTGATTGTAATTGAGGTTGGTAAAAGTTGTTGTGTCAATGTCAAAGTCGGGGTGCCAAAAAGAAAAAAGAAAAGAAGAAGAAGAAAACACAGAGAATCTGTGTAAAAAATTGTTCCACAATTCGGGGGAAGCTGCTGTCACTTGTGAAAAACCAAAGAAGCGGCAAATTTTCTACAACAATTTTCCTACAAGTCAAAGAAAATGATGCAGCAAATTGTGAAATTGCTTAGAATGCGAATTACATGTTGTCCATTTATCATTTCAAGTTGTTTGTAGATAAAAGCGGAATTCAATTGTTAAATGATTATAAATTGATAATATAATAGAAAGATATTTAGCTGAAGCTTAGAAGTTTGGAATTGTAATTCAATAATATATCAAAGAGAACTGAATATATTTATAGCAAAGAATTTTTATGCAAAGTCAGAATCTCCGTAAAATATTTGATGTAATAATAATAATTAAAATAAAATACAATTCTAGATAAAAGCGGAATTCAATTGTTAAATGATTATAAATTGATAATATAATAGTAAGAGATCGATTTGAAGCTTTGAAGCTTAAAATTTTAATACAATATCAAATCAAAGAGAGCTGAATATTTAAAGCAAATCATTTTTATGCCAAGTCAGAATTATCTATTTGATGTAATAATAATAATTAAAATAAAATACAGTATACAGTTACTCAACTCTAGTTGTTTGCCAAGTTCTTGAAGCATATAACAAAATCATAAATTAAGACTCATTCACAGAAGAGCTTTTTGTCTAATTAACATAGAAACCTTTTCGACAATGACCGTCAAAGCCAACTTTAGCTCTAGACAACCGTCAAGTTAAGGCCAGTAAATGAATGAAAAAAAAAAAACAACAAACTTTTTAGTTGCCAGAAATTTCACTTGCGAAAGTTTTGAGCCACAATTAAAGTGGAAAAGTTAAGAGTAAAAAGCTGACCAGGTTTATTTTTCTTTTGTCTTATATATATCTGATTTTTTGTGTGTATTTTTTTTTTTTTTTTCTGTGGGGTTGGACTATGGCGTAATGCTGAAAAGCACAGAAGCTCGAAAGGCACATTAACACGTTTCAAATGACTTTAAATACGTTGCCAAATGATGGCAAGAAATATAAAACAGAAACTTGGGAAAGTTGGCGTATCTGGAAATATGTCAGAGTGTCAACAGTACAAATAATGAACGAAATAATCATAATCATAATGATAATGATAATGATAATAATAATAATATGAAGAAGAAGTAGATGAGAAAGAAGAAGAAGCTGCAGGCTATCCCCCTTCGAAACATAGACGATGGTTGTTGTAATATTATCTGACTTTGTATCTGGCACTACTCACCATGATTGCCCAAGCGAGCAAATAAAGGGGTGAACAACTCGGTGTCTGTGAGTTTTTGGCCTTATGCAATTGTCATTATTGTCTGAGTGTTGTTGCTTTTGCTTTATGAATATTAAACTTATATATAAACATATATATATATTCGTATATATATATATATATGTTTTCATTTTGTTATTGTCGCCCCGTTGCGCACAGCGTTTGTCTCTTGAAGATGTTTTACTCAAGTGCTCTGTGTTTTGTTTGCTGTTGTTCACCAATTTCACTGCCTCTCTTGAAATGAAGTTGTATTTTTGTCTGCTGCTTCTTCTACTACTTCTTTTTTTTTCAATTAAATGCGCCAAAAGCGTAAATTTAATTAATTTAATTGTTGCAGCAAAAGAAATGTGGTAGAAAAAATTTCAACTTGGCCACATTTTAAGGCCAAATTTGTTGTTGGCCAGAGTCAAGTTTGTTTTAGTTATTTTTTGAAGTATTTTCAAGTTGTGTTAGACATTGTTTGTGAATACTTGAGGAAAATGCAGTTGCTTCTGCGAGTTTTGGAATTCATACAAATATTTTATGTATTAAAATAGGTATTTTAAGGTAACAAAATGTAATGTAGATGTAAAAACTAAATTGAAAATTGCGTTAAACTCAGAAATTATTTTACTTCATTCGCTTTTTGAATATATGTATTTGTAAATTAAGTTGCTTTTGCGAATTTTTTGACTTTTTACAAATATTTTAAATATTTTATTTTAGGGTTAAAAAAAATTGCCCTAAAACTATATACAAAATCGTTTTAAAAACTATCGAAATTTTTTAATTATATGCTGTAAATATATATATATATATATATATATATTTATTTATTTATTTATTGACTTTAAAAGAAGTTATAATTAAACTAAATCTTGCAATTTTCTTGATAAAAATTAAGTTGTTTTTGTAATTTAAAAAAAATTTATTTTTTTTAGTAAAGAAAAATTTGTCTAAAAAGTAACTAAAAATCTGATTGAAAATTGTATTAAATTCTCTTCAAATGCCCTATATTAAAACACAAATTTTAAATTTGACATCAAATTGTCATTTACTAGGGGCAAATTAAGTTAATTTTGTAGTTTTGGGAATTAGTAAAGATATTTAAATTTTGTTCAGCGTAGTCAGTTTACTTAAAAACTTTTTAAAATTTTTACAAAAAATTGCAATTAATTTAGAAATTAATTACACTTTATATACCTAGTTAAAATTTAACTTAAATTCGCATAAATCTCAGACATGTTCATCTGCTCCAGCATTAAAATACATTTTGTACTCAATTGAAATTGATACATATTTTAGCAGCATGCAATGAGGATTTAGCTGTAAGTAGCTAAATGAATATCACAGCCTAGCAAAAAAAGAAAAGATATGAAAACAAACCTCAGACTCAGACAGACGTTACAATAGTCAGTTATACAATTAGCAAAACGCCCACAACTATGACTAATTGATGATGCTCAGCTGTGCAAACAGTTAGACAAAAACAGAAACTAAAAAGAATTCCTCACACGAGCGAAAGTATTTTATATGCCATAAATTTCCATAAAGCGTTCAGCTTTAACAGCTCCAATTACTCATATGTGGCTGGGTAATGGGCAGGGAGGGGACTGTGGACTGGTGGCTGGAGAGGGGGAGAGGGGGCAACACTTCAAGCAACGAGAGGCAAGTAAAGTGAATCATCTATGAATTAAAACCGAATGAGATGTGCACTGTAATGCCAACGCCCCGAAGCGCCAAATGACGCAAATTCATTCACCAAAAGTGTTTTGCTTAATAATAAAATGTTAATATATATATAAGTATATATATGTGTATATTTGTGTATATATACATATATTCATATGTTAATTTGTATATTCGCTTTTTAATTTTTTGGCAAATGAATGCAATTATAAATACAGCACGCGGCCAGCGAAATGTACGTGATTTGTATGCAAATTTGTGAAAAATGCATCTGATGGCTGCCAAAGCGCGAAAAATAGTGTATCTCATGGATACAAATTGCAAATTGCAAATTGCGCTATCATGACATTGCTGCAGAGTCTGCTTTTTTTTTCGTGTTTAAACATAAAAAATTAAAATATCCGCGGTTTGTATTTATGGTATTTTCATTTTTTTCATACAAAACAAATATATCTATATGTATATATTTTATTTTATATACAAATATATATATATATATTTTTTTTTTGGCTGCGGTCTCGCTTGGCAGACGAGTGCATAAATTTGGTGTTGTGTTTTATTGTTAATCCGGGCAATCGTAAAGTGGACTAACTAGACGTAGGCAAGAGCCACAGACGGTTGTGCATGCTTTTTGCTGTTAAGCATATGCCGTTTTGAATCAGTTGGCATTGTTTGAGCATTTGCTTTTTAACAGTTGTCGACCATAACAATCGTATCGCAGCGCATCGTATTATATAACAGATTTATGATAACGTTTTTATTGAATATGCATATTGATTGATGTTGGCACCTCGAGATTGTTGACTAGCCCAACATTTAATTTATTTTTATTATTTTATTTATATATTACGCAAATTTTGTGAAACATTTTAGAAATTGCTTTTTTCTGTTTTGTCTTATTTTTGAATGTCATAAATATGTTTTTGTGTAAACAAACTCGTTCTCGTTTTTGTTCATAACATGTTAAACTGGAACTGATGTTTTTTTTAAATTATCTCTTGTCATTCAACCGAATATTTAATATTTTGAAAAGTTATAAATGAATTGGCAACTGAGGCACAAGTTTAAAGCGGAACTAGATCCAAAATCAAAACAAAACTAAGAGCTGCAAAAAAAAAACTAGAAACAATTTAAATATTCAATATGACGTTAAATAGAACTAACTAAACCAAAAACTTTAAAAAACAACTAGTTCATTATGGTTTAAGGAATTTGTTCATAGTACTGCATTTTCTGCTCTGAATTGCTTTTGAATATTATGAAAATGTTTACGATTATGTAAATAAAACTTATATTATGTATTCTGATTGAAAACTTGTTTTATAAAAATAAACTTTAATATAATACTGGAACAGATCTGTGCTTTAGTAACCCTTTAGTAACCCAAGTTTAAAGCGGAACTAGTTCTTAAAACATATAAAAATGATGAGCCGCACATAAAACTAGGAATTATATTTGAAATTTGAGCTAGAATCGGACTAGTTCAAGAATTTTAATAATTGTTCCAAAAGAACTAGTTTATTATGCTTTAAGGAATTAGTTTAACTCATTGTAAAATATTCTTGATATTAAAGTAGCTTTTTCAAATTAGTTCAAGAATTCTAATGATTGTTCTCTTTTAACAGCAGTAGTTTGATTCAGCTCATTTTTAAATGTTCTTGTTATTCAAGTAGCTTGTACGTCATCACATTTTTCTTGGTTATATACAACTGCTCTAATGTTTCAATTTACAAATGTTTCAATTTGGAACTGGTTTCAAAAAGCAGTTCCGTAATTTTAGATAGAAAACTGACACAAATTAAAATAATCTTAATTTTGAATTATTGCAGAATTAAACTAGAAAGATTATTACAAAATGTTTTCTTTTAACTAAAAGAACTGACTCATTAGTCTAATTCAGCTCATTGTAAAATGTTATTATTCCATTAGCTTGTACATCTTCATCTTCATCTTGCTTATGTACAACTGCTCTTCTAATGCTCTCACTTGCAAATGTTTCGATTTGGAACTGGTTTCGGAAAGCAGCTCCACAATATTAGCAGAGAACTGTCCACACACACACATATCATGTTTGGTCTGCTGGTACCAAAAACTCTTCGCCGAGGAGTACTCTGTATATCCAATTAGTTGCTTTCACATTTCAACAGTTAACTGGCAAGCTGTCAGCAGTTCTTGTGTTGCATTTGGCTCCGCATTCAATTGTCATTTCGATGGGCCACTAAAAGTGTCATTCTTCATTTAAGAGCTAGATAATTTCTATGCTAGCCTATAGCACTTGCGAAATCAACATTCAACATTGGGTAACAATTTCTGTCATATTTTTTCCGTATACTTGGCGGCTAGAGCTCCAAAAAAAAATGTTGAAAAACTGACATTTGACATTTTAAGTTAAGTGCTTGAGGCTGTGAGCGCTGCGATCGCTCAAAGGCGAAAACCATTTAAAAGTTTTGTCATTGAGTTGGAAATTGTGAGGAGAACAAAACAAAATGTAGCGTCAATTTGATGATGTTATGAAAGTGAAGACGACTTTGAGATTTTCCAGCTAATTTAGCAGCTGTGCGTAGCAATGGAAAGTTGCAAGTAATTGGGACGAGTGTGCTTGACGGCGATGATACGCTGCAAGTGGGCAAAGATAATACCTAAAAACTTTCCAGTGAATGAGTTTTTTTTTTTGGGGGATTTATCAAATAGAAATATGGAATTGAGATTGTATTTAACCGAACCAGTTCTAAGTGAGTATGATCGACTGGGAGATGCGCTGTAAGCAGATATGGGAAAGCAGATAGAGGTAAAAAAACTTTCATAGTTCATTATTATGGTTATGCTGATTCTTTTCGACTTTTGTGAGTTTTGATAGACTGGAAGATACTCTGTAAATTGCATTTCTATTTAGATGGTATATCTCATAGAATATATAAAGTTTAGCTTTCATATGCCATTCAGTTAGTCTATATTGATTCAATTCGACTTTTGCAGAATTTCCAATTCTCTGCAATTGAGTATGCATGACTGGGAGATACTCTGTAATTTTAGCTATGGAAAAAATTATATAAATTTTTCTTTTGGTATAGAAATATGCCATTCAGGCAGATTATGCAGCTTTTATTCCATTTTCGCAGATTTTGCGATTGCTGCAATAGAAATTGCTCGACTAGGCCATACTCTATAATGGGAATTAGAGCTTTGGCTAAGCAGATAAAGGTAAAAATGTTTTATTAGTTCAGTTTTAAGTATAGAGTTTGATAGACTGGGAGATACTCTATAATTTCAAATAAAGCAACAAATTATTTCAATGTATATTTTGGTATAGAAATAAGATTCAGGCAGACTATACAGATTCTATTCAATTTTTGTAATTTTTTTATTTTCTGCAATTGAGTTTGTTCGACTGGGAGATACTCTATAATGTCCGGTAAAGCTACATATTATTTTAATTTATATTTTGACATAGAAATATGCCATTCAGGCAGACTATGCAGATTCTATTAAATATTTGTAGATTTTCTGCAATTGAGCTATGCTCGACTGGGAGATACTCTTTAATGTCATTTGAGCTCTCTGCTTTCGTAAGCATACAACAACTGTCCTCTGCCCGGTAACATAACACCCACATTCAATGGTTAGCGTAGTATTTAAAAAATTGGCATTGGTCACGCTGCGTAGTAGCTGCCAATGCGTGAATGCGCCCCAGAGCAATTTAAGTCTATTGTTCTTTTTGGCCCATTAAAAGTGGCCTCAGCGACAGAGCCTGTCCAACAACAAGCCCCACTAATGAGCGTCATGGCATGCATAATGCATGGCAGTCGGGCATCCGCCCACAGCCACCCACTTGACAGTAACATAATAGTGGCTGTCAAGTGCAGTGCATGAGTGTAAGAGATACTAAAAGATACTAAGATACTTCCTTGTCCGAGAGCTCTTTGGGCCACACTCGAGTGCGCACACTAAACTTAATGACAATATCAAATTACAAACAGAGAGAGAAACAGAGAAGGAGGGAGAAAAAGAGAGAGAGAGAGGGAGAGGCAAAGAGACAACCATACAAACAGTCGGACATTCACGACAATTTGCATGACACACTTTGTTTGCCCAGCCACAGCTGTCTGTTGTGGTGGGAGTCAATGGGTGTGGCACTGCCTTAAATCCTCGACTGTCGACACGTTCGGCTCACATTTAAAGCCTGTTGGCAGTTTGTCAATGAGTCGTTAGCAATGCGGGCCAGTGTCCACAATTTAATGCAATTTTCACTGAACAATTTCTAAAAGCCACAGCGAGACTGAAAATGAAAGTAATTTTTGCACAAGCCACGCAGCGTCTTCTGCTTTTTATAAACACACACACAGTGAAAGATCGTGAGGCCATAAACAAAACTCAATGCAAGTTGTTGAGAGAAACATGTGAAAGTCGATAAACGCTCGACCTGGCGGTCTGATGCTTTGGCATTTACCTGACGGGGGCATCTACAATCGAAAGTGTGGAGCTGTGTCTAATGATATTCTCTAAATAAGGTACAAGCTGTTGAGTTGATTATGGCTCTTGCTGATTATGAGCTTGGAGCGTGATGAGGAAGGTTTCAAAAATAAAACGAAAAAAGTTTTTTGCAGATGGTTTAAAAAATATAAAATAAAAGTAACTCTGAATTAGAATGGCTTTCATAGGGTGACTTAGAATATCAAAAAGTTGCTTATATTTATTATAAATAATATTTATTATATTACTTAGAGTCTCAAAAATATTAATTATATAAAAGAAAAATTATTATATATATAATTAATAAAATAGTTTTTATCACATTTATTTTTGTATATAAATATAAAAAACTGTGAATTTATATTTCTGTCGTTGGTTGACTTAAAAAAAATAAATATATATATATTTTGTATAATATATATCTATATTAAAAAAATATATATATATATATATATATATTTAAAATTTTTTATTTATTTTTTTTTTTTTTATATATAAAACTTTCTGCTTTTGAGTACTAAAGAATGATTTTTTTAATATCTTGAATATATTGAATACAATAAATCGAATTATTTATTTTTACATTCTTATTATTTTCTTTTATTAATATCTTATTTTGCAGTTACTTTTTAGTTCACTATTGTATTATCATTAACTGTCTTAAAGTTTTGTTTTATTTATATGATATATAATATAATTTTCATGATGCCCTTTCTCTTTTGCTCTATAGACTTTATCACAGATTGCTAACGAGGTTTTTTAAGAAAGCACATAACTTTTAAAACGTCATTTACACGATATCTTAAACCTTATCATATTAAATAGCTTTTATTTTCAAAACATGTCCATTTAATTTTTTATTTTCAATGAAAAATCTTTTTTAAACTTGTATATATTCATCATTAAAACTCCTTTATTTTTGCATTACATCATTAACAACAAAAACTAGCTTTATTATATCTCTCATCACTTGTAAAGATTCCTTAAACATAATTACTTTCAGTACTGCATTAATTCATATACAATCTCAGCGTTTTCCTTACCTCGGCTACAATTATGATTTTATATAACATTGTCGAGTCAACTTACGCTGTCTTTGATCTATTATTATGTGTGGTTATTAGCTCTGCTCTCATTTCCTGCACTTGGTATTTATTCATGGTCTTCCTTTCTCTTTTGCTCCATGCTGGTTAATTGATTAACTCCCACAACACACTACATATATAATATTATGGTCCCACAACAATTGTGTAAATATATATTCGCTGTTGCCTTCCCCATTCTGGCTACAAACAGTGAGTGCATCTCTTATGGTGCCTTTGCATGCCTTGCTAATAACTTCCTGCATACTTGGGTCCAACCCAACTAATTAATCAAATAATCAAAAACTCACAACGGTAAAAGCCATTCACGCGATACCTTTTTGAGGCGACTCACTTGTGAACCCAACGATAGCCGCTAAAGTGCTTCCTGATTATTACTCATAGCGATTGATCGATAAGAAGAACCATAAACAATTTTAAATTTGTCAGCTCAGAATAATGTATATGAATATAAATATATATAGAGACATGTCAATATAAATATATATAAATATAAATATATATAAATATAAATATATAAAAACATTTACGAATAAAAATATAAAGACATTTAAGAATATAAAAATATTTATAAATAACAATCTATATGAACAAAAACATATATAAATATAAATATATATAGAATGAAAACTTACAATCAACAAAAGTCAAGTCAAAAGCTTTATGCGCACTTACCTGGAATGAGAGAAAAATAAATATGATGAATTAAGACTGACAAGTTAAGTTGTATTCAAATATTGTGAATAGTGCTTTATTTTATATAGGAAAACATTTTAAGTTAAATTGACTTTCCGATTGCCAGAACTAACACCCACGTCCGATATAGATAAAGTATATAGTGTATATATGCCCAGTTGAACAATTAATTAAGTGTGAACAAAATGGCAAAGTATAGGAGGCGCCTATGGATGACACATACACACATATATACATATATAGTAATTATCTATATACGTATATATTGTACAAATAGAGGCCGGCGAACTTTGAAGGTCTTAATTGGGATGCAGCATTTCCGTACAGTGCAGACACTGTCTGGGTTCATTTCATGTATGTAAGCTGTTATTAGCATTATCATAAAATTATCTGTCGATTACATATATATATATATATAGAAAACTGAGAGATGGCTATGACGACTTTCATCTCGCGTCAGTTTGGTCTGTGATGTCCGTGTGATCTTTTATTTTCTACTGACGACTGCAACACATTGACCCTGACTGAGTGTTGGGGTCGTCGCTGGCTGGAGCGAGGGAGCACAGAGCGTGGCATTGTCTGCGTTTCAGTGGCGTCTGTAAATTGTCAGCTAATTGCAGACGATATGAAGTTGTGGGCATTATATTGATGGTACGCTTGAAAGGCGGAAATTGATGGACAGGCAGAGACTCTCTATAGAGTCTATACATATACATATATACATTTTCAGTTCTCAGCCCACACCAAAAAAATCTACCACCATAAAATACCTAAGTAATACCTATTGACAGGTCTACATTTAAATTGTCACCTCCATGGAAAAAAAAAACTTGAATTTTTTTTTTCCAATTCATTTCGTGTGCCTGACCAAATTTGGATACTCGTTCTATAAAAGGTTAAATATTTTTAGTGGCGTTGCGCGTGGCCAAAATTTTGAGATCACCCAAAAAATTTGCTTTAACTTTTGGTCTTGTTGTTGACTTTGAATTTGTTCGTTTTAAGATATGCTATACTAGATCTTATCTGTCAGCAGCTGCCTTATCTTATCTGTGTTACTCGATTGCAACACAGTTTTCTAGAGTTTGGTGTAAAAAATTTGTGTTAATTACGTCAGCAAAAGAAATAATTTTCATTATGCAATTAAACGGTTTTCGGCGGCAGCTGTGGGCGGGTCAACTGGCAAACAATTAGCGTGCTTTGCAGCAAGTGGGAGTTGAGGCCAGTTGCCAGTTATGTAAACTCTTAAGTGATTAAGGTCAGGCTGCTAATTAGAAGACCAATAAATGAAACTGGGTGAGTTTCGGCCAAGAGTTTAAGGTGTTATATGTGTATACATATGATATACATATGTATGCATGCCATGCATATAGAGCGGCTACTTTGAAGTGCAATTGATAGGGAATTCTAGCAAGGGGCGTGTCTGGCAAATGGGAAGCCCTGCAGTGGGCGTGTTATGCTTAAGGGAAATCTATGAAATGGATGAGAATGCTATATTATTAGAACATCGTTTGTGGAGACATGAAAATTATGATTGAGCTACTATTGCTGAAATTATAAATAGTTTTTCATGAGCTAGCTAAATAAAGTAGTGCAAGTAGGGAACTGAGATACGTATCCAGAATCTAGACTTGAATATCAGACAGATTTTCTAGGCAAAGGTAACAAATATTTAAAAAGTTCAATAAATAATAATAATAATAGAAAAATAATATAAAAAAAAATTAAAAGTAAATTAAAATTATAGAATATTTAGATAAATAAAAATAAATAAATAAATAACTTTAGGTTTCCAAATTGTATCATAATTTAAAATAAGTAAAGAGAATATAAAAAAATATTTATTAATAATTAATCAATTTTAGTGGGATGCTTGAAGTAATTTTTTTGAAAATGAATAAAAATATTTCTCCACATAAGAAAATAAAAAACTAATTTGTTGAAGAATAGGAATGACCTCATAAATAAGAAATGCCTCTTATAATAAATAAAAATCAATATTTATATATTATATTATATAAACAAATCTCTATCGGAATTATGACAATTGAATTTAACGGCACTTCAAGCTGAAAATTTTACGCCAAGTTGAAACTTTCCAACTGACGCTCCCAATTTTAAATTCTTTTACCTTGTTTTTTTTTCCTTCCCAATTTCAATTAAATACTGACAATATTGGCAACATGTGGCTGGCCACATCTCAATGCACGTTTGCCCAACGACAATTGACAATTGACAGACATTGAAATAAACATAGTTAAAAGATTAAAAAAGGAGAACAAAAAAGAGAAGAGATGAGAAGAGAATTAATATTTGGATTGTATGCTGTGGACCTGATATTTGGCATTGCAACTGTGCCATGTGGAACGAAAGGCAAACAATTGGACAAGGATCTGCCACGAACAGAGCATGGCAAATGCCAAGCGAAAAACTGCAAACTGCAAACTGATGCCGAGAGTTGACATTTTTTCTAAAGGGACAATTGCACATGGCATTGGCAAAGGGAGAAAAAAAAAAAACACAGCTAGTGGAAATGCACAGGCTCGGCGGCGAGCCCATTGTTTCGCCTAGAGAAACAGCTGGCAGCCAGGCCAGGCCAATGCCTGAATCCCTGGGCAGTCTTTGTCCTATAAACATTTGTGTGCTGTTTAAATTTAACTTCCGCTCTCTGGTAATATTTTGCTTCACTTGATTTTAGTGCTGATTTATATTGTATGGCTGCCTGCGGCCATATATTGAATATCAAATATGATTTTTTTTAAGACGCAACCAGCAACGCACACAAAATCGAAGAAAAATTGCTTTGAATTGAATTTTATGTCGCAGCAGCTTAGGCCCTGATTCTGATTCTGACTTTGACTCTTGGTGCTTGTCTTGCTATCTTTCTGTCTCCCTCTCCCCTCTCACTCTCTCTATCTTTTTTTTTACTTTTTTTTTTACTGCACTTTACTTGGCGTAACAATAAATTGCCTTTTATATATACATAGATTCTGCGGCTGCATTATGTATGACTGCCATGAGATAAACGAGTGTATATATCTATGTATGTATATATTTATATATTTCTATACATATATATATATATATATATATATATTCTCTTTGTGGCTTTGCCATTTATGTTATTAATGCGGCGCATACCTTGCGGCTGCCTTTGTCTGGCCCAGGAACCTGTTTGCCCAGGAGGCATTGCTGCCTATTCTGTGTTTTTTTTTTTATTATATCTGATGCCCTTTCAGTGGATAATATTATATTGTCAACTGATACGTGACGTAACGCAAAGGCCAGATAGTTATTGGAAGTTTACTAAAGAACAATCAATAAACGACATTAAAAGAGAGCTAATGCTCCAGTTAAACAATTATTTCTGGTAGCATGTCATTACAGTATTTATGTAAATACATGTATTAAATATGTTTTCTTTAATACAATATACATACAAATTTAAAAAGTTTTTACTAATTCTAATACTTATATTTCGATTTCTTTCAGGTAAATACACGTATAAATATTCTACATATAGATCCAGCTACTAGAAAAAAACCTTTGTAAGTTATTGCTAAATGCATTTATATATAATATATATAAAATCGTTGATTTTTTTTTTATCAATTTCAATAATTTTAAGCTTGTTGTATAGAATGAATACTAAATAAAAAAGTATCTGGCCAAAAAAAAAAAAAAAAAATAAATAAATAAATAAATAAATTAAACTAAAAAAAAAAGATTTTAAAAAATATATATATAAATAAATAAGAAAAAAAAATTATATTAAATTAAAAAATAAATAATAGCAACATTGTAAATTTAATAAAAAATAAATTTGAAAATGTGACTGATTAATAAATAAATAAATTTAAAAAATTATATATACACAACATTTTTCTTTATTTATTATGTATGTGTCACATATATAATAAATAAATAAAAGAAAATTAAAAAGTAAACAAAAACAAATATAAAGTAAAATAAAAAATAAAAACAATTTGTTATAATTTACAAATTAGTATAAATTAAAACAAATATAATATATAATTAAATAAAAAAAAAATATATATACGTAGAAATAAAAAAAATTAAAAAAAAAAACTATATTTATATACCTTAAAAGTCTAAACTTTTCTGCCGAAAAAGAATATCTACAGCATACAAAAATTCTAGCCTGCAAGCGTATTTTAACTTCGGGATGACAGCTCATTTGAATTTTAATTTTTTTATACGCCTGAGAATCAAAATTTATAGCCGAACATAAATATATATACATATATATATAAAATATATTGTTGATTGATATCGCGTTAAGCAAAACGCGTGCATCGCAAAATTTCATTAAAATTTTTTGCAGCTGCCCGCATTTTTAGCAGATGTTATAATTAATAGTCTATAAAGGGCTTTTGATACAATGTACTGAAAAATGTTTATAAAACTTGACTTAGGAGAGAGCAATCAATGAGGTCTATCTGTTGCCGTTAAATAGGCTTTGTCTAGTTCTGCTAAGCGGCTAGCGGCTTTTAGCTTTTAATTGTTATTCTTTTGATGTGCCTTTTATTTGTGTTCTTTGTCGCGGAGAGCTTAATATATTCTTTTGTCATTGATAAATGTGGGTAGCTATAATGCTGACTCTAATTTGTAAGATGCCAAAGGAATTTTAATTGTTAAAAGTTTGTCAATCGAATGTAATTGATTGTTTTTAATGTGGCTTTTACTGAAAGAAAATGCATTTACAGATAATTTTTTCGAAATAGATTTATTTTTTAATTTATATTTTCTCATATCATTTGTTTTGAATGTGGTTTTTACTGAATTAAAATGCATTTACAGGTAATTTTTCCTATATAGACATATTTTTTAATTCAACTGAATATATTTAAATTTGATAAGCACTCGGTCACATATTATTTGTTTTTAATGTAGTTTTTACTGCAAGAAAATCCATTTACATATAGTTTTATTTTGTCTGCAGATATATTTTTAAATTAACGGAATATATTTAAACTCTATAGCCTCTCGCTCTTATATAATTTGCTAACCATAAACTCATTAAAACAGTAGCCAATTGCAAAGACCGCTCTCTCTAACCACTTTACACCGTGCAAAATCTACAACGATTTTCATTATTTTTGCTTGCATATCTAATATTTGTTTCGACTGTCCAATAAAGTGGAAAGTCTATGAGCGTGTGCTCTTCTACTACTTCACATTTTCAAGCTGAGCTCGTCAACATTTTAAAATGAAATTGAAAATTATAGTGTGCGATCAGTTGGTATTTTTTTTTTCTCTGCTCAGACAGACTGCGGCTGATGCTCATTATGTGTGAAGCGGGCTGGGTAGATACACATATACATAGGTGTAGCTTCATAGCTTACAACTGTAAACCGGTTCAGCGTTTGGCTGCGCATGCGCCGGAAAACCTGTCCGGCGATTCGCTCTGCCCGCAAGACAATACAGCAGTGGTAGAGCACCACACAGCGGCGCACACAACAACAGCCTCAATGGCGCATCAATTATGTTAATGAAGCTTTAAATGTGTCTTGATATTGAAAAACTTACTGCTACAGGTTTTTCACAAAAAAAAAGAAGCGTATATATAGTAGTATATATAATGAAGAAAAACGTTGGCCGGCTGCAGCCTAGCCGGTTTTGTAAATGAAAAATGTCAACCGCAATATTACATAAAACTGAAAAAAAAAAAAAAAACAGAATCTAAAGATCAATTTGCATTTGGCGACCTTTCACAGACACCAAATATCACACTTGAATTGCGTCCACACCTTCGCGCCGTGTCACATTCAGTTTTTATTTTTCATTCATTTCTCATTTGTGAGTCGGCTAACGAGCTTTTGTTTTGTATTTTAGCAACGGGAACGGCTCTGAGTTGCTTCTGACCCTGAGCTGATTTAGCCAATAGTTTATGGCCAACACGTAGCCTAGCTGACTTACATGCACATGCATGTGCGCCATATTTCTGCTGGCTGACATTTTAAGGCGGCCCAAATGAGCGTATTTGTAAGGATTTGTCCCTAATCATGCCTGCTGCACACACAATTTTTGTATTTTTTCAATGTCATGTAAAATGTTCGAGCTACATTCGTTTTATTGAGTATTTTACAATGCATTCGCGGTAAAGCTTTTTGAAAGGTATTAGCCTTGGCTTGGCTTTCATTTTACTGTGAGCCTTTTGAAAATGGGAATTCAGAGTTTATGAATAATATTGTAAAGTATGTAATAGGCAAATTAAGGCATTACTGACGCTATAAATAATTTATAGATTTTGCCTAAGCATCAATAATTTCTGTGATCTATATATCTATATCGTTGATCTAGTATTTTTATACTCAGGTCTTTTTATAGTACGCGCACAGCAATTCTATTGCAAATAATCAATAACTTTTTCAATTTCCATGAAATCTATTAAAATCTATATCGAGTATAAGGTACTTGAATATAATTTACATATTCTGAGAAATTGACTCACTAAATTTAGTATATAGATAAACTGGATAGGAAAATATATAGAAAAAGTATATGTAGATATATGCATTCTACTTTTGAGATATCTACTTACTTCTATCGCCCTCAAATTTAGATATAATAGTAACTTTGCACTTCCGACATTCATTAATATCTAATATATTCTTGACTCTATCACAATTATTTTCACTTCAATCATTGAGGATTTAAATACAGAAAGCCTTACCAAACTCTCTTTTAAAATTTCAGAAGCAAATGCTTAAAATATTTTAAAGATTTTCCATTTTTTTATATTTTGATTAAAAATGTAAGGAACAGCGTAAATATAATGCAAGTACTAACATTTTCAGAAATATTTCAAAGTCATTTTGGTAATAACAATTTCTGCTTATTATCATAATGTATATATTTACAATTATATGTAAAGAATTAATAATGATAAAAATATATATATTCTATTTTTATCATATTATATATATATATATATATATATTATAATAATAAGTAGAAATAATCTATTACCAAAATACAAGGTAATAGATATTATTGCTTATTATTATTATATATTTTTTTATTTATTATTATAATAAATGCATTATGATCATAATTAATAATAACCATAATATATATATTCTATTTAATTGCATATTATATATATTATGATAATAAGTACAAATATCTATTACCAAAATGCTTTAAGACCAACTATGAATATTTACTTGCGATACCTCTATGCTCTGGTATTTTAAGAATTTATCTAACATTAAGTTCCACATGCCTCGTTAACATAAGTTGCTTTTGGGGTACTTTCAACCGCAAGTTTGCCTTGGTCGAGTCAATTGCTGGCTGTCTGGCATTTGGTTGCAACGAGGTTTATGTTTACGATTATGATTATTAAAAACATTTTTCATATGCATTGCATTTAATGCAACGTTGAGCTTCGGCAACGTTTGCCAGCGCTGAGATTATGATGCAAATAGTTGGTAATAATAAAAATTGGGTTGGTGGAATGCGTAGGGGAAATAGTTGCAGATTGTTTGAAGGGTGGCTTAAACTAAGGCAAGGGCAAAGTTGCGTGATATTTGCGATAATAAAGCCAGGCAAAATAATAAAACTATGTAAACCATGACGCTGTGAAAATTACTCAAAAAAGTAAAGTTCATACCGAAAACCAAAGCCAAAGTATATAAACAAAATCAAAAATTTATACCATAAAATATTAAAAGAAAACAGTATTAAGATATATTCGAGGAAAATAGCTTTGACTATATCTAAAAAAATTTAAATAATAATATTGAGAAACATTTGATGAAAATAGTTTCATTTATAAATGTTAAATAATATTGAGAAATATTCCAGGAAAATGTGTGGTTTTTTTTTAAATAAATAAAGTTAAATAATTTCATTCAAAAAAAAAATAATAATAATAATAATAATAATAAAAATAATATATATATATATAATATTGATAAATATTCCAGGAAAATGTTTGTTGTTTTTTATTTGTTTTTATAAAAATAAAACAATTTCATTTATAAAAAATAAATAAAAATATTGAGAAATATTCGAGGAAAATAGTTTTGAATATATTTATAAAAAATAAAAAAAATTATTGATTATTGATTGATTTTCAAGAGAAATGTTTTATATTTTTTAAATAAAAGTAAAACAGTTTCATTTATAAAATATAAATAAAACTTTTGGGAAGTATTCGATGAAAATAGGTTTGACTACAAAATATATAAATGAATATTTCGTAAAAATAATTCCCATAGCAATCTTAAAGATAACCGAAACCAATATCTATCATATATAGTATAGCCATAACCATGCCAAAGAAAACTATGTATATAACTATAGATCTTTTTGCATATGTATATAGCGTACCATATCGGGCCTGAAGTACACTTGTTGCGTATACATGGAACTTTTCAATGAGGACGTCTTATCCGGGAATAATATGCATTTCCCTGGCATAGTTCCTCTGCCATTAATTGTTGTTGTAGTTGCTGTTCCTATTTGTGTTGGTATTGTTGTTGTTGTTGTGTTTGCTGTTGTAATGTTGTTGTTTGCTGTCAGGTGATGATGGCCAACGCCCACGTCTGTTTTCTGTGCAGTCAAACTGCTCGTCGAGTTGACTTTGGAGGCGTGCGATAGGCGTTTCATATGCGTCCACATCTGATGCCATGGCGCCGCGTCTTTCTATAGTTTTTTTGTATTTCATTTTCATTTAATTTTTTGTTTTGTTTTTGTGGGGTGTTGGTTGGTCATACACAAGACAGAGAGAGAGTGGTTTGTTCGTTTAGTGTAATGTAATTGAGTTGGATTGGGTTGAGTGTACGAAAAAATAGAAATAAATACAATTTTATTTTAATTGAATGCGGCCAATTATTCAGTTTTCAAAACTATAATAATTTGATGTAGAGATTTTTATAAAATTTTAATTAAAACTAAAATAATGTTTTTTTAAGATTTTTGTAATAGTTTTATGGGCAGTTTTATAAATGGACTTTGGCATAATATATAATATAAGTAACTTTCAATTTTGTATTGAAAATATGTAAATTTATTAGAAAATCTAATAATAAATATTAAATTTGAAAATATATACATTCTGCATAGCTGAAAATAGTTTTGACTCTGTCAAACTTACATTTTTTTTATAAATTTAACAAGAATGTGTTGATTTGTTGTTAAATTATGATCTTTGAACTGCTGAAATATTTAGTATATAATAAGACAGTAAATAATGTTTATTTGCTTTATATAATATATGGTTTCTTTAGTTGTCAGGCTAGTGAACCCCGAGCACAATACAACTGCACGCATTTAGCACATGGCACGCACTTAACACCCTAACACATACAAGCTTTAAGCACACACACACACAACCACACACACCCCCAATGTACAGCCCCCATTTCTTAGATATTATGATGTCATGCACTCGGCTGTTAACAATTCACAATCCACCCAACCAAAGCCAAAAGCATGAGCAATTTAAATTTCATACGCGTATAGAACAATTTGTATACTCGTCCACGCAGTTAAAAGATTATATTGGTCTTGCTAGAGGTATTCAAATCATAGCTGAAATACCAAGTGAATATATATATATATGTATATATATATTTATCCATAATAAATATATTGTATTTATTTATCACGCTCTGGGTGTCCTATGCTCTAATTGTTTCCCTCAACTATTATTATTTTTTTAAATTTTCTAACACGAATTCTCCTTCTTAAATTTAATAAATCTTGATAATTATATTATATTTTTTATTTATGATATTTTCCCGAAATTTTTCATTTTAAAAATTATTGAATTCTATCAAATTATTATTTTTAAACATGTTTTAAAATTTTTTACTACGAATTCTTCTAAATTATTTTTTAATTCCACAATATAAACGAGTATTATGCAGTCGGTAGAGCCCGACTGCAACAATTTTACTTGTTTTACTTAGTACATACGCGTATGGAGGCAGCATGATGTCAACTTTATAGACTGGCTATTATAGAGCTTTGTTTTTAGTATTATTATTTTTATACTATTTTTTTTCGTTTCTGATAGAGATAACGTTAGCGTTGCGATAGACGCCGGCCTTTTGATAAGGCAAATACTTTTGTGTAATTTCTCGAGCAATTCGCTTGACTAACTTGATTTACTGGAATATTTATGACAGTTTGTTGAGGTAGTCATTCTATTTATGTAATTAATATGGAATTTCTTAAAGAATGAGGTAAACGATGGTGGTGAATCATTGTGGTTTGAGGGCTAAAAAGCTGAGGTAATTTGTGCATCTAAAGAATTCATTTTTTTTTTTTAAACAAAGGAAATGAATCTTTTATATACTTGATTGAAAGGGTTTATTAATAATTATTCACTTCTAGATTCTCAATTCGTCACTTTTAAAATGGTATAAAATAATTATATATATATATATATATTTTAATATAAGAAAGAGAACTTGAATATGTACACCATTGTTAATATTAAAAATTTTTAAATTAGTGTTTTTTCTAAGTAGCTAATTTTGTTTAATTTATTTTATTTAAATAGCGCTTTATTTATTTATTTTAGATATTTTCCTACTTCTTATAAGTTTTATTATTTAAATTATTTTTAAAAAAGGATTTATTTCTTTTTCAGTTTCTAATATTATTTTAATTATTTTTTAAAGAATTTATTTATTTAATTTTTTTACTCTAATTTTATTTTGATTATGTTTTGATAAATAAGGATTTTTTAAATTTAATTTGAATGTTTTTCTTTTTATCTAAGTTTCTAATTTTAATTTATTTAATTTACGTACAACAAACTTTTTTTGTTTATGTAAAGTTACTTATTTTTAATTCTAATTTTATTTTAACTATTTAACGTTAAAAACGGATTCTTTATTTATGAAAAATTATATATATATATTTCCTGTTTTCAATGATTTCATAAACAAAACAATTGAAGAACAAAATAAAACATTCTGTTAGGAATAAGTGATTTTTGTATTGAATTTATATATATTTATCTTATTTAATATAGAATTTATATACAACTTTTTTAAGTTTCATATAATATAATTGTTATTAATTATTACAAGCTGCAAAAAATTGTCGGTACTTTATATATATATTTATATATATGTACATATTTCCCGTTTAAACCAAACAGCTAAGCTCAATTAGCCTGTCATGCTAAGTACATACCATATATACACGTATGTTTTTGTTTTTAATTTATGTGCACCTAGTGCACGGTAGCTGTGGCCAAGGCTAAGCACACAATACATGCATCTGTTGTACACAATGGGCGCCCCTCCAAACATAATATTCATAGCTCATATTCAACAAACCCCAAACCCCAATGCGGTCAGCAATGCATTTAAAAGTCATGCCCTTGTCGCTAAATGAGTCTATGGCATTTTGGGGATCAGAGAGTAAGAGAGAGAAGACTAAGTGAAAAGGTGGAAGAGTGAAAGAGTGAAAAAATAATATATGGCTAGGGTATGCCCCCCTGTTAATAACAACGCAACGCGCTAAACAAATGAAAATAATTTCCGTTCGTCATACAAACAGTTGTTATGCAGCACGCCCGTCCCTCTGCCCACGCCCCTTAGCCAAAAAAAAAAAACAAAAAAACAAAAAAGACAACACGCTGCCATTTGGCAAGTGCAGCAGCAGCAGCAAACGGAAGCAATGAAAATGGGCACAACAATTGCCCCGACTGTCTGTGTGTGTGTGTGTTTGTGTGTGTTGCTGTTGCCATGACCCACGCCGCCCTCTGCTTCAACTGCATTTGTGTATGTGTTTTTTTTTTTCTTAATTCATAAACAATTCATTAAAAACGGGAAATGGCAATTAATGCATGTATACGATATATCATAAAATTATATACAAAGAGGTAACTGCTTGAAAGGGAATGACTAGTAAATGCCCTGTACGATTATATAAATGCCTGATTAGATAAGAGTTGCTAAAGCTTAAAGGAAATATTCGAATTCTTTAATAGCTATGACTAAATGTCAGTTTATATATACACATTTTTATATATGTATATATTCTTATCTTAAATTTCTATATTCTATTTATAGAGATTTATAGATATAAAATCTAAGGTCAAAATGTAAAAGAAAAAAAAAAAAAACCAAAAAAAAAATAACAATAATATATAATATAATAATAATATAGTATATACATATATATATTTTAGGACACAGACAAATTTATATTTAATTTAATGTAAATTTAATTTAACAGAATGCCTTTAATCTTCATTTTAGTTTTTTTTTTAAATATAAAATATATATATATATATATATATATGTTTTTGTTATTTTTTTATTCTTCTTTTACCATCTTTACATTTGGAAAACTATTTAATTTTCTTTCATATTTATTTTCTTTTCAACTAAATGCTACAGGTATGGCTTGATGTATCTGATTTATATATAGATTCGCACAAAACGATATCACAATTATCAGCTCTCTCAACCCCTACAATATACCTTGTTTTAGCACATTTTAAATGGGTATATGCATAAATACAGGGCATGCGCAACATATGGAGGAAGGAAGTTTGTCATGCGAGGCAGCTGAAGGAGGTCAGTTTCCAGTTCGCATATTAAAGATTTTAATATTTTTATTAAAGGCGAGCGCCGAAAGGCAGCCACGCAGGCAGGCAGGCAGGCCCCCCACAATGCAAGCAGGTTGCTGTTTAGCTATAATGCGATGTGAATCAAATGCTAACCGAGTTACTCACGCATCCACTCACATCCCCACACACACACACACACACACACACACACACAGACAATGAATGCTGATTGCAATGCGAACGTCTCGACTCTTCCTCTCGAGAACTGCAGCTTGCCTTGATTTTACTTTAGTCTCTCGTCTTGTCTTGCTGCAATTTTTTTTTATTTTCATGCCATGGCTCGTTTAACGCAAGGTGCAGGAGGCAGGGGCAGGAGGAGGGGGAGGAGGTATGCATGCGCAAGTGCAGGGCGCTTAACTCAATTGCATGTATGCAACAATTCGTTGCAGCTTCTCGCACTGCAACAACAAACTAGATACAAACAACAACAGCAGCAACATCTGCAGTTGGCATGCAACATGTTGATGTAATATGCTAATTTTGATGCTGTGCCATCCATTGTTTCGAGTTTTTCCATAGAAATTTGCTAATGTCGAAGTCGAAGCTAAAGCTGACTTGTTCAGGGAGAAAGACAAAGCCGAGGCAGTTTGAGCAGCACTTGAAAAACTTGAATATATTTTGAAAGGTTGCTTGATATTGTGTTAAGTTCAATAAAAATGCATAAGGTTTGAATTGGAAAAGGGTGCGGAAATAGAGAAAGAGGTTAAGTAAAAGATTAGAGTGTATGCAGATAGAGACTATATGTGATAGTAATAATATTTATATAGTTTATAAATATATATAAATGTAATATATAATATATAATAAAACTGTTTTACAACAGAATGTTTCTCTCTGCAAATTCTATTAGCTACCTTCTCATCATATGTCCCTATCTCATCATATCTTCCAGTAACCCACTCCTTTCCTTAACTTGTTGACCTCATGGTTTAACTACTTTTTTTCTCTCTCTCTCTCTCTCTCTCTCTCTCTCTCATTTATTTTTTGAGGTCAGCCCTTTCACACTACTTAACGCACAAGTGTGTTGCCCACCACTTTTTATCAATTTCACCCAATTTACATGTTGCCATATAAAAATTAACACACTGCTCTACTTAGGGCCTACGGCTGCCCACCAAATGCAATCTATCAAAGTGCATTAAAAATAAAAATTGGCCCCAGCTACAGCTGCGCGATGCACGTTTCACTTGGTTTCGTTGTTGGTTTTTTTTCTTCTCTTTTTTTTTAATGGGTCAAAGTCTGGCCGTACCGCTTAATTGTGATATATCACTTTACTCCGAGAACATCAGCATTAAGATATATATAACATATACGTATGTAGAAGAAAAAAGTACATGGGGCACACAGAAAACTTCAAAAGTTTTGCCGCAGATCGTGCAAAGATATATAAAAGTTCAATTGATGTTTTTCTTTTTTTAAGCCAATATTTTGGGTTAAATGCAAAATATTTTTTCTTGAAAATGCTCATTTCTGGCATATGCTATACATAACAATACGATTACTATTAAGGAACATGAATATTTTTCTGACTGCAACTGAAATTTTTCTGTATTTTTAGTATGTTTACATGTCTAGTCTTAAGCAAAATAGGTTAAAATCATCAGATTCAATCTAATTAAAAATTGCAGAAATCAATTCAAAATAAAAAAAAAAAGTTAAAATATAATTTAAAAAATTATTTAAAGCATCTTTTAATATATGTAGATGGAAAAATTCATTTAATAAATTTGGTTCAATTATAACATTAAATTTAGTTTCAGCAAGAAAAATTTTTCTGAACATTTTTTTACGAAGAAAAATTTATTTTTAAAAAACATTGTTTTTAATACTTATTTTATTTGACAAAATCTTATATAAAAAAAAATTTATTTAAAATAATTACGTTGGAAATTATTATTTTATTTGAAAAAATCTTATTCAGAATTTATACATTTTAAAAACATTGATTAGATTGTCATGAATTGAAGGTTATTTGTACCAGTTTAGCAATATATAGCATTAGCTTCAATATAAAATTTATCCAAGAACTTGTATAGAATTAGGGAATAGCACCATATATTTTAAAATATAGGAAGTAAAATTGAATCCAAAATTTTAAAGAATTTAAAAATTCTTTGTAAAATATTTGCAAAATGTATTTAATATTGGAAAACTATTGAAATTGCTAGAATACCCTTGGTACTTATAAGCTAAGTCAGAAGCAAATATATTATATTATATACGTATATAACAATATATATTTTAGTGAATAATTTTGTATAATATGATGTATTTTAGCATATTGAATATACAAAAACTATAACAATTTAATATATATATTTTATACTCTAATATATATATTTTAAAGTCTAATATATATGTGTATAAAAAAATAATGAGATTTCTGCTAAAAATAATATTATACTAGGTACTCAAATTCATATAAATTTTCGACTTTTCCCTATCATCATAACAGCTGAAATCTTAACAGAAATTACCTTCAATCAAAAGTATTCTATTATCTATACTTTTTTTGCCTATAAGATATGTTGTGAGATCTGATTTCCTTATCGATTTTAGCACTGCATCCTCTCTTCATTTGAGCTTTAAAGGATTTGCTTTGTTTTTGTGCCAGGCACTTAACCCACATTTTCCACATAGTTTCCCTTGCAGTTGATATGCTCCAACTGGCCCGCCCCCTTGCTAGGCGTCCTCTCCCACCTCAATGACCGCCCTGACCCACCCCTACCTAATGTTCAAAGCATGCCAAAAAAAAGAAAAAAAAAAAACAACAACAAAAAATTGCACTACTGAGTGCCATTTGGTGGAGCTGCGACTGGAAATTCCCTTGCGTAACAGCCACGACCTGAACCAGGGACTGCTTCTGATGATTCTGGTTGCTGCTGCCGTTTTTCGGTTCTACAATTGAGCCTATGTAGTGCCGCCACTCCGACCGCCCGTTATTTGCATTAAGCCGGGCCATTTATTTGTATATTTTATTGTGGCGCATATTTTCCGCTAAAGTTTTTCCCGTATGCCTCACTTCGTTTTGCTTCGCTTTATGAATGAAAACATTTTCGTTTGTGGGGTTTTCTTTCGTTTCATTTTTTTTGGTGTGTTTTTGATGCGAGGGGGTTGCATGATTTTCTAGGAATATACATACATATATATATATGTGTTTATATATATATACATTTGTTGGCTCATTTTTATTTTTACGCATTTCTTGCGTGTCGTTCTCTTTGTCTGTCTTTGCGTTTAGGGCCGGGGCAGGCTAATGGGTCGCAGTCGGGGAGACGTAGAGGCTCTCGCTCTATTTTGTTTTTCTTTTGAGTTTGCAGATAAGCAGCTAGTGTGTGGGTGTGTTTGCCCACTTGTGCCCCTTGTTTATTCAACGATTTTCGATGCGTGCTTGACGGCAATTCCGACTCAAATTACCCGGTTGCAGTTTTTTCCTTAACCCTAAAATTTATTTGATTTTCTATTTATTTACCTAGTAGCATATTTTGTTGCTGTTGTTGTTGTTGTTGTTTTTGACGGTTCTGTCATTTAAGCTATGCGTATCACTGGGAGAGTGAGTTTAGTGTTACAGTTATTTTTGGTGTTTCTATTTATGAGCTAATTTATGGGGTCGTAATTGTTTCTTATGGAGAAAACAAGTGATTCGGCTAAAGTAGGCGGCTTTTATTTTGTATAATTATATAATTAAATAGTTGCCGTGAAGTGATGCATCTAATGGAGTTCACAATTATGTTTTTTAATAACAAACATAGTTACTGTACCATATGAAGCACGTTAGTTTATTAAAAGTATTTAATCATTTTCTAAACTGAAAAACTCGTAACAAGTTTTATAGTTTGTTTTAAAGGTTTTTTAAATTTTGTTTGATATATAAAGAAACATTTTTTAAATAATAATAATAATTATTAAAAACAAACAGAATTTTTCAATGTTTTATATAAAGTAAAAAATAAAAAAAGAATAAAAATAGAAGTCAAATATGTCCCTCTTTTTTCCATTATTTTGTATTTATAAATTTATTTTAATTATTTAAAACGTCAAAATTTTCTCGGGGTCAATTTTTAAAAAATATATAATATATTAATAATTATTATAAAAAACATAACATTTTAATGTTTTTTGTAAAGTAAAAAATGGAAAAAAGAAAGGAAAAGAAAAAGAATAAAAATATAAATAAAATTCAGTTTTATATTTTTATTTATTTGTTTTCTTATTGTAAGTTTTCATTAAATATTGTTCAAGCATACCAAATTTTTTCCATTTCTCTTTTTCTTTTTTTATTATATATATGTATATATATATATTTTTTTTTAATATACAAAAATTTAGTATTACATTTTATAAACTAAATAGCTATGTAATATTATATTTAAAACAAACAGCTGGAATATTAATTGCTTACACTTAAAATAGGCTGTAAAGTCTTATTTAAATTACAAAATACTATTAGTTAATTGCTTGACTCATCTACGTTTTATATTTTCTTAGAAACAATTGGAAAAAAATAATAAAATTCATTTCAAAAATGTTATTTTTAGCTTTAGCCGATCTCTTCCTGCCTTTGAGCAATTTCGTGTTCAATTTAATGACCAGAAATTTCGGGCATTCTGGCGTTTCTTTTATTTTTGGAAGCTTTTGAGAACTTTTGTTGACTTAATTGAAAAATGTATTTAAAATGCAATAAAAGAATTGAGAATAAACTGTTTAAAGGTGTACGAATTCTTAATTTTTTCAATATCTTTTTTTCTCTTCCTCTCTCTGCCTCTACTATTATATATATTCTATATGCGATCAGCTGCTTTTGCACCTTTTTCAGCTCTCTTTGCCTGGCACATTCGTCACCCAAAAGTCCCATAGCTCGCACTCTGATTCCCTCTCTACCAGCCAATGAAGAGGCCTCTGTGCGCATTCAGCCGTGTGAAAAACATTTTTCATTTAAATATATTTTTTTATTATTTTTATTTTTATTTTTGTTCATTCTTTTAAATTTGTTGCAAAAGCACTGAAAATGTAACAAAGCCAATATGAATATTTGCTCTGTTCTAAATGTAGTTGTTGCTTGTCGTTGTTTGTTGTTGTTGTTGTTTGTTTGCTGTTGTTGTTGGCGCTTTACCGTCAAATTGAAACGCGCAGCACAAAATAAATTGACATTGAACGTAAAATTTATTGAAATTGTTTACGTGGGGCCTGCAATTGTTTTGTGGTGCTTGTTATTGTTGTTCCTGTTTTCTTTTTGTTTTTATTTAGTGGCCGAGGGCAGTTTTGAAAAATTATTGGTGTGTTGATTTCATCACATTTCGCTATCGATCGAGAAAAAGTTATCTTTTTGGAATGAGGGTTTTTTCCAAAATCTTCTCGTTTAACTTTTTCTTTGCAATTTTTTTTTAATTACAATTTTTTTTTAAATTATAATTTTTTTTTAAATTTTAATGTAGAAATTGCAATAATTCAACCAATATTTTTTATGGTTTATTTATTTATTTATTTATTTTTTTAATTTTTCAACTTATTAGTGTTAAATTTAACCTCTATTATTTGCTGAAAGTATTCATAATTTACTATATGTGAAGAAGACGTCAGCAACTGCATATGTATATGTATTCATAAAAAGTATTGATAGTTTAATTGGATGTGGATGTTTTTTTTATCTATTATCAAAATACTTGAGCTATATGCATTGAGACACCTAGCATTATTATATACATATTATATATATTTATTTTTATTAGTTATTATTATTTATTATTTATTATTTATTATTTATTATTTATTATTTATTAGTTATTATTAGTTATTAGATATTCAGCATTTTGCATAAAAGTTTTACATGGACCATAGACCATAGCAATTCTATTCCAACTGCAAAACTTTAAAATAATTTCTATTTTTTTTTCTCGTTTCTTGCTACATTTCACCCAATGCAAACATAGAGGAAACCTTCCACATTTCTCCCACATACCGTTGGATGTTTTCTGCTCCAGATACGCGACTTGAGCCCTTTGGCAACTGCACTCGAGTGCAGCGAGGCTTGGCCATAGCAGCATAGTTGAAACTGGCCAAAACGATGCTGCTGGACAATGCGCTGCAATGTCCGTGTACATTGGGCCAACTATGTTATAACTGAGGAAAGTCCGGCCATATGGTGAACGGGCACGTACCAAGTTTTTCCCTCGATTTTCTTGCCGAGATTTTTGCTGTTTACTTTCCATTTGTTCGCTCTCTCTCTGCTCGACTGAGTTGCCCTGGCGCTTCCTACTCATAACTTTGGTGCGCTGTCTGTCTGTCTGTCTCTGAGGCATGTCTCTGGTTACAATTTTGCTGGTGTTTTGCTTTGTTTTTTTTTTTTTGCTCGCTTGCTGCTTGCTTTATGCTTTTTTCTCTCGTTAGCTTTGCTCATATTTCTGGCTCGCTCGTCCACTAACGGGGCACAAAACTTTGAGGGCCAATGGCTTTTTAAGTGTGACTAATTATGAACTCGTCTTAATGTCTTAAGCACTTGAAGCGTTAGGCCGTTGGGGTTCGATGAACTCCACCCTACCTTTGCAGTCACAGTGCCTTGAATGGGCTCTAAAATGTGCAGCATTGATTTTATGTCCCCGTCAAAAACTCTGCCGGGCGTTGTCAAAGAAAAAAGAAGAAGAAAACTTGGCTTAAGAAAGAGTGAGAAAGAAAAAAAAGGAGAATGTTGCACAAGCAAATTTATCGACCTTCGGCATTCGCCTGCTGTCAATGTGCTCAGCCTCCCATTTAGCAATCGAAATGTATTTGACAACAACTGCGCAAATATTTGGCAACATTTTGTTGCAACGTTGCGGAAACTGCGGAAATTATGCAGACAATTTGCAACCAGACACAAGTTCTACATTCAATTTGTTGGCCAGTCAATGCTGGATAGACAGAGTGGGGGGCATATCTGCAAATACTTGGCTTGGCTTGGCTTGGATTGGCATGCTGTACTACTTGAGAGCTCTCAGGTAATCAGTCAATTTTGTTGGCCAAACTTTGGCTTGGAGCCAAAGTGAATTGGAAAAGGCAAACGTATTCAGCATTCAGCAGGTCAAAAACTTATGTGGTCCAACAGAATTGCATTACTGAGCATTCAAATTATTATGTAATGCCAAATGTGCTTAAAGAGATAGACTTAATCAGCCGTTAAAGAGTTAAGATTGGCAAAGGCAGGAAGAATGAGAGAATGGTGGGAGGGAGTGGAGAGAGAGAGAGTGAGAGAAAGGAGTAATAAAGAGAAAAAAGATAGAGTGAGAGAGATAATAATGTATGAATAGAGAGAGAATAGAGAGGTGCAGAGTTAGAGAGAGATAGATAGGCAGAGGGAGATATACATAGATATAGAGAATTAGAGAAGTGGAGGAACAGAGCGACAGATTTAGAGAAACAGAGAGATAGAGGAACATTGAAACAGAGAGATAGAGGCCAAATAAATAGACGAAATTTAGAGAAAAAGAGAGAAGAACAGAGAGAGCTTTAGAGGAATAGAGAGACAGAGAGATAGGTAGAGAGAGAGACAACTAGACGAACAGAGCAAGAGATTTAAAGAAACATTGATATAGAGGAAAAGAGAGACAGAGGAATAGAAAGACAGACAAAACAGATAGATAGAGAAACAGTGGAAGAGATATAAAGGAACAGATAAATAGAAAAACGGAGAGAATTTAGAGGAACAGAGAGGCAGAGGAACAGAGAGATAGAGGCACAGAAAGATACAAGAACAGAGATAGAATAATTGTTAAGGTCTTTATAAAAAGGAAATCCCTTGCACTGTCCCTATTCAGCGTTTTCTACTAGTCAAAATCCGCCTGTAAAACGGAGTTAAGTTTGTCTTACAGGAAATGACATTCAGTTTGGCTTATAGAAAATTAGAATTCCTTAGGCTCTTCTTCTCAAATGTTTTGAAGTAAAAGAGGTAATAGCATATGGTAAGATACAAAAAAGGAGACTGAATGTTGTCAGTTTAAGATATCTTTATTAGCTTCAACTAACTTAACTTAATCTTAGGTATTTTTATATGTTTTTCTAGAGCTGTTTATTACTTTTTTTTTTTTTTTTGTTCCATATTTCAATCTATTGAATATTATTGATTCCATTTAAGTTACTTTTATATTCTTTCATGCTACATTGAACTATGTAAGGTTCTACAGGAAGTCCATGTTCTTCCTTAAAACACACTTAAATTCAAATTTATTTAAGCTTTAAGGTATATATAATTCCATAGAAAACAGCCCAAAGCTCTCTTGCTTAAAGCAAAGCTTCTGCTTCCGCCAGGTTTTGTAGTCTGTGTTGAACTCTTTGGTTAAGCATAGTACTCGGCCCATCGATCATGTAATCGCAAACGATTCGTCTTCGAGCAGTGTTTACCTAGCATAGATACATACATAGATAGCGATAGTGCGTATCTTAAGACCGTATCTTTTGCAATTCATTATCTTAGTTTGTTGTGGCGCAGAGCGCGGCCTAATCAAACACGCACCAACAAAATATTGTTGGCTACCTGGCCAAGTTTATAAGTTACCTGACCTGTTTTGCTAATTTACGGCCAAGTTGACGTAGGGCTGGTGCAAAAGTATGGAAATGAACAACAGGACAACAGGAAAGCAAGGACAGAAAGCTTTAAAACAGAAATGAGAACAATCAGAGCCCAAAGAGCTTATGCTGCATAGATGATGAGAGCACAATGCCAACAGCTCAGATAATGGACACAGTTCAGATGAAATCCGACAGATAAGAGTGTTAACAAAATAATAACAAAATAAAAAGCATTTACATACATACACACATACATATATATATGTATATAGACACAGTAACAGCTACAAATAGCTTGGGAAAATGAAGTTGGTTTCTGGCCATTAGTGAAATGCTGTCAAGAGCTGGTCAGGCACAGGGCCAGAAAGGAGCCAACAAACAAATGTGAACATGGCTTATTCGGTTTAGCTGCGACAATGAATGTGAATACACTCGCATTATGTTTCTGATTCTGTTTCTGTTTTCCACGACTAATTTGCCACATCCAAAATGACATTTATTGCCGTCTGGAGGATTGACAGAGAGCTGAGATTAAAGTTTTGTATGTCGATTTTGATTTCTGACAATTTTAAAGCTACAAAAATAAATTTCTGGTATACAAAAATATATAAATTTTTAATTACTAAAAATAAAAATAATTTAAACAAACAAAAGCTAGCTATATCTTTAATTTATTTATTTTTTTTTTTGTATAATATAATATCCAAATTTTTAGATAGTTAAAAATAAAGTTAAGATAAAAAAGCTAGCTCAATCTGTGTTTTTTTAATTTTAAAATATCAGTTCTTGTGTAATAAAATAAACAAACTTTTTGTATATTATTATATAATATTATATAATATATAATTTATATATCATATATAATTTATATATTTTTAAATTAGAATATAATTTGTATTAATTTAATTTGAATCAAACTTTTAAATAAAAACTATAATTTAAACAAACTTGTTGTATATTATTATATAATGTTATATAATTTATAATTTATTATAATATATAATTTATATATTTTTAAAATAGAATATAATTTGTATTGGTTCAATTTAAATCAAACTTGATTTATATTTAAATAAATTAAAGAAAAAAACTTCATTAATGAGCCAAGGCTATTAAAAAGAATCGAAAGTTACTTTCAAATTAAATTATTTCGCATAATCTAGAGCTGCTTGGCTAGAAACCGAATCTAGTTTAGGTTTGTCAGCAACTGTCATATCACTCAGACAAATGGATGACTCAGAGGCATTTGTGAATTTTAAACACCAAATTGACTGAGATGTTTGTAATATGTTGTTCTTGTCTAATCTAAGTTTTATAGCTGCGAATGAGCCATCGAAGAATTTAGCAAGAAACGGATCTATGTGGGGCTCCAAGCGAGAACAAAGACCATTTGCGTCATAGAAATATATTGGATGTATAAATAGATATTTATAAAATAATACAAAAGTTATACACATATATATATGATATCGATTGCATGTATTTAATTGTCTAATGCAGACATGCGATAAACACATTTGACCTAATGAAGCTATAGCTAATCATTTTAATGCCCATGAGTATATTATCTAAATAAAATAAATGAATGAATGAATGAATTTTTTTTTCTTTAGATAATATATAATGGCATTTAACAAAAATTTAAAAGGATTTCATAGTTCAAAGAAATTTATATAAAAAAAAAACCTAAGATGAAGTCAGGTTAGATTAGATTAGATTAGATTAGGCTGGGAACTTGAAGTTTTAGCAACCGTTTTTGTAGACACATATGATATATATCTCAATAAAATTTATATCTTAATTGCATATACATATATCGCAATATCATCTATATCTAAAAAATATACTTCTATAAGAACAATATAGAATCTTTTAGAGCATATTCAATTCTATTTTTGACAAGTCTTTAGCCTTAAATTTTTAATAACTTGTATGAGGCCTTAAGGCCTAAAATTTTAGTGTTATTAAAATCGAGATAAAAACTGGCAATAATTTAACTGATAAAAAAAAAAAACTAAAACTAGTACAACTTCATATCATTAAATAGGAAGGATTTTCATTAGAGATATAAAAGATATACCTCTAATATACATTTTTATTTCTTTGGTATTATCATACCCACTCTACTAATTGTTTTTTTTTCCTACTTATTTTATTTACATTATTTTATAAATCTGCTTAAATCTAAATTAGTCAAATATTTCTTATATCAAAGTTAATATATTTATATCTCTTAAGTATATATATTTATATTATTTAAGTCTTAATCAATCAAATATGTCTTATATTAAAGTCTATGTCTAGTATATATCTCTCAAGTATATATATTTATAGCACTTAATCAATATAATTTCTCTCATATCAAGTATATTTATATTATATACCTATTTGATTACCTCTTTTTTTTTTAACCACACATCCCCCTCAACACCTCTCCAATTGAGTTTCGTATCAATCAACCGATCGATAAAGTTTATCTATAGCACTTGAGGCATCTGCCGCTGCTGCGCTTGGCTGCCCACTTAACAAACCCATTGATTTAAATCCCAATCTTGAGAGACTTAAGGACTTGTCTGAGTGCCTTACCTACCTTTGCCATCATGCTTTGACTTTGCCCCTATATCATTGCCCAGACATTATAATCTTTTCATTTTCACATCACTAACTCCAACCTTGATGGAAACTTAATTGTAATTTATATATATATAGCTCAGTGTGTGTGAGTGTTGGTGTGTGTGTGTGTGAGGACGTTTGGACTTGGACTCACCTTTGGATCCAATATGCTGCGCTCCAGGCTATCCTCACGATTCATGGTCGTTGCTGTGCTGCCTGTGCCGCTGCTGCTGCCACCACCACCGCCGCCGCCTCCTCCTTGACTGCTGCGCTGGCTGCTGCGTTCGCGTTCACGTTCCTGCTGCTCCAGACGCAGACGAGCGCGTTCTACACGCGCCAGCGTCGGACTGTCCAGTATGGAGGGCGCTCGGGATGGTGGACGCGAATTGTTTGTTGTTGTCGTATGCAATTGCTGCAGTTGATGTTGCAGTTGCTGCTGTTGTTGCTGCTGCTGCTGCAGTGTTTCCAGCGTGGCGCTGTTGTTGGACGATGTCGAGCCCGGCGTGGGCGTGGCCGAGGAGGATGAGTTGGTCATCGTGGCCGTCGATGTAGTTGAAGTGGTGTGCATCAGCATGTTGTTCTTGTTGTTTTTCTGTTTTTTTCAGTAATTATTTTCAAGGGGCGTTTTTAGGCGCGTAGATTTTAGTTGAGAGCGTTCTCTCTGCTGCACTTTGATCGTTATATATATATGAGTATATATATGGGTTATAGAACTACAGTTGATTATTCACGCACTATTTATATTCAATTTGATTTGACTGTGGGCTAGAAATTTGTAAAAACAATTATTTAACTATTTATTACGAAATTCACTTTGAGTTTACTGTAAAAAGTCACTAATTGAGCTGTTCAATATTAGTGTCCAAAAATATATTTATATATATACATATGTATATAAATATCAATTTTAACTCAATTTATACCAATGCTGTAATTAATTGCAAATTGTTTTTGTATTTGTTTCTAATTATTGGCAGCATTTATTTTTAAGATTTTAATATATTTTCATAAATAAATATATATATGTTTATTTGTTTTTATATATTTTATTATATTTATTATATTTTTATTAAATAAAAATATATGTTTTTTTAATATATACTATCCGTAAATTTTAATTCAATTTTTTTTTTAACTTAAAAAAAAATATTTTTTTTTACAATTTCCGAATTTTTTTCATCATAATATTTTTTTTATCAATTCGGTTTCATTTTGCCTGATTTTCCATTTTTCTTGTTTTGTGAGAGACTTGATAATTAATTTCTTTATCCTAGTCCTTCATTTGATTATTTTTGTAAAAGCTTTTTCACTTCCATTGAAAATTATATTTACTTAAACAAGATTTTATGTAATTTCCTAATTATAAAATGAGTTTACAGCATTAAAGAAAGTTCATCATTATTCTTACAAATATTTGTTAAAAAAATTAAAAAACATATCTTGAAATAATGGATAATTTAAAAAAATGCTCCAATAAAACATTTTTTGAAAATTTTCTAAAATAATCAAAATATATATAAATATATTCGAGATTTGACCAAATAATGAGATATATATATTTTTTATTTGATTTCTATTTTGTTCTAAAACTGCTAATTTTATGCTTCTTTATAGTTTTGTTTAAAGGTTAGATATGAGAAACATTTGGTAATATTTATAAAAAGCTTAAAATAAGCTTTGTAATACATATATATGGGGAAATCAAAATAGTTTTTTTTTTTTAAATAAATAAATATTACAAAAAAATATATTTTGTTATAGTTTACATTTGTTTATATTTTAGTAAAATTTATCTAATTTTCAAAAAAACTTTTTTTGATTGCCTCATATACATATATAAAAAATATATGTATGTATGTATGTATTAAGGAAATAACTGAGTTTTGTGGTTTATTTTAATTTAACTTTCAATATTTATTCAGAGTTAGTTATAACAATGTTTTGCTGATTAGCAGAATTGTCTATCGCTGGCTAAAACCGATTCTCATTTCATAGCAAACAAAATGATATCTACATTTATATACGTATACATATTTATATATCCCTCTATATCAAGTCTTAATCCTCGACTCGATTGCAACACAGCACCTTCAGCTGACCGCTGCACACACACACACACACACACACACGACGTAAGTGCACAATAACTTGCGAATCTGAAATCGTCGTGCAACACTTGCAGCAGTGGCAGCAGCAGCCAATTGAATGGCCAATTTCTGGTTATTATTTTAAGGTGGGGAGTCGCAACGAAATAAGAAATAAGAAAACAAAAAAAAAAACAACAACCTAAACTGAAACAACGAAAAACAAGCAAAACAAATGCAATGGCCAATAATTTTCACAAAACTGGTTTCTCGCCCAGTTGCCCAAGTGTTGCAGGTAGTTTTTACTTTCGCACAAAACAAGAAAAGCATAATGAAATAAAAACGCAGGCAACTGCACTGAAAGATACAAATGTATCTTTAAGTGCGTTCGAGCCAATTTCTTGTGCATAATTCTTTGGTTTGTTTATTTTGTTTATGTGACGTCTCTCTTGGCTTATTATTTATTTAGTTGGCGCGTTTCTTTGGCATGTCAAACACGTTTTCCATGTGTGTTGTCATATTTCCGCTGACCAATTTCATTCTACTCGCTATATAGTATATATATTATATATACATGTATATTTATCAATCGACAACACATACATTATTTTTGTTTAGATTTATTTGTGATTTTATTTGGCTGTTTGTTGTTTGCCGCGTCGCATTTCTTCGCGTTGCGATTGAAAAAACCAATTTTGTATGGATTTGGCAAAATTTTATTTTCAATGCTCTGTTGTGTTTGTTAGCTGCTCTCTGCTCTTCTTGCTTTTTGGCACGCCAAGCAAACGCGCGACCGTCGACGAGCCGATAACCGTTTCGAACTGCGTTTTGCGAACTGCGAACTGTTCACACCAGCTGCCCGTCGTTGACTGTGCGCCCAACAAAAACTGGTTTGCCGCCGAATCTCTTTCGGCATGCATCGGCATGCGGCAGCAGCTCGAACATGTTCCAGTTTGAGGTTGCAAACAAAAATGAAATTTCCCAGTATTTCGTTTGCAATGTTGACTGTGGTCTTGAGTTTTTTTGTATATGCAATTTTTATCTTGCATCGGTTATGTGACAAAGCTTTTTTGAGCGGCAATTCAAATGCAACTAAAAAACCATTCTTTAAATTTTTTACTAGTACATAAAAATTACTACAAAATATTTGAGTATTAAATGAAAACATTTGTAGGTATTTAATTTACAAAAATAGAAAAAAAAAAATTAAATAAAGAAGTGAAAAAACATATACAGCATTATAGCAAAATAGCTATAGCACATTTAATTCTTTAATATGCAGCGTTCGTTTTTGTTTAATATTAAAAATAACTGAAAAATATTTGAGTATTCAATGAAGGATTTTGATGACGCTGAAGTACATTTTATTACTTATAAAAAATATATCTGCAGCCTTAATTTTTGTTTAATATTTCATACTAATTTATTACTAATTTAACATTTTAAAAAATTGGTTAAATATTAAAATTCGACATTTTATTGGTTAAATAACGAAAAAACTGATCAAAAATTATTAATAAATTTTAATATTTATTTAAAATTAATTTACACATTTAAAAAAAGTTTGCAACCTTCATTTTTGTTTTATATTTCATAATACATACATATATACTCATTTACGATTTTTTAAAATAATCTAAAATTATTATGAATTTTGAAGAAATTTTTATATTTAATTTATATTTATTTATAACATATACTATTTTTTAATACTAAAAAGCATGTACTTTATTATAAATAAAGTAATATGCATTTTTGTTTAATATGTTTATATATTTATGCTCTTTAACCGTATTTAAATATTTCGTTAAATACTTAAATTAAAATTAGATATATGAACAAATTTATCTACAACTATTATAAATTTCAAATGAAATATTAAAATTTGTAATGAAATATTCATATTTTTTATAACAAACTTAATTATTTTTTTGTCAATACTAAAACGCGACTGCTACACGACAGCCAATTTTTATCTATAAAGAAATGAACTTTAATCAGATATTTCAATAAACATACAACAAATTTCCCTCCTTCGGGTAATTTGATTAACCAAAACAAACTTGAAGAGATCCACAACTCGAATCAAACGTGCAACGATCGAACATGTTGGCACTCGATTGGCTCTCAGCCGGTATTTGGGTTGCTTAATGTTTGCGCTGAGGGAGTGAGCAAGCAGAAGAAGAAGAAAAAATGAGCAGTCAGGTAAAAAGCAGGTAAAGTTGGCGTCTTATGAACGGTTTTATAGTAGTATCTAAATCTGTGGCTGGGGTCTGGCGTGTGTTTCCTCTTTCGATATTATAGCTATGCCCAAGCAGCTCCAATCCATTGTTTTGCCGCGCGGCATTTCAAGTGATTTATGCCGCACAGCAACAACAACAACAACAACAACGACAACAACAACAACAACAACGAAAGCTACAATTGTTGCATTTCAGTTGCAGTTGCAGTTCGTTGGCCCACAGTTTGAGATCAATTGGTCTGCGGTTCTATGATGATCTAATCAAGCACTTGACAATCGTCACTTGACTCATTGGGTTTTTATTTAGCTCTAGCCATTCAAGCTAAAGTTTCCTTAAACACAAAAAAACAACAACAACAACAACAAGAGATTATTAAACATATTCTCCACACATATGATTCACGCATTTGGCGGCATGCGAATCACGCAATTATGCAAATATCTTTATCTTTAGCATGTCAACATTTGGGCATGTCGCAAGCCGCTTTAACTCAAAAAAAAAAAAAAGCACTCTAAAACTAAATAAGAAGCCACAAATGTTTCAATTTTAGTTTCCAATTACTTCGTGTCTCTGTTGTCATTCATGGCGCCAACATAATTTTTTATTATTTCAGATACACATACATACACAAACATATATACATAACAAAACCCATTCAAAAATCTGTCGCGGCATCTGTTTTTTTCCTGAGAATTTTACGTGTTGTTTCGTAGATTTTTGGTAGTTTTATTTGTATTATTTTTTTCTTTCTTTTTTCGTTGACCGTCAAGTGGTTTGATAACTTTATTGGCCGTGTTCCCAATGTTTGTCTGTGTAATTTGTGATTATCGCAGCTCGATTGAATTAAGTTGTTCGTTCTGTCTTTTGCTATTGCTGTTGTTTTTTGTATGTGTAGAAATATGATATTGGAGAACAACTTTAATATAGATATGAACAAAGAAGGCCGTAAAGCATATAATCAGATGTTCAAAGAATTGTTTTCAAACAATTTTTTAAGGAAGAAATAAAGTTATTCAGTTAGAAGGAATTGCGCAGCTCATACAAAGTATTTGTTGTAAAAATATGAAAACATTTAGAGTCTACAAAAAAAATTATGAATTTATTATATCAAATATCAATTAGAAGAGAGAAATCTTTCTTTTGTATTGTTTAATAAAAAATATATGTAAAAAAAAATAATAATTTGAATATACAATTTTTTCTTTGAATTTATAGATCTTATTTTAATATACATTTTATAGTTGCATATAAATTATTAAAGTTTTTTTTTTTTTTTTGCTTTTTCACTATTTTATGATTATATATTTGCAAATATATATATTTTTATATAAGTTATTTTACAAATATATATGTATATTAGAAAAGAATGTAAATTATTACAAAATATAATTCAATTTTAAACAAATAGTAATTTATTAAAAAATATATACAAAAATATAATTAAATTTTAAACAAAAATTAGATTATTAAAAAATATCTAAAAAAGAAACAGGAAAAAAAAAGAAAATCACTTAAATAAATAAACATTTGATTTTATGAAATAAATTCCAAAAATTTTATAAATTATTATCGTAGCAAATTATTATATATAACACATAGTTACTCCCTTTATGAAACAAATTTTACTAAAAATTAAACATAAAAAAAAAGATAATAAAAATTGAAAAAATAAATTTTATAAATAAAACACATATTTACTCCTACATCTTAGCTAATAATTTAGTACAAAAACACATCCGTAATACTTTTAAAAAATACTTCTAAGATTAATAAATAATAAAAACTTTAATATTCATATTCATATGCCATAACTATTACCTAAACACCACTAAGTATGCCGGTTGCAATATCTTTACGTATTTCGTGGCTGTGCCACAGCCATATCTAGGCCTTGCCATGTGTGGATAGAGTGTTCTATGGTGGAAACAAAACGCACAAACGTTCGGCCCATTTCTGGGTCTGTGCCGCATTTCCGTTCCGTATTGGAAAGACTTTCAATGCGTTTTACTCGTAACATTTTCAACGTTTTATCAAAGGCGAGTCGCGCCAAGTCGTCTGGTCGCCATTTGGATTCAAAGTTTCTTTGGCGTTTCCCATTGTTTGCCATAGTTTTTCCTCTTTTTTCTCTATCTATCTTTCTCTCTCTCACACACTCTGTTTTTCTGTACCTCCCCCTCTATCTATAAAGTTCTCTGCATATCGCATGTACGGCTTGGCATATCTTTTGTATGCACTCGTCGCATTCAAGAAGTTTTTTTAGACATTTTTTTCTTTTTTTTTTTTTACTTTATCGCAAACTTTGGCAACGCAGGAAAAGGCGCGTTTGCTTGGACTTTGCGTAGCGATCTTTCTTTTAATTATATATGTATTGTATATATGTATATATTTAACAGATATTTACATGCTTATACGCATTCACTTTGTATGCAACGCATCGAACAATGCATGCTAAAATGACATTTCCTCAAAGGGTGGCGGGTGCTGTTCTTATCAGCTGTTTTACATGCTGGTAGCTGCTACAGGCTTCTACTGCTTCTTTATAACTGTAGATAAGGCTCGGCTATATGTTGTACGTGATAATATTGTCTTATGTTAAAGCCAAAGAGCAAACTGCGCTCTGATTGCTGATTGTTGATAATAATAGCAGAAGCAACAGCAGCAGCAGCTGACGGCATCCCATATAAATGCCTTGTAATCAAATGTAAATGGGTAAATAAAGGGTATATTCAAGTTGTGCAATA
Organism: Drosophila hamatofila; assembly: GCA_035045345.1. Classification (NCBI taxonomy): domain Eukaryota; kingdom Metazoa; phylum Arthropoda; class Insecta; order Diptera; family Drosophilidae; genus Drosophila; species Drosophila hamatofila. Next base: position 16,070,797 of record JAWNPA010000019.1, on the reverse strand, counting down.
ATTTTGCTACAGTCGTTCTAATTAATAGTAAGCCATATTTAATAGGCGTCTTCAATATATTGTTTTATATTTTATTTATATTATATTATTATTTATATATATTATTAATATTTATTTTTTAAATATTCATCAGTCGGTTATTTAAAGAATCTTGTATGAAATCATTAGAGATCAAATAAATTCAATTAAATACAAATTTGATTTAAATCAATAAACAATGATCTCGATGACAATATTTGATCAAAATAATTAAATATTAAAAAGGAAATTAAATATTATTATATTTAAATAACTAAATTTTACATTTTTATTTATAAAAATTTATTTAAGTATATTTATTTAATTACATTTTTGTTTTTATTTTTGATTGTTGGTATTTATTTATATTTTTTAATAAAAATAGTAAAAGTACAAAATATAAAAATTGTGAGGTATTTAGAAGTTTAATTTCAAAATATTACCTATATCTGCCTCTAAAAAAATTAAAATTATTAAAAAACAAAAAGGAAGGTAAAACGAGTGATTTATTAAAATGAATTCAATAATATAAAAATAAATAAATATTTAATATAATTTATATCTAGCTAATTGTTTTTAATTGTATTGTAAATATTTAATTATGTTTTTTTTTCTAACGTGTAATAAAAATAACAATTTAAATTTAAGGGATATTTTTAAAAACATCTTTTAAATATGTTTTCGTTACATTAAAAAGCTATTTCATTGTTATAAATTAGTTTTTTAGTGCATCGAAAACATAATTAGAAAATATTTCTAAAAATATCCCTTAAATTAAAAAAAAAAAAAAAAAAACTATGATAGTTAATATGAATATATCAATGAATTCAATAATATAAAAATAAATAAATATTTAATATAATTTATATCTAGCTAATTGTTTTTAATTGTATTGTAAATATTTAATTATGTTTTTTTTTCTAACGTGTAATAAAAATAACAATTTAAATTTAAGGGATATTTTTAAAAACATCTTTTAAATATGTTTTCGTTACATTAAAAAGCTATTTCATTGTTATAAATTAGTTTTTTAGTGCATCGAAAACATAATTAGAAAATATTTCTAAAAATATCCCTTAAATTAAAAAAAAAAAAAAACTATGATAGTTAATATGAATATATCAAGTAATAATTGTGTTTTAATGATATAAATATAATTACAAAATTTAAGGAGCATCGTAGACGTATTATTAATTGCATTTTGCTCTAAAGTCTGGGCGCAAAGAAAATGTTCTTGGTGTTTTTTAGCAGTCATCATAAATCATTGATAAAACGTCGTCGGCATGAAATATATTTTCCATATATTTGCAATTTATAATCATTTATATGTATGCGCGCCTTAATACGACTTTCGTCAGCTTCCGTGCGTTGTGCCTGGTCATGGACTGGGGACAAAGCAATTAGTCAACTCGCGTCGCTTGTAATAGAAACTAATGACCGTAAATCCCGCTGTCCCCATCTGCTGCCCCGACCCCATCAAATTCCAGCTGTAGTTATATAATTGTACTGAAATGCATTCCACGAAGCCTATCAAAATATTTCTTGAAAGATGCCGTCGATTTAGAGCTAAGTGTAGGGGCGCTCTATGACTGAAAATTAACTTAATTCAATTAATTAATGATCTTAATAACTTTATCTGCTTTGACAACTTGATGTGTTGTCGTTGTCGCAACTCTGATTGAATACGGCACGCAGTTCATATTCTGGAGGAAATAAAAAAAGAAATAGAAATACGATATCTTTGAAGAATTCTAAAGAAAAAAGCTTGTAGGTCTATGCTTGATAAGAGTAACTGTTTATTACTTTTGTTGCTTTAGCTATTATGATTATTTTCTGTTATTTTCATAATTTTCAATGCAAATACAATAAATTATATGTTGTATATGTTCTTATTTATACTCATATGGTTTAATAAATAGTAATTTTAATTTAAATATATACATATCATTTGAAGTTATTATTATTATTATATACAGGGTTCTCCATATTCGACGAGCCCATCTGAGGTTGTTTTTTTTTTTTTTCAAATTAAAGAAAAACACAATTTTTGAATGTTATATCTCAATATAAAAAAAATGTATTTCTATTATTAAAAAAAAAATTATTTTTATTTATAATTGTATTATTGTTTATTAAAAAATTGTTTGTTTTTTATAAAAAAAAATTAGCATGAACAACCCTGTATAAGTTACTAGTTTTGTTGAGCTTCCATTCTTTTTTATTTTTGATTACTCGAATTTCAGTATTAAAATATACGATCATTATATTATTATTATTATTATTATATGTATTTTATATATTTATATATTTTGTTTTACATTTTTAGTAAACTCCAATTGACTTTGAAACTTTATAAATGTAAAACCCCTTTGTTTTTCTTTAGGTTTAGTTCAATCATAGCTTCCAATATTCAACATAAACTCTTTCCACATTCAATTTTGACACTGATCTTGAAATGATCGCCTCATATAATATCATATTATTTCATTTAATATTTCTTGATGCATCGTCGAGCAGTCACAATCAAATCGCATTCCATTGTCCCAATCTAACCTTGATTCTGCTCCTTTAGGCTGCAGAAGTCTGTTGCTTTTGTTACCTGTCTCAATTGGATAGCACCCAGGTAGACGCAGCCCTAACTCAATAATCGTATTAGAATTCGTTAGCTGAGTCCAACCACTTGCATATTCACATATACATATGTGAATCTGGAAAAAAAGCGGTTTCATATGTGTGGCTGTGTTGTATTCTCCCTCGCTTCACTTCATTAAAATCGTTTTGATGTTGCTCGCGTCGCCCAGTTTTTGTGTCTGGCTCATCAAATTGACGCCCGACTGTCTATACGCGTTTAATGCTATCGTCTGCATCGATAATATTGTCAAAAGAGTTGAAATTTGTATCTTGTTTATCCAATCGAACCGCAAAAAAAATTCCAGTGAGGTGAGCGAGGCTGAGTCATGGCATTTCTTGGAACTGCAGTGGATAAGACCTGGACAGAAGCGGACGACGACGATCACAAAAGGGCATCGAACAATAATATGTATTACATTATAAATGAAACAAAAATGAATGATAATTTGATTAACCTCTTATATAATTATATATATATATATCAATTACATTTTTCAACTTATTTCGCTTACTTAAAAAATGAAAGAAAAAGATCATGAGAAATTGCTTCTGCTCTCTCGTTCGCTACTATCATATGCAATGCAAATTTACAGTGAATTTTTCAACCTTTTCAAAAAGCTTTTAGTGAGTATTCAAACCACCGATAATGTCGATTAACATTATCTTAAGCGATAGATCGATGAATTTTCGTTAATGTTGATTTATTTAGCCGATAGATAAAACAATACCAGTACTGATCCTCTAGTGTACTAGAAAAATTGATAATAATATGTAAATACAAACAGTGAATGGGTTTGTGAGACAGCAGGAAAGAGTCTATTCATTTATAAAATTCTTTCTTTATTTTCACCTTTCTCTGACTCTTTCCATTTCGATTGAAATTGTTAAAAAATTGTATCAACTGATATATACAAAAATTATTGAACTATAAATAGTCGATTAAAATTGTTATCAAATGTTATCAACTGATATATAAAAAATTATTCATCATTTCCTGTGTATTATCTGACATGACATTCAGAATTTGTGTTAAAGGTATAATGTTTTTATCAAAACTGTATGTAACAGACAGAAGAAGGCGTGGCAGACCACATAAAGTATATACATTTTTAATCTGCATTACTAGCTGAGCTGATCCAGCTATGCCCATCAAAACCATAGAGACTTGAGTCATAATACGAGTGTTTTCGATAACAAATTACATTTTGATACCCTGAATCCATTAAAAATTGAAAAATCTGGGTCCGTTCGCCCGTCTGGGTAAAAATCTGTCCGTCCGTCCACCCGTCTGTCCGTATGTATGAACGCATCGATCATAAAAGTGATCTTTATAAAAGCTAGGGACTTCAATTTTGTTTTGAGACTTGTGCTTTGGCATACACACACATTTTAATGTCTGAAAGTTTAGTAAAGATTGGCATACAAGCTCCTTGGAGAGTTTAGGGTATCTGCTAGTCGAAATAGCTCCATCTACTTATTATCAAATATGGTGATTAATGCTTTAAGTCATTGTTTTCCGGTGCTTTGCAATCAATTTCAGTCTGCCCTAAACTTTTAAACGGAACGGAAATTGCAGTGCTTAAATAAGGCTATACTATTTCGTACTGAAAGTGTTAAAAAATTGCTAAAATGTGCCGAGGATTCTCAATTCGAAGCATGGAAATTTATATGAGAAATTTATATGCAGAGAAATCAATTGATAAAATCTTGATAAAAACCTCAATGCCAAAGAGAAACTTTTGAATGGTATGTGAAGAAGTCAGGAATACTGATAGAACAAATAAAGAGTAATATACATTTTTATGAGCTTAAATTCTTTATCAGTGTAACTGCGAAAACTGCGATTTGAATGAAAAAATTGTGTTACATAAAACATCAATCAGTAAATTTTTCAAGAACATGTCAAGACTTGTTTTCGTGTTAGCTCATCTAAATAATAAACTAAAAATAAAAAAAATAAATAGGAAACTAACGAGACTAAAACTATTTACATAATTAAAAAACAAAACTTTAAGTTTAAAGACTAAAGCATTTAACTCATACTGCGTATGCTTAAAAAAAAAAAAAAAAAACAAGATCTGTAGTTTATTTTCTGATTTTCCTGGAAGTGGAAGAAAAAAATTAATGTATAAATTTTTAATAGCATGAGCAGCATATTTTAGACTTCAGACTTTAAAATTTGCTTCTTATCTTCAATTTAAATACTTGCAAAAATTAATAATTATATAAATAATTATATAAATTGTATATAAATTGAAGATAAGAAGCAAAATTTAAAGCGTATGCTATAAAAAATATATACATTAATTTTTTTCTTCCACTTGCACTAACATAGCATACCCTCAACTGCTATTTTTAATGGATGGGGAGTACAAAAGAGTTGATGGTTAAATAAATTCAAATATTTCATTGCATACTTTTAAGTGCGCATAAATATCCGAAGGCACGCATAAATATCTTTTAGGAGCTCTGTGAAATGCAGCTGAAACTTCAACTGAAGTGCATAACAATTCGACTCAAAAGGGGCGTGGCACTGAAGGCACGTGCCTAAGTGGCACCTGTCTAGACGCTAAAGACTAACAAATCGTCAAATGAAATAAACTTCATTTCGTTCTGGCCAAACAATAAAAAAGATAACGAGCTGAAATAATGTTATTTTTATTGACGGTTGAAGAACCAAACTGGATATGTTGCGGCCTAATGGCTTTATTAGATATACAGTTTATATATAGATTATTTAATTATTTCTTATTTTATTTTAACTTTCACTTATTCACTATAATTCTAATTCCTATTGCTATTTTTTTTTTTTTTTAAAGTACTTGAGATGATGCAAAATATGTAACATTTTTAATATTGTATATTTAATATTATATATAATAGAAAAAAATACATTTCATAGTCTAAAATACATTAAATAAAAAAAAATATATAAATATAAAAAAAAAAAAAAAAAATTAAAATAAATTTTTTTTTTTAAATTAACAATAAATTTATTATTCAATAATTTGTTGTTTAATTGTAATTTTTAATTTAAAGGAAAAATATTTTACCATTTTTCTTTAGGTAGTTTTAAAAAACAAAAATTTGTTTCTTTTTATTTAAATATTTTTCAATTTTAAAACATATTTTTCAATTTTTTTTCCTAACAATTTGTATAAAACAAAAAAAAATAAATATATAATAATTAATACAAAAAAGTTTTTTTTTTAAATAGTTATGTCTTAGATTCATTTTAAAATAATCTCTAAAATATTTTCCTTTTATTAATTTTTTTTCTTTTTTGTTTTTCAGGTAATGCAAGTTACGTTCAAAAATATCTCTTCCATTTCAATTAGTTATGGTTTTGTGGTAAGTCAACTTTTTACTTAAAATATTTTTACATGACAATGCCTCAGGCTAAACAAAAAGTAAGAGCTTTATTGAGTTGAATTTTTAAGAAAACTGTTTTAAAATCCTCACAGACATTTCTGCACTCTATAGCTCTCTCTCTCTCTCTCTCTTTCTCTCTCTGCCTCTCTTTCTTTCGTCAAGCATGTTTCAAGGACCGCGGCGTCGCATTTGGCGTTAATTAGTTTGGCAACGCTGCGGGCGTGTGATTTTCACCAATCATTTACAACAGACTCACAATTCTTGCCATTTGTGTGGGTCGGCTAGCAAATACCCTGTAGCTTAAATACAGTTAGTGCTTAAATGGATAATAAGCATTAAGTTGAATAAATGATGTTTTAACATATAATTTCATAAAATTAAATTAATATTTGTTTAGAATTTACTCTGACATTTATCTATAAATTTAGAAATTATATAGAACGTTTTCTATCTGCATGAATTTGTTTTTATAGAATATTAATATTAAATTAGTAACCGGCCGTAAACTTATAGTTTCTATATGCAAGTTAATTGAATATTTTGTAAAACTCGTCTCTAGGTACATTTTAAGTATTTGCTGTTTATAGGGTATACCAATTCAATGTTGCCTTCATTTCACAATTTTTTCGCTCATACCAGAAAAATAATTTTCATCAACAGTTCGTCGGCAGACGCTGACAAGTTGAAGTCCCTAGCTGGGCCGTTTCTTGTCGTTTCTCTGATTACACATTTTAGCGTCATTTTTGGCGCAACTTTTGCTGAGCCACTCGCCGAAAAACCCTTTAGGCCAGACGAGAAAAACTTTTTGGCCAGCAGAAAGGAACACAAAAAAAAAAAAAAAAAAAAAAGGGAGCTGTAAAGAATCTCAATGATGGGGTTAACAAGCAAAATTTGATTTATTTGATGAGTTTCTCGTGTTGTTGCCGTCGACATCGCTTCAAAGACGCGTTTAATGAGCATAAAAATGAGGGTGAATACCGGGAGTATTGGTTGGCCTGACTGCGTTGAAGACATTTGGGAAATGAATTGCACAAAACGTTAAGCGAAAAGCGAAAAGGAAAAAACTGTTAAATTAACAAAAGTTTGTAATAACTAAGAGAAAGTAAAACCAAGAATGTCCTTTGAGAATGAGAATTTGGTATTGCTTGTTGCAGAAGAATATTGTGATAGTTTGGGTATTTAATCAAGAGAGCAATGCAGTTAATATTAGCTATAGTTCTGGGCTCTGTTGAATTGAATTTTTATTTATTTTATAAAATATATAAGTATATACATACATATATATATAAGTATATATGTATGTAATTTTAAACAAAAGTATAAAATTTGTTTTTATATACATATATATATACAATATATAAATTCTAACATATATAAAACTAACATTAACGAAATTTGAGAAGGAATAAATTTTGGCAAACAGAGAAACAGTAAAAAGTCTATAATAATATAAAAATCTCTCTTTCTCTTTACCTTCTTTGACTCTTTCCATTTCGATTGAAATTGTTAAAAAATGATCAATCAATCAACTGATATATAAAAAAGTATTGAACTACGATTACTCATTTCCTGAGCATTATCTGACATGACAATCAGAATTTGTGTTAAGGGTATAATGTTTTTATGAAAATGTATGTAACAGACATGTGGCAGACCAAATAAAGTATATATATTTTTGATCAGAATGACTTGCTGACTTGATCTAGCTATGCCCGTCAAAACCACAAAAGCCAGAGACGTGAGTCATTATAAATCTGAATGTATACTCGAGTATACCATACGCAGTACGAGTTTATCATTTGCTTGCGATAACTCTTTCTTTTTGTATACCCTCAACCCATTGGAAAAGTATGTAAGCTCAAGCAATAGTATAAAATTTACTTAGGGGAAATTTCCTCTAAAGAAAAAAAAGCAGTTTATGCATTTATATACATGGGTCGCAAAACAAAAATCAAAAGTGATGTAAAAATATTTTAAACAAACAATTTAACCGCAAATGTGACCATGAAAAGCTGCAAATGTTCTGTCTGCTTTATATTAACTATAAAAGTGACAATGTATAAAAATATCACTCATACGCTGCGTATAAAAAAGCATAAAACAACAACACTGAAAACTCGAACGTTTAACGCCTAGGCTGAGGCTGAGGCTTACACAAATGGCGCATAAAACAAGGCACTGTAATAATGAAGAATATATATGTATATAAAATAAAAGGAAAGCAAAAAGTATGTAAACAGGTGGAAGCATACTTTTTTATGTGAGTCGTTAAAGAAACTAAAATACTCAGAAAAACATAAATGTGTGAGTCTAAGTGACTGCACAATACTCGTTCATGAGTAATGAGCAACCTAATGTATTGAAATATTAAAAATATTTAAGAGAAATATATAAAGTATATTCATATGTAAATTATAATATATTTTATTATATTGAAATATGAAAATGATTTAAGAAAAATATAAAAATTATACACCTATGTAAATAATAATTTATTTTATTATTATATTTCTCTTATATATATATATATATATATATATATTCAATATATATTTATATTTAATATATTTAGAGGCTATCAAGAGTGTTTCGACTGATCATGGTTGTAGATATATGAAAAATATACATTTTTTTTTTACGATAGTCTTCTTCTACTTCAGGCCAACTCATTGTCGGCGTGCTTTTTGACTTTGTTGGTACATCGGCTGTCAACTATGCCTGAATACCATGATGTGTATACAAGGCTAAGTGAATTTCATATCAATTTACACTCAGTATCTACACAGCAAGTTCTGTTTGCTTGCCGTAAAGAACTTTATCTCTGGCTCTCAATTTAGCAAATTTATCGTTCTCTCTGTTTCTGTGAATCAGTCAGCGCCTTACGACCACACTTTACTCATAAGCAGTGCTGCTAATTTTTTACCAGAAAAAAAACGGTTTCTGGATGGAAGCATTGGCAAAAAAAGCTGAAAATTTTCCGAATAAAGCGTAAAAAAGCTGTTTTTATAGATTTAATTATTTTAAAGTTTTTTTTTTTAATTATAAGATTTTGAGCATGTCGTCTAAATCTTCGCGACTAGCGTCGGTTTCAAAATCGTACGACATATTCGTGCCGATCATGCGAAGATAATTTGAAGGTATTTTGTAATCCTAGCAGCATTTGCCCAGTCTTCGCAAACCATATCTGTGTATTATATTAAGTAAAAGTGCAATAAACAGACACAATACTGCTTTTGTAGGCAAGCTACCAAAATCAATTTTATTTTTTTGCTGGCAGCCGCATAATTTTTTCCCGCAATTAGTGTTCGGAAAAAGCCAGATTTGACGGGAAAAAGCTAAATTGGTAGCAGTGCTCATAAGCAGATTACTTCTCTCTCTCTCTCTCTCTCTCTCTCTCCCTTATTCTCGCTCATTTTACGACATATGCAGCTGTGATTATGAATAACTGTGAGTGCTCTGTATTATTAGACATGTATGTAGTATGTATTCTCTCATTAATTTTTTCTCTATATGCCTTAGAATGTTCTTCATGTTGCAATAATCTAAGGCATATAGAGACAAATATCAAGGAGATAATATAATAATATAATAATATAATATATATTATAATGTATTTATATGTAGTGTAGTTTGAATTTACGCGCCAGCTTTCATAGTATTAGAATCAATGTTGGTATAAGTAAGATCGAAATGCGATTATTAACAATGCAGTAATCAATAAAGGTTACCCAACCTTTTCATGACTATTTAGCTGTAACTCTGAAAGTAATAATAAATAAATATTTTGTTCATAATATAAAGTTAACTGTATTTAAACTATATTGTCTTGCTATATATATTGTTGTTTTATTAATTTCCAAAGACATTATTTGTACTCTATGTATATGTATATATATACAGCTGTGGTCATGTCTGACATATGTATATGTATATATATATATATATATATGTCTCGCAAAGGCGAGAGTGCACCTGTCCCTCTCTCTCTCTCCTTCTGTGAACAAGTAATCGAAGAGCAGCAGCAGTATTACTCATACTTGATATACTCTCTTTCAGCATGTGAGCGAGCAATGAAAATAGCTAAGAAAATGTTTGGTGCCGGCAAATTTGCGTTGAAGTTCAGCGCTGACTGCCATAAAAATGATTTAATATGCGTTTTATATGAGAAAAGTTTTGCAATTTTTGCGCATTTAATGTGGGGCTCACTCACTTGACATTTGACGCCACAGAAGTAAAGAAAAGAAGCGAACAGAAATGAAAACTTTGCTTCTTTTTTTTTAGAGTTTGAAGCAGAACTCACATCAACCTGCCAGTTAATTATGCTGGAGTTAAGCAATTCGAAAGTTTGCAGGAACGGAAGTTGTCTTGCCCTGAAATTAAATCTAATTGAATTGTAAACTTGTGCGTCTATTGAGCTGCCATTTTGGCCAAATGTGATTACAATGGAGCTGTGCGACTGTGAATGCGGCCCACACTTGGGCATTATTCATGTCACTTGTGCGAGACGCCCAGCTTAGCCCAGCCCCGTCCAGCCCAGCAGGGCCCTAAGGGAGCCAACGGCTAATCAGCGGCTTTTCTGTTGAAAAGTTTGCACTTATTGAATTTAGCGCAAAGTGTAGCGAAAATGTTTCGCTTGCCTATTAGAAAGTTTCCTGGATCAAATTGAAATTCCAATGTTGTCAACAGACGAAGATGCCTTTAATGTGGCATATACGAAACAATGCTAGACAAAGAAAGATAAAAGCAAAAGTTTCTGACACACAGTTGTTAGACGTCTTTTAAATTGACCGAAACATTCGATTCTCATTTTCTCTCGATTTAAAATGAAAAAGGTTGTTTTAGGTGAAATTTTTGGAAAATAAATTTAGAAAATTTTATCATTGATTTTAAAGTTTTTTGTTGAAATAAACTCAAAATTATTAGTTAGGTCTTATAAAAAAAAGAAAGAAGAAAATGTTACAAATGCTTTTAAGACTATTAAAAGAGCAGAATCTAAAATTATTCTATTTACAAGACTCTAAAATCAGTTTCTTTAAATTTCAGTAAATTCCTTCAGTTTATTTATTTCTCATGCCCCTAGATATTAGCCATTGCATTGTTTATGCTGCTTTACCCATTACAGCTTAGCCAAGTTGTCTAAGGCTCATACTGCGTTGACTGTGAAAAGTTTTCAATCTTTTTTGGCCAGCTGGCAACAGTTCATAATGCTTCGCTGACTGCCAACTCTTGAACTCACTCTGTCCATGTAAATCAAGCTGCTGTGCTTAACTATATATATACTATACTTACTATACACATTTACTAGTATATACATATTTAAATATTTGTATATATTACCAAAAATTATCATAAGCAGCGTTGGCAAAGCTTTTTTGGGCTGCAGCGAGTGCAAATAATGCAAAATAGTTGCTTGCAGCTGGGACATCAACTTGAATACATACCAAAGAGAAGGAGAAGAAAAAACGCTGACACTTGACATGTGACAAAGTCAGCCAGACAATAATAACAATAACCGAAACAACAGCAACAACAATGGCAACTGACAGCCACAACAAATAATTCGCATAATTTCAAAAGTTTAGAGCAAACAATTCATAAATTTAGCATAAAGCAAAAGTTAACATCAAGTGGTTGGCTTCATTCACTAACTAATAGTAAGAATGCTGTTATTGCTGTTCAAGGGAAACTCTTACAATTTATTATATTTATATATAAGTTTAAAATAACAAAGACAATTCTCTTGAACTGAACTAAGGTCTTCTAAGTTTTCTAAGTCTTTTAGTTTTCTAAGTCTTCCTAATTTTCTAGGTCTTTCAAGTTTACTAAGTCTTTCAAATTTTTAATTTCTGTCAGGTTTCGTTAATTTTCGAAGTCTTTCAATTTTTCTATGTTATTAAAGTCTTCAACATTTTCTAAGTCTTTCCTCTAAGCCTAAGTCTTTACTTCTTAGCTCAACGATCATTAACAATATCTTATTTCCATAGTTTTTCTTATACCTAATATTTAAACAATTCTTAACAATTATTTGTAACTATTACAATTCTTAACATTATTAACAAATAAAATATTTACCTGACCACACTTCACTTCACTTTCACTATCACTTTACTGCACTGCACTACTGACCCCCACCGGGCCTGGACGACTGAACAAATGCTGCAGCTGCTGCTCTTTATATAGGGCCACTTTCACTCAATCTCCAAGGCGAGCTCAAATGTTAAGCCTGCGTCGAGTTGCGGTCGCTGCAGTCGATCGTTAACTGACCAATGAGAACACTCTGCTGCTCCAAGCATTTTAAATGAGTTTAACTTAAATGCAAATGTAAGCAAATAAATGATCTTCTGCAGCTCGTTTTTGTTGTTTGCATTGGTTAGGCAGACGGGCAGACAGACGGAGAGACAGATCTAACAAACAGACATATAGGCATACATATATAGATATAGATATAGATCGGCAAATAAACATAGTTAATTCTCATTATATATTTTATATACATATATATTTCCCATATATATATATTTCTAATTCTGTCTCATTCTGTCTCATTCTGTGATCTATCAAGGTTGGCTAATTCTTGTAATTTTTAAAAGCTTTTTTACTTAAATATTTATAGTTATTAGAGACAGTTAGTTATAGACAACACTTTCTTCTGTTGTCTAGTTCTCTTAAGGACTAAGATTCCTGCATAAACTGCCTCAATTTCTGGCTCTTCCATTCAATACTCATGAATGGATGGATCTATTATCATGAGCTGCATATTTAAGCGTCAGCCATAAATCAGCTGTTATTTGTTTTTTCCAACAATTTTACAATATTTTACATACTATATACTTTATAACTTTGTTTGATAAAAATATCAATCTTGATAGATCACACAGGATGAGACAGAATTAGGAATATATATATGGGTAATATATATGTATATAAAATATATAATGAGAACTAACTATGTCTTTTTGCCGATCTATATACTAACCATATGTATATCTGTATTTCTGCCTCTCTGTCTATCTCTCAGTTTGTCTCTGCGTCTGTCTGTCTGTCTGCCTAACCAAAGCAAGGAGCGAAGATGAGCAGCAGAAGATCATTTATTTGCTTACATTTGCATTTAAGTTAAACTCATTTAGAATGCTTGAAGCAGCAGAGAGTGTTCTCATTGGTCACTTAACGATCGACTGCAGTCACCGCAACTCGACGCAGGCTTAACATTTGAGCTCGCTTTGGAGATTGAGTGAAAGTGGCCCTATATAAAGAGCAGCAGCTGCAGCATTTCTTCAGTCGTCCAGGCCCGGTGGGGGTCAGTAGTGCAGTGCAGTAAAGTAAAAGTGAAAGTGAAAGTGAAAGTGAAGTGAAGTGTGGTCAGGTAAATATTTTATTTGTTACTAATGTTAAGTACTTTAAGCAGAATTGTAATAATTAAAAATAAATGTTAAGAATTGTTTAAATATTAGGTATAAGAAAAACTGTGGAAATAAGATATTGTTAATGATCGTTGAGCTAAGAAGTAAAGACTTAGGCTTAGAGAAAAGACTTAGAAAATGTTGAGAACTTTAATAACTTAGAAAAATTGAGACAGAAAATATGGAAGGCTTAGTAAACTCGAAAGGCTTAGAAAACTAGAGGACTTAGAAAAATTGAAAGACTTAGAAAATTAGGAAGACTCTTAGAAAACTTGAAAGACTTGGAAAACTAGAAGACTTAGAAAACTTAGAAGACTTTAACTGCATACATTCAGCACTTACAGTTCAAGAGAATTGTCTTTGTTATTTTAAACTTATATATAAATATAAAAATCGTAAGAGTTGCCCTTGAACAGCAATAGGGGTACTCTATATATACATAATAGGGGTATGCACACACACATATATACTTAAAGGCCTTTTTTACATGTAATAATTAAATATTAAAATTCTTGCATGGCAAGGATGGATGGATACTGAATAACATATATGTTAACATATATAAGTTGCTTGAATGCCTAATCTAATAAATTACTATTTTAATTAAAGTTTTTTAATCGAGTTTTTTAATCGAATACAAAGTTAACATAAAGTGGTTGGCTTTATTAGTAGTAGCGCTGTTTGTTAAAAGTGGTTGATAATAGAGCTTTGGGAAATTGTATTTTATATATTTTTTTGCTACTTTATTTTTTAGTTAAATGAAATGATAAAAAAAAAATCAAATAAAAATTATTAGCTAAATATATAAATAAAATACAAAAATGTATTTTTCTTTTATGGTATGGTTGTATTTTTGTACTCAAAGATCATGACCGACGATATATAGTTAATTTTAATTAACGCTTTGAATGCTTACCTAGGTTACTCACTAGTACTTCTACACTACTTCAGAATCTCTCCAATGACTGTACACCATGTGAGTATTCTATAATCTCTCTATTAGGTGAATCAGCTATCACATAGTTTATATTTGATGACCACAAAGCCGAGAGTGTCGCTGTGGTTGCTATTTATATATTATAGCAGTTGTTGGTGCCAATAAGTAATCTCAACCAGTTGTAGTAAAGAGATCGATGTGGCTTACTCACATTGCTCTCTTATAACTTTAGTCATCTCATACGATAAGCAGTCAAGCAGTCGGGTGTGAACATCGCAACAACATTATGTAACAGACAGAGAAAGGCATGACAGACTAAATATACTCTCTATATTTTCTTGATCAAAACTATGTGGAGAGTCGATCTGGCCAAAGTATCGTAAGCTCATACATTAAGAGAGCAAATGACAACAGAAATTAAACTCAACCTTCTATCGAAATATTAATATATGTTACAATAAATTAATTACCTATACACATTATTTTGCTCCAAAGTTCTGATTTCAATAAATTTTCTCAAATAAAATAAAAATTAAAAAAAGTATAAAGGAAATAAATTCATATACATTTTTTTTTATATCGAGTAATTTTAATATTTCTATATTCTCTGTGGGTATTTCAGACGCCATGCTGTTTTCTTTTGTTTACTTATACTCAGAACGCAGCCGGTCTCAATTTTGCGTTGTCGCCTCTCTTTTAGTCTTTCGCTCCGCCTCTCTCTCTCTCTCTCTCTCTCTCTGCGCCATCTTCCGCCGAATGGATCGCAGCGAAGATGGCGCGCGAGCGTAGAGGCAAAGCGAGGGAATCACTTCGACCTGGGAAAGTCACTCACCCGAAGTTACTCACTCGCTCCGCCTTTCTGCTCGTGAACCATCATCGTTTCGATCCAACAGTAGTCGTGTCACATTCGGTCGGAGATACTTTCGTGTCACACTCGGCCGATGTCTCTCTCTCTCTCTCTCTCTCTCTCTCTCTCTCTCTCTCGGGTCGAAGTGACTCTCTCGCTCGGGCTCTCTGCTCGTGCGCCATCTTCGTTTCGATATAGTAATCATGTCACACTCATTCGAAGTGACTCTCTCGCTCTCAAACCTTGTGCTCTCTACGCGAATTTCATAATGCTTGAAATTACCTATACGCCGTTGTCATTGGTTCGTTATTGAAGATCTACCATTTTTCAATTGTTATTTGATAATGTAATGAATGATAACTGTTTGTCAAACAAAGGTAAATGCCAACGTTCAATGTTAATTAAATAAATCTCAAATATATACATATACAAATTAGGTGAAATAAGTTTTGGAATTGTATATTGTTGATATTTTGTGTATTTTAAATGATACTCATATATATTATATAATCAAATGTATAGTTTCACTAGAAAAAAAAAGAAAAATTAAATAATATAATATTATTAATGAAAAAACATCAGCAAATTTATGCTTCTTAAAATATAAATAAATATACTGACAAGTCCTTTTATAACGACCCCGCATTAATCGTTCGTCCGGTTATTGCGACGGGCTAGGCTGGTGCCCATACAAATTTAGTACGTTTCCACTTTTAACGACAAACCGCTTATTCCGACGATATTTTTCCACATTTCATAAAAAAAAGATTTTTTGTTTTATTTTAAAACCTATAACGAAAACGGCAACCACAAAAAGTATTTTTTTTTTCATCTTTTGGTTATAGCGTCTCCTGGGTATAACGACGTAAAATGGTCGGTACTTAATTTGCTCATTATTGAAATCAATCAAAATTTTTATCGACAATTAATCATTTTATCACCAATTTTTTGAATAATTTTCATAGGTTTCAAAAAACCTATAATCTGGTAATTTTTCTCAAATAGAAGTAGAAAATAGAAAAAGCATGAAATAGGACAAGAAATTCCCATTAACATCAACAAAAATTTCGACAAAATTTCGACACGTTTTAGACATTTGTAGACGACATAGATTCAACTACATTATTTCATTATTTTTATTTTTGTTGTAAAAGAAAAAATTTAAATTTAATTTAGATCTTTATAAGACAGCCTAAAGAGTGACTCCAGAGATCCCAAGCAATCGGTAACAATATAAAATTTAAATTAGAGCTGAAATGTTAAAAAGCCAAAGAGAACAGATTGGCAGCAGCTACAGCATTAAAGTTGAGGGCGGTCCATGACGGTGATAATCTCTACTCCACAGAGGCTAAGCACAAACACAAATACATGCACACATAGAGACAGAATAGCCACGAGAGTCCTGACTCCGCCAGGACATTCCTCCATCAAATGCGAAGCGACAGCGTCGATACAAATACTCTTTACTTTACAGCGGGTAAAAAATGGAAAAGAAAATAAACCAAAAACATTGCGGCGAAAAGTGTCAAAGCCGCCAGACAAGCAGCAGACAACAAGGGAAACATTTGGTCGGACAAGTGATGGAAAGAAATGCATAATAAATAGATGTAGAATATAGATGTAGAGGCTGTACATTGGCTGAAAGCAGCGACAGCAAGCAAAGCGAAGTAGAACCGCATGATAATCAAATTCGAATAATACAACAAGCGACAAGTAGCCAAAGTAAAGACATTGTGAATTTTTGTTTTGAGAAAATTTTGAAGGTCTTAGGAGTGGGAAATGCAAATGAAAAGGTGCTGTGGAATACAATACAATATATACGTACTCAATCAAATATACGTACTAATAAAATAATAAGTAAAATTTATGTACACAGAGTCTACGAAGACTGAAAATATTGGGTATAATATTTTTGTGCAAATATAACTGACGTCTGTCGATTTAACTATGTTCGTCTGTCGCCTTGTTCACAGCAATCTCGAAAATAGAGTTGAAAATTTTAGATGTACATATTTGATTTTTTTTATAGTATAGTATAGAAGCCAATTATTATTTTGTTTATCATTTTAATTTTTTTTTTTTTATAATTAATTTATTTATTGATAAAAATGAATAGTTGCAAATATTATGTTATATTATGTTATATATATATTGTATTATGTTATATTTCTTAGCCCACTTTGAAAGCTATTATTCATATTATGTTATTATTATATTGTTAATCAAGTGCTTTATTAAGTTATCTTTAACAAGACTTTTGTTGTTATGTATGTGTTGTTAAGATATCTCAATTGCAATATGGACGATTTTCAAACCAAACATATCAAACGAAAAACGTACTGAAAATATCGACAAGGAATTGAATTGGATGAGTAACGAATTACGACAGTATTATGAACTTTGTCCGTCTTTTCAAATTTTAGTAAATCTAATGCTACAAATTTTGATAGATTTAATGACAACAAAAAATTAATATAATTTATATTAGTAATACCATTTATAATATAATTTGTGAAAAGTGTCCAGTCCACTTTAGAATTAATTGCAATTAATATAATTTTTATTAGTAATACCATTTATAATATAGTCTTGTGAAAAGTGTCCAGTCCACCTCAGAAATAATTGCAATTAATATAATTTATATTAGTAATACTATTTATAGTATAGTCTTGTGAAAAGTGTCCAGTCCACCTCAGAATTAATTGCAACTTGGGGTGTTAAACGCTAATAATTGTTCATGCAATTGGGTAATATTTTGTACTGTTTTATTAAATGTCAACAAGCGAATTTATTTTATATCAAATGACAAAAATGAACTTTATCTCTACTCGGTCTTCTGTTAATCGCTTTAAGTTAAACTTCGTGTGACGCTCTTTTAACGATAAGATAAGATAAGATGATCGAAAATGAGTCATAAATAAGTACTGATACATACATGTAAGGCTTTCTGATTAGGGGTAATCCCAGAGCGCAAAAAAATACCGATGCAATCGATTAGTTTTTTCTCATCAAGCTTCAAGAATCAAGCTTCTTTTTCGCTTTTATATTTCTTGTGCCACTTCTGTTTTCCAATTTCGTAGTGGGAAACTTAATTTTATCCTCAAATTTGATACAAACACTTTACAAAGTGTTGACAAAATTGAATAAATTAACAAGCTTTTTCAAATTTCTTTAAAGCTAGAATTCCCGCTGTTTTCTAACGGGAAGAAAATGGAAATGAAATTAGTGATAGGCACACCTATACCGAAATTCTGCTAAACGCAGTATTTGGTCAAAATTAAATGAAATATGCAAAGAGACTTGTACTTAACAAAAAAATTACCTGTGCTTGATTCCTATTATTCACAATAACCAACTAAATTTTTGTAATCCCAGTGATATCAGAAGTTTTGTAAACTAGCTAAGCTCTCAACACTGATGCAACATTGCAGCCAACACAATGTATAGAACATTTGTTATACTGTTGCTGGTGTGAAGTATTAGGCATAAACAGGTACTAAACGTTGGCCTTATCACAGCTCTTTATTTGGCTCTATTCACCTGCTGAATGCTTTGTCTGCCTTTTGCCATTGTCGTAGCTCAGTCCGCATTAGTCAACGCAGTTGGGCCTGCAGGCAAGCAGTTTATGCAACACAAACGGACAGGACAGGAGAGACAGACAGACAGACAGACAGACAGGAGACATACGTAATCCTTGCACTCAGGCACGCAGTCATTGGTATTCATAAATCGCTTAGCTAAACTGTGCAGCCTTAATCAGATTTGGACAACAATTTTGTTGCCGGGTCAGAGCGAGGCCAGACAAGCAGCCAGCCTGCCAGCCTGTCTGTCCATCGGCCACAAATTGCAAAATTTGCCAGGCAGAAATGTTTCGTCCTGCTCCTTGCAATTTAAGTGCATTTTAACGTAAATTTTTGGACAACCACTTTTGATTGGCATTGGCAATTAAGTCTCAGATATATCGATTTATTAGTGAATGCGTTAGCTAATTTAATCAGGCGACTTCAGTTCAGGTAAACACACACGTTACGTATACGCCACGTGCTGTTTGTTTGGCTCTAAGTTAATTAAATTTACCTCTGTTGGCCGTTTATTTATGCGATACAAATGCATGGCAAATTGCAATTTCAACAGCAATTGCAATTACAATTCCTTAAATAATTTATGCTCTCTGTTCTGTTGGTCATGGCATACAATACAATACAAATTTCCTTGGAAATCGATGTGAAGATTCTTTTTCACGTTTTCCTTTCGAACAAATTTCTACAGTCAACAAATTTGTCAGACAAACCTTTTTTATTTTTTTGTATATTTTTTTTTTGGGTCAATGTCAGCGGCTGGTGTGATAATAATTTATGTCTGGGGTGGGCTTAACACGCCCACAAGTAGAACCAGCCTACGTTGGGCCACGATTCGTTTTTAAACTTTTGCTCTGTATTTTTTATTTTTGCTTTTCTTTTGGCTGGCAACGGAAATAGTTGTCAGGTTTTGGGGGGTGTTTCGTATACCCCACTTGTAAATGCTACGTAATCTGGCATGAATTAGGTTACAAATTGCAACATTTGTGAATGGGTCGAAATGTGTATTTATATGTATTTATATTTAGAATGGAAAACCTTAAAGCAATTGGACATTTAATCTTCTAAGAGCAATCGCAAGACGGGGAGTAGAAAAAGTTGCATAGCAGTAAATATAATCCAAGTGCCTTTAAAATAAAATAAATTATAATAGGAATAAAAAAATAATAATAAAATAAATTTTAAAAAATTATATATAAAAAAATGAAACTGTATAAAAAAATAAAATAAATTTTAAAAAATAAATAAAATTGTAAAAAATAAAAAAAATATGTAAAATAAAAAAAAAATTAAAATTGCACGAAATACAAAAATTGTACAAAATTTAAAAAATTACAAATAAAATTTAAACAAGTAAGAAAGCTCTAGTCGAGACTGCTCGACTACGAGATCCCCTGAACCCTTCCAGGAACTAATATTTCAATAATTCGTCATTTCACACTAACACAGGCACACATACATACAAACATACGCACGCACGTATAAACATGCATGGGCTGCCATGTGGGCTTACATTGGGAACTTAATTGTTTAATATCTTTTTTCGTAGACGGACAAAATTGATAAAACTTTCAGAACGTGATTATAACATTAAAATGTGTGTGTGTGCCAACGCTCAAGTCTCTAATATTTGAAATACGGGTTTTGCAAACTTGTAGGGAAGGGGGTGTTTTGGAGGGTGGGGGTGAAATATGACAAAAACCGAAAATCTTAAAAATACACATGATTCTACATTTGAAATTTCGAGACTCTATCTTCAAAGGTGTAGAAGATATAATTTTATAACTGATTTTCGATAAGGTTTTTTATCGATAACAAAAAAACAGAAGCAGTTATCGATTTAAAAAAAAAACTTGATCTGCGCGTACAATATACGGACCTACAGTTTCAAATTTCAAGTCTCTAGCTCCTATATCTTCTGAAATCGACGCGTTCAAACATACGGACAGACGGACAGACGGACAGACAGACAGACAGACGGACAGGGCTAGATCAACTTTTTTTGTCGCCCTGATCAAGAATATATATACTTTATGGGGTCTGCCACGCCTCCTTCTGCCTGTTACATACTTTTAACAAAACCATTATACCCTGATTTCCCATTTTCAATGGGTTCAGGGTATAATTAATAACTTGCCGAGGTCAGAGTTGAAAAAGACGCGTCACTAACAATCCGCGCAAAAGTCTCTTCTCTAAGCACTCACTCAAAGTACATACATATATACACACAGATAAATATATGTATATATACATATGCACTTGCACATACACTCAGCGCTCGACAGCTACGCCACGTCCGTTACGTCCTCACACAAATTATATATATATATATATATATATATATATATATATAAATATACACAAACACATACACTTGGTTTCGGCCGTTACAGTACGCGCCAAGCAGACAGCATTCACACAGACACGACTTCGATTGCCGACAAAATTCTCGCTTACCGCGAAATCGGACAACTTGCGATTATTTCAATGTAACCGAAATATTTATTCACTCTGAACCGATCAGCAAAGTTAATTAATGTAATATTAAGCTATTTTATAATTTATAATGTAAATAATATAAAAGTCGAAAAACGATAATAAACGAAAATCGAGAGCTCGCCAAAATCTGTAGTGTGATGACAATCGCAGGCTACTAGTGCTGCAAAAATATCGCATCAGTATCGATATAATCGATATTTTCATATTTTGGAAAAAAATCGATATGGTTTTCTTAGTATCGATGTATCGAAAAAATGGTCACTCTTGGCGTTTGTTTTGAATGGGTAAGTAGCACATTTATCAACTTATGCTAAATTTTTCAATATAAATTGG
The DNA here is from genome assembly GCA_035045345.1 of Drosophila hamatofila. NCBI lineage: Eukaryota > Metazoa > Arthropoda > Insecta > Diptera > Drosophilidae > Drosophila > Drosophila hamatofila. Next base: position 16,049,182 of record JAWNPA010000019.1, on the reverse strand, counting down.
ATTTAATTTTATTGCTTTAAAGAATAAAAAATGGATCAGTTTTTAGGCAGAAAACGTAAGTATAATTGACATATATAATTGGAAAGGCATGGAAATATAGCTTGTTTGTTTTAGGCGCGGCGGGGGATGACTCTGATGAGGAAAATAAAAACGTGGGAGCCTCAACAAAATCAAAGGTGTGGAAATATTTTGAAAAAGGAAAAGATGGCAGTTCTGCGGAATGTAGAAAGTGTTCTAAGGTTTATAAAACAAGTGGTAATACCACTAACCTTCAAAACCACCTAACACGCATGCATCCATCGCTGCAAGAGAGTGAATTGCCACCAAAGTCCGGTAGCATGTTGAATTTTATAAATAAAAAATATGAGGCAACGTCCCAAAGGAAAAAACAAATAGACGATGCACTTGCAGAATTTGTGGCCGCAAGTATGCAACCCTTCAGTCTAGTGGATGAGCCTTCATTCAATAAGTTTTGCCAAGTGCTTGATCCACACTACGGACTACCTTCTAGAACTACTCTAAAACATGTACATATGGAGTCAAGATATGTGTCTATGAAGACCGCGTTGATGAATATGTTGGACTCGATCGAAAATGTGGCTATCACGACTGACATGTGGACATCTTTGGCAAGTGAGTCCTTCATAACAGTGACATGCCATTTTGTAGATGCACAATTTATATTGCGTTCTGCTGTGTTGTCGACCAACACGTTAAATGAGGATACCAATCATAGTGCACAAAATATTGCAGAGTCACTAACAAGTGTTTTGAATGATTGGCATTTGTTTAATAAAGTATCAGCAATAGTCACTGATAATGACAGAACAATGATCAAGATGTGCGATATTGTAAAAAAAAGAAATTTGCCTTGCTTTGCGCATACCCTAAACCTCATAGTGAAGGATTGCCTCGGTTTAGATAATGTGCAAACAATAGTTGCAAAATGCAAACGAATTGTTACTTTCATTAAGCATAGCAACGTCACTTACGCTAAGTTTCGGGAAGCGCAATTGCCAGCGACTAAGACCTACAGTCTAAAGCAAGAAATGCCCACTAGGTGGAATAGTGCTCTTGCAATGCTAGAGCGGATTTTGGCAACAAAAGATGCCCTTGCAAAGGTCCTTTTGAGCACGGCAAAGTCACCGCCACCCTTGACTGCAGAAGAGATCAACGCTATGAAAGACATTGTTAATATGTTGCAGCCATTTGATGTGGCAACCAAAAAATCGTGTTCTGCCAATGCTGTCACCATATCACTTATAATCCCTCTAGTTTGCGAGCTGTTAGACAAAATCGAGTGTTTTAAAAATACTCTGCTGACAGATGAAGGCAAAGAAATGCGTGAGCTTTTGGCATATAAGATAAAATCACGGCTTGAAGATTATGAGTTCCGCACAACAACTAGGATGGGAACGCTCCTAGATCCGCGGTTCAAAAAAGAAGGGTTTTCCACACCCTTCCACACAAATGAAGCGGCGAAATTAATGGAAAACGAAGTGACACTCTTAAATAAATTGATGCATCGACCAAAGGATATATCCACAGTGCCAATTGAATCAACCGGATCCAGCGTGCCATTTTTTCAACGGGTCAAAAAAAACATAGACCAAAAAATCAAAAATGACAGAGCTGACTCAATTGTTAACCTGAGGAATTACTACTCGAGTCAAAATCTGGATGAGAATCAGGATCCTTTAATGTATTGGAAGGTAATTTTTGCACTAACGCACAAATTAATATTGCTATATTCATGAATATAAATTTTTCAGAACGCCAACAACGACGTAGCTCTTCAAACGCTGGCAAAAAAATATTTATGCATTCCGGCAACATCTGCCGAAAGTGAGCGAATGTTCAGCAAAGCTGGAATAATTGCTAATTCTAGACGAGCATCGTTAAAACCAGATACAGTTAACAAGCTATCTTTTCTGAATAAGAACCAATGGGTTTTGTCTTAGTTTTCTAAATACAGCGAAAGATCTCGCTAAAATCGCCATAGAGGCAATTGATTTTGTTATTATTAATTATTAATTAATTTTAAGCAACACATAGTGGATTTGACTTTTTAGTTTTCTTTTAGTTTTTATTTATAGTCAAAGATCTCGCTCAAACTGCCATGGAGGCACTGGTTTTTGTTATTATTATTATTTAATTTTAAGGAACACATAATGGATTTGAATTTTTAGTTTAAATGAATTATTATTATTATTTGTTGGATTTAAGTAAATGAAAAAAAATTTCAGTTATACGACTATAAAGTTTTTGGCTTGTTTGGTTTAATAAATTTGTTTTTGTTTGATCTATAACGAGCTGCTGCTTTTAATTTAATATTGAAATGGTTGCCTTTTTATCTATTAAGAAGTTATAACTGATATAAGCATTAAAATAGATCATTTACAAGAAAATTAATATTTAAAAATAAGTGGTCGAAATATCGATATTATCGATATTTTTCTCTGAAAATATCGCAAATATCGATACTGCCAAATATCGATTTTTTTGCAGCACTACAGGCTACAGACTAATTGTTTTACCGCACACAATTGAAGTTTCAGTGCTGGGCAATGCCCAAAATCTGCTAAACATATGTTTTATATGTTATTGCACCCACAGAAATAAAATAAATTAAATCAGACAATTAGACTTATAACTAATTGTATGTTTAGATTATCATCGTATATAATAATTATAAGCTTATATATCACCAAAGCTTGAAAATAAAAATATTTTTAATTTTTTTAAAAAGCCCGCCTGTTCAATGCTGCAGATCAGTGTTTAAAAGTTCATTTTAATAGTGATGATACTTTGCAGCATGTACATACATATGGATAAATTGGAACATGTATATGTAAGGGTGTATGTGTGTAACGCTCGAAAATACTTGCAATTATACATACAAACATTTATGTATATGTAGAAATGTAGGACTATGTTAGCATATACATGTGTGCATACATATGTATTGCCAAAACAAATTAATAGATGGCGCAACGCGCTTTAGTTATTTGCATTTAGAAACATTCTATATTATGAACATTATCATTTGATTCTGTTAAACTTAGCATATGCTATAAAGTTGCTTAAGATGTAAATAGAAAAGAAAATGTAAATATTTGCGTGGGTAAAAGAATTGAATAATTTATTTATTTTCAATTTATTAAAAATAAAAAATCATTCACATATTTTCACTGCAATTTAAAGAATTTGTTCAAATTTATGGTCGCTATCCAAAATGTTGACTTTCCATTTTATTAAGACACCAAGACTCAAACCGAGAAATTCTCGATGAACGTTCACCTCGATCACCTCAAAAAGTCACCTCATGCTCTCATGCTAAAAAGATTGAAAAATTAAATTCTACCGACTTTGCCTCCGAAGTCGAAAGGCGCGCCTCGCCTTTAATAACAACGCCACCTCGCCACTTAAAATCGAAACGACAAAACTGCAATAAGTTGACCGCTAGAGCGCCATCTAGTAAAACTAAACTAAACTAACAGCTGAGAATTTTAACACAATAAATCGCAATTTGATTCTTAGAATATGCTAGAAGAGGTTTGAGTGTATGTGTGCACACGTATAGGAAAACTCTTTTTGCTGCTGCCACGTGCGTTTGTTAGTTGGCCAAACGTTTTGTTTATTAATTTGTGTTGACTAAACGGAATTTAATGAAACTTTTAGCATATTATGTACATATTCTATTGAATATTTTACATTTTATAAAAATGCCAACTCATTCACAATTAGCTATACATGCAACTGACCTTCAAAGGGGAGTTTGGTCACATTTGGAGCCGGTATCCAAAATATAACAAAAATTGAAATTCTGTAAAATCCATCTAAACCTATATGCAAAATTTGGAGACTCTAGCTTTAAAGATGTAGGAGATATAATTTTAAAACGGATTTTCGATAGGGTTTTTAATCGATAAAAAAAAAACGGGAGTAGTTATCGTTTTTTGGAGATAAACTCGATCTGCGCGTGCAATGCACGGACCTAACAAAAAAAATTTCAAGTCTCTAGCTCTTATATCTTCTAAGATCGACGCGTTCAAACATACGGACAGACGGACGGACGGACAGACGGACGGACGGACAGACGGACGGACGGACAGACGGACATGGCTAAATCGACTCAGCTCGTTGCCCTGATCAAGAATATATATACTTTATGGGGTCGGCCACGCCTCCTTCTGACTGTTACATACATTTAACAAAACCATTATACCCTGATTTCCCATTTTCAATGGGTTCAGGGTATAAAAATAGTAAAAAAATGTTCTTTTAACTAAAAATGTACAAAATACAAAATTTAAATTAAAATAAAATGGAACAAAATGCAATACGAAAATAAAATTATATACAAAATAAAAATACAAATAAAATAAATAATAAAAAACCTTTTACATTTATATCTGTAAGCAATACTTGTGAAATGTTAAGTAAATTCATCTTGAGCAAAGTTTTCAAATATTGACACACGAATCCTTTAGCTCTTGGGCAAACACAGCTGCTACAACCCCCAAAAGACATACATAGAGAGTAACAAGCCCAGCTTCCCACTCCCCTGCCCCCCACAAGCTTTAACCTCCCCGTTATGGCCATAAAACAAAACTGCGGGCCACTGCAGGCAAACAACATAAAACCCTCGTAAGAAGCCAACAACAACAGCAACAACATTGAACACTTGACCGCTTGACCTAAATTTGGCAAGTTTTTCCTCTGCTTCTTCTTCAGCTTTATTTTATTTATTTATTTATTTATTTTTTTTTTTGGCGCCAGATTAAGTCGAGTCCGTTCGTGCGAACATCAAATGTCAACAGAGCCCAAGAAATAGTACAAGAGAAATGTTTTAAAAATTACAACACGTACGCAATTTTGTCCTGATGCGCATAAAATAGGCATAAAATACGGGGCGTGGCCGCAGAGCCAATGAGAAAGCTTAATGCTGCTGGGCCGAAAGTTTTGGGCAAGGCAAGCGACTGTAGCAAGGGTTATCTTTGCCACCGCGTCAAATACACCTCATTTGCCAGCAGCAGGCAGCAAAAGTTGGCTTTGATTTTCGTTCATTCTCACTTCGCTTTTTTCCTTTTTTAGCCAGCTACTTGGCTAATCTGCTCACACGCACAACGCCGCCTGCGGCAAGGTGTTGAAAATTGATTTGCGCCTGTGATAAATTTCTACAGCAACTTTTCGCCAGCTCAAGGACCTGCCACTGAAATTAAAGATGGCAGAAGCGACGGCAGCTGGCAGCTGGCAGCAGGCAGCTGGTAAGCCATGACAAACACAGATAAGAAAGACATCAACGATGCTGGTATAGGAGGACACACGTACCACATTTTAGCACACTATTTAAGCAGTGCTGAGCAGATCCACGGCTCTGACTACACAAGATGTGTCAATTTGGCGTCAAAGACATTTCACAGACAGACAATTACTTGCCAGTGCCATCAACTATACAAATACCCTGTAGAAGTAGTTAAATAATGCACATCAAAATATACATTTAAGCTGGTTTTCTAGTAACTTTGCAACTTTATGACTAAGAAAAGTTTGAATACTTCGATTTTATTAAATAAAATTAAAAATAATTTTTATTTTTTTATATTTTTTTTTATTTTGTTTATTTTTATTTTTTTCTTAAAATTTTATATACATATATATTTTATTTTTAATTAAATACTAGTATATTTTATTAAACAAGTTTTCTGCTACCTTTAATTGCAGCACAATCTAGTTTAGTAATTTATTCAAATACCCTGTAGATGTAGTTAGAGAATACACTTCAAAATATGCAAAATGCTGGCTTCTAAGTTGTCGCCTCTCTATGCGATTCTCATAAGCACAAAAAGTGACATAAGTTTATGACTAAAAAGAGTTTGGATGCTTCTATTTAAAACAAAAAAATTTAAAAAAAGATAATTATTTAAATATTTCTTTAATATTTTTAAAAATTAAAAATTATATAAATATATTTTTTTAAATTGAATTGTATATTTTTTTAAATTTTTTAAAGGTAACAACCTTTATTGGCAATTTAATCAAATATTTGTATATTTTATTTGTCAAACTTTCTGTTATCTTAATCTAGCTTTACATTCCTACATTTTATTTGATATTATATATATATATATTTTTTTTTACATATTTTTATTAAAAAGTCTAATAATATTTCAAGCTAAGCTAGCCCTTGCTTAACTGCTCCTAGACAGGGTACAATACGGCAGCAACAACAATACATGTTAACATTAGCAATGAAACAAGCTGCTTCTAAAATTGAAGCTGACTGCAACGGCTGTCACGCCCACTTGCCACACAGTCCGCCCCAGCGGCTGTAAGGTGTTTTCTGCTGTCTCACGTACGCCGCCACGGACAGAGGAGAAGGAAATCTCCCCGCTTGGTTAGGCAGACAATAACTATAATTGTCGCATCAGCGTTTTGTGCTGCTTCTGCTGCTGCTCCTGCCCCCGCTCCGGCAGCCCTTAAAAGTATGCAGTAAAAAGGACGAGTCATTGTAGAGACGGAGAGAGAAAGAGAGAGAGAGAGAGAGGGAGAGGGAGAGTGGGTCGAACAGACGGCGTCGTGGAGAGCAATGGAATGCCATTAAGCCAGCAGACAGGGAAATACCGCGTGCAGTAAGTGCCGCACATAGGCAGCAATTCTTTTAGTAGGTCTCTGTGTGTGTGGCATATAAAAAAATTCTGAAATTAAAGTCAATTTGACGACTCGTTGAATGTGCAAAATGCCAGAGCATGTGGACTGTGGGGCAGCGACAGAAGTGAAACTTAATGTTGATTAGGAAAATTGAAGTGTTAACGCACAGAGTCTGAGCTGAGATATTTTGGTTAAATGTCGATGAGAAATTTAAAGAGCTTGCGTTCTTTAACTAAACCTAAAAAGTGCATATTACAGAAATTTTAATTTTATAAAATAATGAACTACACTCAGGCATTTATTGATCTTTGCTTTATTTTAATTGTCCTTTAGTTAATAGTGAATTGGAAAAAAATAAACACTTTTGTGGCTTTCCAACTAGCTATAGAAATATTTTGTGGTTCCTCGCAGAAAGCTTAACGAGCACAAATGCTAACGAGGTGAAGTCTAACTAATTTTCTAAAATAAAGTGCTGTATCAATAACCTGTGGTTCATCTAAACGCAAAAGGATTGCTCGACTAGAAGATACCTATCTGTGCAGATGCAGATGACCTGCTTCAGAAGCGGCTAGGATAACACATCGATTGCTCAATATAGATTCAAAGAATTATTTTAATATATATTTGTAAATGTGATTACATTTAAGTTAGATGCCTATATACACACGACATGGTTTTCGAGTTAAGCTTACAAAGCCAAGTCTAAATTATCTATCGATAATTATCACAACAGCTGACTTATCGAAAAGAATATTATTAAAATATTCTTCTGCTCGCGTTTAGGTTATCCTTAAGTTGACTCTATTAAGATTGACAAGATATCTCCATTTAAATACATGAATTAACGAAAAAATACAAAATATATAAGAAATATGCAATAAAAAAAATACAAAATACATAAATATATAAAATGAACAAATACATATATGCAAAATCTTAAATAAAAAATAAAAATAAAAAAAATAAAAAAATAATAAATAAATAAATAAAATTAAAAGATATACAAGAAAAAATATATAAAAAAGAACATAAAAATATCGCAAAAAATTAAAAAATCAAAATTATTAATTATTAAACAACAAAAAAATACATAAAGAAAAAAAATTAATAAATAATAAAAATAGTGCATATAAAAAAATAAACAAATATATTTAAAATATAAAATAAATAAATATATAACACAAAATACGAAATTAATAAAAAAAATTCGAATTATAATACAAATTATACAAACAATTACAAAATAAATAAAGAAAAAAATACGAAATAATTAAATAAATCAAATAATAATAACAAGAAAAAATTATTATACAAATCATTACAAAATAAATAATGAAAAAATACGAAATAATTGAATAAATCAAATAAAAAAATATAAATATATATATATTAAACATATAAAAAAATATATATATAAAATATATATATAAAAAAAAATATATATGAATTAAAAAAATTAATACAAAATAAATAAATATGAATTATAAAATAAATAAATATATATAAATATATAAATAAATAAGTAAATAAATAAATAAATGAAAAATATACAAGTAAACGACTCAGCCTAGTGCAGCTAATGAAAAGGATCCTTCACGTCCATTATACCCCAATCTCCCTTTTCCTATAAGGTCAGAGTATGCAGAAACAGTTTGGCAATTAAATTTGCTGTGGTCTCCGCTTGGGGCTATTCAACAAGTTTATGTATTCCCTTTGCACACATATGTAAACAGCTCACTTGCCAATTTTCAACATTAATTAACTGAATGGCAAGCAGAAGACGAAGAAGAAGAAGAAGACCTGCAAGACATTGTATAAAATTTGTAAGCAATATGAAAAGCATACAATATAAGACAACGAGTCGAATACATTGTCTGACTGCAGCATTTAGTTTACGAGAACATTTTAATCTAATTTAACACACTTTAGATTTATATTTGCTTAAATAGAAGTTATCTAAGTGGCACGTGCCGGGCATAGCCAATAGGGCCAACATACACACACACATACATACACAAAGCTCAGACAAGTCGGACACAGTGCTCAGTATCCAGCTGCTCCGGGCACAATGGAGCAGAGCCAGACCCAGACGCAGACGCATTTTTATTATAGTTTATTTCACTTGCTTTTGCAACCGTTTTAGACATGCAATCGAATTGACGCAAACGTTTATTGGCCAAAAAAGAAGCGAAAATGCAATCAATCTATGGCAATTGTCCGGTGTACAAAGAACTTCAAAGCATCTCAGCCATAGACGCGTCGCAGCAGCGTGAAAAACGAATAGATGACGTTCAGCAGCGACTGCAGCATCTTTAGATTCATTGGATAAACGCCGCCAACGAGTATCTAAGGATGAATCAAATATACAATATATACATATATATATGAATATAAATATAAATATAAAATATAAAATATAAAATATAAAATATAAAATATAAAATATAGAATATAAAATATAAAATATAAAATATAAAATATAAAATATAAAATATAAAATATAAAATATAAAATATAAAATATAAAATATAAAATATAAAATATAAAATATAAAATATAAAATATAAAATATAAAATATAAAATATAAAATATAAAATATAAAATATAAAATATAAAATATAAAATATAAAATATAAAATATAAAATATAAAATATAAAATATAAAATATAAAATATAAAATATAAAATATAAAATATAAAATATAAAATATAAAATATAAAATATAAAATATAAAGTATAAAATATGAAATATAAAATATAAAATATAAAATATAAAATATAAAATATAAAATATAAAATATAAAGTATAAAATATAAAATATAAAATATAAATAAAATTATAAATTTAGGTAGAGCTATGCTTACAGCGAGCGGCTTTTGTGAGCGCATGATGAGAAACTTGACAACTTTCTGTGTCTCTAAATCCAGATCCATCCATTTGATCTCATAGGCGGCAATAGATATATAGAAACTCTGTAAAATATAATTCTTATATATTTTATATACTTTTTTCAAACAATTGACAATTTGCATTTACCTGAAAGTAAAGCTCATTGGCCACATAGTAGAGCACAACGGTGTTGGAAAATATCATGATCATATAGAAAGTCACGATTATAAACTGACCAATTGTTGGTGCCTATTGGTAATTGTTCATTAATAATATAAATAAAATTAATTTAAATTTTTATTTCATCTCATCTCTAATTTTAATTTTAATTTGATATTCAAATTCTCAACTTACAATAATTAATGAGAAGAGTAATACACAAAGCATTGCGCCAAAGCAGAGAAACTCCACCAGATGCAAATTGGTGGTCAATGCATTCATGGCATCGACCAGGCTATAATTGAGTGAGTGAGTGAGTGAATGAGACCATAATTGTTAGATGAGGGTAAAATAGCTTACCCAGCCAGCTTGACCTGATATCGTATGCACCATATAATTTCGTCACGCACTCGAATGCCTGGCAGTTGCCGCAAGGTGCGCAGCTTGTGCTGCAGCACCTGGCACATGAGAATGGCAAACAGTGTAAAGGTAACAATCAGATTCGTATATGGTATGTACATGCAGCAGCCCATGGGCGCCATTATGACCTGCACCACAAAGAAGATCTCATAGCCAGGGCTGGCATATTTATCAATACCGGGCACATACATGCCATAGGGCAGCACTGCAAATACAAATACACATATACAAATATACAATCTATAAATATACACACTCAATTATTGATTTGTCGCTGATAAATCTAACCGCGCTCAGACCCAAAAAGGGGATATGTTACAAAGCCAATGCAAGTGCAGGTGCCCATTAGTAAATTAATGCGACCGATCAAGTTGGAAAGTCGCGTTGTCTTCGCTATCAATTCGCCAATGTGGGCATCTGAAGAGTTCTGCAAAGAAGGAATCTCAAATTAAGCTTCAGATTTCACATTAAAATATTTATAAACTATTACGACTATCTAAAAATCGATATTTTAGTATTTATTTGATGTTGAACCCATTAAAAATGGGAAGTCTGGGTATAATGGTATTGTTAAAATGTATGTAACACGCAGATGGCGACATGGCAGAGCCCATAAAGTATATTTTTGATCAGGGCAGCGAGCTGAGTCTAACTCTAACTAACATACATCGAACTGTACGTCCATCTGTTTGTATTTATAAACGCGTCGATCTCAGAAACTATAATTTATAGAGACTTGAATATTGTTTGGTACGTCCCGAATTTGTTTCCAAAAATCGATAACTGTTTTTGTTTGATTGTTATCGATTGAAAACTTTAACCAAAATCAGCTATCCTATTATATCTCGTACAACTTTAGATGTAGAGTCTCAAAAAATTGCATTTTTGTTGTGTATTTTATATAATTTTGATTTTTATTATATTTTGGATACCGGCTTCAAATTTGACCAAATTATCATTTAAAGGTCAGTTGTAATTGTGACCAATACTTTTGGCATTTTTTATAAAATGCCAAATATTCCGTAAAATATGTGGGCATGATGTTGCTGAAAGTTTCATTGACATGTACTTATTAATTGAACAGAAATGATGACGCAATACATTGAACCAAATAAAAGACGGACGAGTCATCAGCTCTTTTTCGCTATACCCACACACACACACACATACATTCGATTGAGTGGAGAAGAATTGCAATCGTGCTAGTATTCTTAGCCTGTTGACTTTTAACTTTGAGTTTACTCTGCTGCGCTCTCTCACTATGCTGCTCTGACAGTGCTGATATCGTATAGCGGCTGTAATCGTCACCTAGAAAATGAATTCATAGCCCGTGAAAAAACGTAGAGCGCTAGTCGCACACAGTCTGTTGCTGAGATCGTTGCAGAAACAATGGATATCTGGGACATAGTTATAATACTGAACATTTTGATTTGGATTTTGCTGTTATCTAAGGTAAAACTGTGAACAGTCTCTTGATCAACAACAATTAGTCAATTTCGTATTACTTTGCAGAAATTGCGTTTCGTTAACATACGAAATCTGGATCATTCAAATTTCATAGATGTTAATTTGAATGGAATATGTGAAACATTTTATTCAACGCCCCGTGACGATAAATTACGGAAAGAGTTTCCGATGAAACCGATGAAAAACAAAGCCCGCGAAATGCACATTGTCAGACAAGAAAAGAAGAGGAAGCATTTTAATTTACATATGGCGCCTGTTGTCAAAAACTGCCCCAATTTAGAAAGTTTTGAATATGGGGTGCCCCTTACAAAAGACATGCCATACGAGAAAGTCCTTGAATTGGAAAAACTGGAGCACCTATATATTTGGATTCACAGATCATTGAAAGAGGCATTTTTGGATGCTGTTAGAAACAAACCAGGAGAAATGCTAAAAAGCCTCTCCTTAAAGGGCGCATATCTAACGACTCAGCAGGTTGAAAGCATTTGTGACGCCCTCCAGAATAGCCTTGAAAACTTGTGTGTGTGGTCTAAAGAAGAAGTGCCGGTTGAACACTTGCTGAAACTGCGAGAGCTGAATTCGCTTCATATTCAAATGCCTTCCATCACAAATGCACAGGCTATGCAACTCGTGGAGGGTTTGCCCAACTTGGAGATTTTGAATATTCGAGAATGCAAACTGGTAACACGGAAGCTTGTGGCTAAAGTACGTAGATGGCTGACTAATAACGACAAACAACAAAGGCTCTCGATTTACGTGCAGGGATCAGCCATAAACTGGGAAGGGCTCACTGTAAATGAATCCATGTTGCAGATCATTGAAATGCAACAAAATGAAATAGTTCCTATGAATGGAGAATTGAGCACTGAATATAAATGAAATACATATATATATATATATATATATATATATATATATATATATATATATATATATATATATATATATCATATTTATTAAATTTATACCTTCTAAAATACTTTCGAAAGTTGACAATAATTCTTGAATGAATTGAATATATATATACTAAATCTTATGTAAAATTATGTAATGTTTTTGTAAAATTGCTTAACATGTTACTCCAATTAAAATAAATAAAGCAAAATATAACCCTTAATACGAAAACTTTACTTTGGTGACCTTTTTGCTATGGTGTTACTTTAGAATCAACTTTCAGCAATCTTATTATTATTATACCCTGAACCCATTGAAAATGGGAAATCAGGGTATAATGTTTTTGTGAAAATGTATGTAACAGGCAGAAGGAGGCGTGGCAGACCCCATAAAGTATATATATTCTTGATCAGGATGACGAGCTGAGTTGATCTAGCCATGTCCGTCTGTCCGTCCGTCCGTCCGTACTAACGCAGAGATCTCCTAAACTACAAGTGCTAGAGACTTGAAATTTTACATGTATACTCGTGTATACCATACGCAGTACGAGTTTATCATATTTTTTCGATAACTCATCCCATTTCTTTTTTATCGATAACAATCGAAAATCGGACTTGGTTTTTAAAGCCTAGTTTGAATACTGTTAGACCTAGAGACTTCAGATGTGTAGATTAATGTGATGAATACAAAGATTTTGTCATTTACAGATTTTGGATGCCACGCCCCTTTCGCCCCAAATTTGAAAAAAACGTATATCAAGTACTAGAGACTTGTGCTTTGGCATATACACACATTTGAATGTTATTATTACGTTCTAAAAATTTGATGAAAATAGTCCCACTACAAAAAGATTTATTCAATAAACAAATTTTCAAAATATAGCCCACACGGCAGCCCAAGCGCAGTAACTGCGCAGTTAGCAGAGCAATTGTTTATGCGTTCGTATGGATGCATGCGTACATTTGGGGTGTATGTGTTTTTGTATATGTGCATGAAAGAAGTGTAGAATAATTGGAATCAGTACTTTGCAGGGTTCAGGGTATCCCCTAGTCGAGCAGTCTCGACTAGAGCCCTCTTTTTGTTTGTTTAAGTGCACATATTGACGGCAATGACGTTGGGTTTGTTATCAGTAACTAGATAATTTTAGCTATGACTTATGTTATGTGCGATTATTTCGTGGAAGAAATGGAAATGGCTTTATGATCGATTTTATAAGTATAAGTATAAAGTGTTAATTTAGAGTAAAGTCATAGAGTAGCCATAGATAGCTAGATTTAAGGCTAGGTATTTTTTGTGAATACACAGTTATTATTTGTTATACAATTAGTGAGATAGTCTTTTGGTGAAAGTAATTTTCTTCTGAGATGCCTATATACCATTCCTTGGGCATTTGTTGACATTGTGGGATCACTCAACATGTACAAATTCAAGTGGATACAATTTCGAACTAATCAAGAGTTTATATGTGACTCATACTCATGTAAGCAAGTTTATATGTGATTATACTATACTCAAATATGCAAAAATATATATATATATATTAAAAGAGAATAATATTGATATGAAGCTCACCAGCAGCTGAAGATAGTAGACTTTAAGGAGTTCCAGGAATCGTTCGTATCGGCCGCGTTGCACACACAAGAGGACACCACGCACAATTGTGTTGGTAAAGAGCACAGCCAGATAGACATTGCGTATGATAAAGTCGAGACGCTCGGAACTTAAGTAAATATCCACATATTGGGTTAGATTGATGAGAGTATAGGGCGTTAGGGCCAAATAGCGTCGCCAATTGTGAACGAACAGATATGACCAGAATTTCATTAAACGCAACGTATTGCCAAAGATGGGCATGTCCGGTGTGGACATTGCCTGAAGTTCCATTTTCATATTTCGTTCTATCTACTTCAGCTTTCGACTGTCGCATTGTCGCCTAAGCTGCTCCCTTATATATATAGACTTGTCGATGCTTTTCTGACGTCCTCATTAGTGTCTAATTAATGGCTGTGAGTGCGTGGGCGGGTGTTAATTGGTCTGTCAGTATCTAATTAAAGGTGTAAAGCTCTATAATTGAATGTCAATTGTCACTCGCTATTGCTTTCAGTTCAATTTCAATACCTTAACACGAGTTTCTAGTTCACTTTAAAGAACTGAAACTAAAACTCTCCCCTTAAAGCAAAATCCGTTCAATCCGTTTGAGCATGCATTGAAACCAACTTAAGCCACGATATATTTAATCGCATTTTTTCAACAAAAATGCAATTCACGGAAACCCATCCAAGAACCAGGTCACCACATAAATTTTGGCGCACTCTTTATTTTTGTATACCCTGCTCCATTGAAAACGGGAAATCAGAGTATAATGTTTTTTTAAAATTGTATGTAACAGCTAGAAGGAGGCGTGGCTGACTCCATTAAGTATATATATTCTTGATCAGGGTGACGAGCTGGGTTGTCTGTCTGTCTGTATGAACACAGAGATCTTCTAAACTACAAAGGCTTGAAATTTTGCATGTATACTCGTATATACTATACGCAGTATGAATTCATCATATTTTGTCGATATCTTACCCCATTTTTTTGTTTATCGATAATATGATGTAGTTATCAGCTATTTGCAGGGTTCAGGGTAACTCCTCATCGAGCATTCTCGGCTAGATCACTATTACTTGATTATTTTCGCAGTTTTTGCAGGCAGCAACAAATAATAGAAAGTGCCAGACTAAAAAAATACCCAAAGTACCTGCAAAATGCAGAATTGAATTTATGAAAATGGAGAAACTATTTGATGAAATAAAAGTTTTTCTTTGTTTTATGTTGATTTCATTTGTTATAACATTACAATGCATTTATTGTGAATGGTAAAAAAAAATGTAAAAAATAAAAATATAGATTGACTACTGAACCTTTTTTACTCAGATATTAATATATAGGCATGTATCAGATGACAGCTTTAAAGATCATTTTCGGTGAGGAAATAGTTTTTATGTTTTTAACACTTAAGATCTCTGCTACTTTTGAGATAGGGATGGGGATAATGGGGCATACAGACTGACCGAAGTAGATCGATTCGGCTTTTCTATATTCTCAAAGGCGTTCGACCTCTCTGTTACATGCAGCTCAACAGACCCATGATACCTTTGGAATACCAGGTAATTTTTATATGTATTCCGTTAAGTGACCCAATGCTGGCACTCGAGTGGTAAATATTTGCCTGGCTGTCAGCGACCAATGGCTTGTTGGCTCGCTGGCAGTTTTATGGCCAAAACGGTGAAATTCAACAATTTGTTGCGGCCCTATCGAAAAGGTAACGTAACGTAGTTTGGCTAAGTCTTTAAACACGACCTAGGCCAATTATTAGTGTTGGTCAGGCTGGTCATAAATTGCACTTTGCACTTTGCAACACTGTGCAGACATCGTACTTGACCTCTTTGATACTCTTGCTGATTGCGGTCTCGACATTTGTAATAAGCGTCGGCAAACTTTTAATTGCAACACAGCACAGACAGCCCGAGTATTACGATGGGCGTGGCATGTGTGAAATATTTGCTTCTGTGTGTGTTTTGCAAACTGTTTTTTGTTGTTTGCTTGTTGTTTTGTAGGCTGCAAGACAGCACCGGCAACGCTTGAAATTGAAATTCTGCCAGCTTTTTGGCCGCATATCGTTAGTCAGCGAAAAGTTTTGGCATTTTGTGCATACATATACATATATGGGATGCTCCTGCTCCGTTGTTGTTGATTTGTTGCTCACTCGGTTGGTTGGCCAGTCGGCACTAAGAATCCTGGGTCCCAAATCCTGTCCGCTTGTCGATAATAGCAATGCACAGATGCGTCCGGCGCTATGCTCCTATGCGCCAAATTAAATGCATAATTACTTGATAATTGGATTTGCGGTCGGCTCAACTGGCTGTGCGAAATTTTCTAATTAAAATGTTTAGTGGCTGGCGAGGCTATGACGTCACTCCCCAATTGCCACTTGATGGCGCTAAGCCCCAAGCACGTACTCACCTCCACACACACATTGAAGTGGCTGTCGGTCGCCCGCTGTTAGCAGTCGAGCAGCCAAACAATCTACCATATAGTTTAAATACCCTTTCGAGTGCGGCAGGGCAACTAATGCTAACAGATTGGGTTTGCATATGACTGAATTATTTGAAAGTCATGTTCAATGTTAAAAAGTTATCGCCATATATGTTATTAAATTAACATAAATTAACATAAACTGCATAATAAAGCATTGTGAGGATAGTCAAAAGCATATTTTACATTTTAATCATTAAAAAAAAAATATATGTATATATATATATATATATATATATATATATATATATATATATATATATATATATATATATATATATATATATATATATATATATTTTTTTTTTTTTTTAATGAGTAAAAATTTAAATTTTGTTTTGACTATCTTTACAATGCTTTATTATGCAGTTATTTATTTTTTTTATTAATATGTGAATATTTCTTTTATATATTTCATTTAATTTTCACATATTAAACTTGTTTTTTTTTTTAATATACATATATATGAAAATTAAATCTTAACTAAGCACAACGAACATAAAAATAATTAAATATTATAAAATATTAAAAAATAAAACAATTTAATTTTTTTTTTAGAATATTTTATAAAAATATTTAAAATAAAATTTTTAATATGTATTAAAAAAATATATTGAAATAAAACTATTTTAATTTTATATTCATTTAAAATTAAATATTTAAAAATAATATTTAAACAAAGGCTCTGATTTCCCAATTTTACTGGGTTTAGTGTATAAAAATATAAATATTTTGTTTTCTTCAATTTCGCATTTGGTTATAAATAATAAAAATATTTAAAATTCTTGTTTTTTAACTTAAAAATTTTTTTGAGCAACGTCTTTTCCCCACTTTTTAATTTAAGTTTGAGGACAGAGGTGTTCAGGACATATTTAAAAAGTTTTACCATATACTATGCAGCCTAATCATTTTCAATTATTATCAAACAGATGAGAAAAGTAAAAAAAAACCCAAATATTTATAAATAAAATATAAAATATAATTTATATGAAACATTTAAATAAAATATATGTAAAAAATTTACAAAAATACATTGGTAGGGATATATGAAATTCCTAATTAATTTTATAATAATAATATTCATTAAAAATTCTCACGCAAAGAAGCAAAGCTCTTTTAAAATAGGCAATTATTTATGTCTTTAATGAGACATTTTGCTACCCTAAAAAGCCAAATCGCCAATATAAAAAAAAAAAAGCCCCGAACAACTGATTAAAGTAGTCAACTGATTACAGTAATATTGCTTACTAACAAATATGATTGCACTGAATCATTTTTAAATGTTGTATGGGTCATATCAATTAGCTGTTTTATAAGCTTCCGTTTCAACATAGTATAAAGTAGACCAAATGCAATAAACTTTATATTTGTTACGTGAAGCAGAACTCAATATAGCTAAATTGACCATGACTTATCTTGATTTCTAAATACATTATTGATATACACATTTATAAATACTTATAAGTACATATATTTGCTTAATCAGCTTACCTTTGAGGTTCTCGACAAACTTTTTGTAGTATCTAAATATTCGGTGTGCTGATGCTATCTGTTCAAAGCAAATGCTTATCTCTCTTGCCTTGCTGGGGTCTGGGTAGGCGTGCCGCCCTAAATAAGTAATAAACACCATTTTTTTGTTGTTGTTGGCGTGCACGCTTTGCTGTAATAAATTTCCATTTTGTTGTTGTTGCTGTGGGCGGGTCTGGGCGCCCAATCTCAGTTGGAGCCACCATAGTTTTTGGCGGCTTTAAAATTTTCCCAAGCAACGTCGCATTCGTAATACAAACGAAATTTATTGCTTACACTCAGGCGGCATTGCCTGCTAACTTATTCATATGAAATTGCCTGATTACCGCCCACCCGCTATGCCCAACGGCATGCCTCACTCACCCACTCTCTCTCTCTCTCTCTCTCTCTCTCTGTCTCTTTCACTCTCTCTGGTGCTGTCTCTGCCTTTGTTGTATTGGTACGTGTTTGAATTATTTGCCGGTCATGGGTTTTTGGTAGATTCTTGCCATGTAATGTAAATGCGCCTGTTTGTATGGCAATCGCTGCGCTGGGCCGCATTTTTTATGAACTGTCGGAGCCATGACTTTTATGATTTGTATTTTTCGGCTGAAACAGGAAATTGTACTTGTGTCTGGCTGTGTGTGAGTGCGCCAAGTACCAACTCACAAGTGTGTTGTTCCAAGTCACAGAAGTCATTGAATTAAGCAAATGGTCAGGCAATGCGGTAAGGGTCTTTGTGTTGGTGTGAGTGCAAATAAACTCTGCTCACTTTACTATTACAGCTCTCAGACATATATATAAATTTATATAGTTATACATATATGCTATAAAACACAACTAAATGCCTCAACATCATATGATCATAAAAATATTATGAATTATTTAATGAACTCATTATGAATTTTCAAAATATATAAGCAGAAATTTCGCATAACTTTTTATTTGTATTTTTTCCCTTCTATCATAATATATATATATATTATAATCATAGTTTAAAAAGACTTTTCAATAACATTGCGCTGTTCTTTGCAGACTTCGATAAATTATTTATTACAAATTTTTGTAATTGAAAACTTTTTAACTTTTTAACTATGCATTTTTTTTTTAATTTGTCAATGCTTGAAACTATTTATTACATCATTTTTAAATATTTTACAATTGTGTTTTAAATTGTGTTAGCTTCTATATATAATTATTATTATATATTATTATTATTATATATTATTATTATTAAGTTATTGAATATTATTTCAAGAGAATTTTCATTACAAAGTCTGCAAAAAAATTTCAATCCCTTCGAATGGATTTCGAGTTTTTTCTTATTATTATTATTATTTTTTCTATCTTACAGTGAGAGATTTCCTTGTATAACTTTTTGTTTGTGTTTCAACTTTAATATTATTATAATTTTAAAGTTTTTCTTATTACTACTTTTATTTTGTAAGTTGACTTGCTGTAAGAGATCTAGCATAACCTTTTGTTTTTATTATAACTCTAATATTATTATTATTTAAAGAGAATTTTCAATAGAAAATTTATTTATATTTGCAAAGGATATAAATAAAATTTAGCATTCATTCCATTTTTCAGCATGTTTTAAAAAGTTTATCTATTTTTTTCCTGTATTAATGTAAGTAATCTGCTGCTCGTTAACTTTAATTATCTTGCGAATCTCTTACATAGACCATATTCAGAGTTAGGCTCTATGACAAACCTTAAGGCTCTATCAATATTTTGGGCTTGTGGCAAATCCCTTTTTCTTTCGGCAAACGCAGCGCATAAAGCCAAAGAAGCTTCACGTGCACGAAATCTCAGCAATACACACACACACACACATACACACTCATACACTCACATCAACACCTTGGCAAGCACTAAAATATAAAATATAACTTAATCCCAATGAAATTGATATGAAATTTTACACAGTGTGTGCTTTTGCCACACTCAACGCGGCTCTCAGGGCGTATGAGCAATGTCTTCGCAACTGCTAAGTGTGTGTGTGTGTGTTTGGCTGTGTGTGTGTGTGTGTATGTGTGTGTGTGCTGCCAGCAAATTTAAATTCCACACATGAGGTGCGAACATTTTTGTTGATTCGCTTGTAAAACTTTATGCCACTCTTTCACTCCATACTCCACTATCTCTCTCTCTCTCTCTCTCTCTCTCTCTCTCTCTCTCTCTCTCTAGCCTGGCTGCCATTTTGTTTAGATTTTTCGCTCCGGCTGCATTTCTATTTTCCTCTGTTTCTAGCTATGTCTGGCTAATTTGCAGGTGTTTCCTTTTTTTGCCTCCTGCTCGTGTTTGATATAACTTTGATGTTTACTTTGATAATTTTAGATTGAAAAAGTTTTTTGGCTGTTCGGATTTTGTCGTCACGTCGCAGATTTGATGAAAAGTGAAATTATGGAAGTGTCGTGAAAATGTAAAGGCTCGCACGCTTTAAAACTACAACATTTGCAATCTTGTTGGAAAATCTCATACAGGTTTGAGCAACGACCTTGTACCAGTTTCTTTCCTGTTTTACAGTTCGCTCTCTCAGGCTGCTGTGCGTCTTTTGTTGTTGCCGCCCGCCTCAGCCATCTCAGTGGGCCACGCCCATTCGCATTCTTTACATTTAGTTACTCAGACCTGGGCCGGGGCGTAATTTTATCTCACTTAGTGCCTGCTTGGCTCGCAGCTGCTTAATTTTTACACTTGACGCGCACTCGTCGCCTTCTAAATGACATCCCTTGAGGTGCGCAAGACAACGCAACAAAAAAGCAAAAAGAAAAAAGGAAAGGAAAAGGAAAAAAAGGAAAACTGGCACAAAGTTTTACTTGTTGTTGTTGCTTCTCATTGTCATTTGGCTGCGGGCTGCCATTGGGAGTTACAAAGAAAATGAAGAAGAAAGAAAAACTTGCTCCTATTGTTAGGTTTAATGAAACATGTTTGCAACAAATTATAAACTGGGCACCATATAGATCTTCTCTGCAGGATCTGAAGTATTTTTATACCCTGAACCCATTGAAAATGGGAAATCAGGGTATAATGGTTTTGTTAAATGTATGTAACAGTCAGAAGGAGGCGTGGCCGACCCCATAAAGTATATATATTCTTGATCAGGGCAACGAGCTGAGTCGATTTAGCCATGTCCGTCTGTCCGTCCGTCCGTCTGTCCGTCCGTCCGTCTGTCCGTCCGTCCGTCTGTCCGTATGTTTGAACGCGTCGATCTTAGAAGATATAAGAGCTAGAGACTTGAAATTTTTTTTGTTAGGTCCGTGCATTGCACGCGCAGATCGAGTTTATCTCCAAAAAACGATAACTACTCCCGTTTTTTTTTTATCGATTAAAAACCCTATCGAAAATCCGTTTTAAAATTATATCTCCTACATCTTTAAAGCTAGAGTCTCCAAATTTTGCATATAGGTTTAGATGAATTTTACAGAATTTCAATTTTTGTTATATTTTGGATACCGGCTCCAAATGTGACCAAACTCCCCTTTGAAGGTCAGTTGCATGTATAGCTAATTGTGAATGAGTTGGCATTTTTATAAAATGTAAAATATTCAATAGAATATGTACATAATATGCTAAAAGTTTCATTAAATTCCGTTTAGTCAACACAAATTAATAAACAAAACGTTTGGCCAACTAACAAACGCACGTGGCAGCAGCAAAAAGAGTTTTCCTATACGTGTGCACACATACACTCAAACCTCTTCTAGCATATTCTAAGAATCAAATTGCGATTTATTGTGTTAAAATTCTCAGCTGTTAGTTTAGTTTAGTTTTACTAGATGGCGCTCTAGCGGTCAACTTATTGCAGTTTTGTCGTTTCGATTTTAAGTGGCGAGGTGGCGTTGTTATTAAAGGCGAGGCGCGCCTTTCGACTTCGGAGGCAAAGTCGGTAGAATTTAATTTTTCAATCTTTTTAGCATGAGAGCATGAGGTGACTTTTTGAGGTGATCGAGGTGAACGTTCATCGAGAATTTCTCGGTTTGAGTCTTGGTGTCTTAATAAAATGGAAAGTCAACATTTTGGATAGCGACCATAAATTTGAACAAATTCTTTAAATTGCAGTGAAAATATGTGAATGATTTTTTATTTTTAATAAATTGAAAATAAATAAATTATTCAATTCTTTTACCCACGCAAATATTTACATTTTCTTTTCTATTTACATCTTAAGCAACTTTATAGCATATGCTAAGTTTAACAGAATCAAATGATAATGTTCATAATATAGAATGTTTCTAATTGCAAATAACTAAAGCGCGTTGCGCCATCTATTAATTTGTTTTGGCAATACATATGTATGCATACATGTATATGCTAACATAGTCCTACATTTCTACATATACATAAATGTTTGTATGTATAATTGCAAGTATTTTCGAGCGTTACACACATACACCCTTACATATACATGTTCCAATTTATCCATATGTATGTACATGCTGCAAAGTATCATCACTATTAAAATGAACTTTTAAACACTGATCTGCAGCATTGAACAGGCGGGCTTTTTAAAAAAATTAAAAATATTTTTATTTTCAAGCTTTGGTGATATATAAGCTTATAATTATTATATACGATGATAATCTAAACATACAATTAGTTATAAGTCTAATTGTCTGATTTAATTTATTTTATTTCTGTGGGTGCAATAACATATAAAACATATGTTTAGCAGATTTTGGGCATTGCCCAGCACTGAAACTTCAATTGTGTGCGGTAAAACGATTAGTCTGTAGCCTGCGATATATATATATATATATATATATATATATATATATATATATATAACTATATACATATATATATATATATATATAATACCCGGAACCAAACAAACAAAAAATACATTTAATATGGTTAAATACTTAGACTTCAATATATATATATTTGAAATATATTGAAGTCTAAGTATTTAACCATATTAAATGTATTTTGTGTTTGTTTGGTTCAGGGTATTATCTAGTCGAGCACTCTCGACTAGAGTTTTCTTACTTGTTTCAGGCTTGTATTTAACTGAAAACATAGAATATACTTTTGTATATATTTAATTTATACTTCATTAAATTATATATTATATACTTATGAATGTGCGACTTTTTTCGGCCTGGAATTTAAGTGGAAACCTAGAAAATCATTTTAAATTATAATATAATATTTAATATTTATAATAGTATATTTAATTGATAATTCATTAAATTATATATGATATATTTAAGTATATCCGAGTATAAAATACTCAACGAAATTCTACCCCAACAACAATGGAACCATCATGCAATATGTGAGCTTGAGACTAAACGATACTTGCTGCTAATATGTTTTTTTTAATTTAAACTGTATTTAAAGCTAGAATTCCGTAAAAGTTTGAAAATAGTTGGCTGCTAACAGATTGCAAAATATTTATTTATGGTGCTATAAGGAAATGATCAAATTGTTTACTAAATAAATATTTTATCATTTATAGGATAAGATTTACAAGTTGATGTAGTAGCTAATGCAACGGTAAATTCAACTGAACCAACTCAAAACTCTAGAATAGATTTTGGAATAGAAACTTTTGGTTTTACAACAGCCTTAAAGGGTCGCTAAATTGTTTTTGGTTTCATAAATATGGGTATATATATAAAGCATATCAATTGGCTAAGTTATTTTCTATTAGATAGTGGAGGATATAGTGTATATATTGATTTACGACAACCACAATAAGCGAGTATTCATTCAACAAGAGTATATATACCAAATTGCAGTCCTTAGTATCAGTTAAATATGTTCCTTAGCATTTCAGCAGATTTTCATATAGTATTTGCCGATCAGCCACGCCCAAACTTAATTTTTATAAAACAAAAACAGTAATACATAAATAAATACATTAATAATAATAATAAATAAATAAATATGTAAACCTAATAGACTCAAAGGCATAGCTCGATGTCTTCAGTGTATTTTACACACACTCTGAGAAAAAACTCAGAGAGCAACTGATTAATGCAAACCTGGCATTGTACTAAACTAATATACTCTTCAGAGTTCGGAGTTCTTAAGTGTATTTTACACACACTCTGAGAAAAAACTCAGAGAGCAACCGATTAATGCAAACCTGACATTGCACTAAACTAATATACTCTTCAGAGTTCGGAAAGAACATACAATTATTGTGATATATATATATATATTTTTCTATCCTGCAGCCAGAAAAACAAAAATTTCGATTGTGAATTTAAATTCAGACGAACCCCGTTTCTTGAATTATATATTAAGTATACGCTACATTTTGTGGTAAAGTATTCATATATATATATATATATATATATATATATATATATATATATATATATATATATATATATATATATATATATATATATATATATATATATATATTTACCACAAAATGTACAGCAAATTTGTATATATTTGTCGAAATGCCACGAATTGTGAAATGTTTATCTACAAAATTATAGTTAAGCGCTGCATTTGCCGTGTTGCGTGTCCACGGGGCAAACCTCAAGAGAGTCAAGTAACTCAGTGTCTGAATATTTATGTACAAATATGCATACATGCCTGTGTGAGGTGTGTGTGTATGTGTGTGCTTGTTTCTGTTTGTATGTCTGCATAAACCCGAGGAGCGTCTTAGCCGCTGCTAAAATAAGTAATTTTGTGCACATTTCACTTGTCATATGACACGTACTTACTTTCAACCACAACCCAAGAACACAGGCATCTTCTCGCTGCCCTCTCTCTGTCTCTCTCTCTCTCTCTCTCTATCTCGATCTCTGTCACTCTGTATCTGTACTATGTGGCTGTGTGGCTGTCTGGCTGTTTGTGTTGTGTCTCGAAGCGATTTTCCTACTTAACAGCTAGCAAAAACTTGCAAGTTTCTTGCATCCAATGTGCGCGCCCTTTGCCCTTGTCTCTGGCGCATAACGTGTATTAAGTGCAGTTAGCAACCAGATACAAGATATAAGATACAAGATACAAGTTCGCCAGCGCTTGTTAGCTGACTGCTTCCTGTTGCAACCAGGTTGCCCGGGTAGCAAATCTTAAAGCAGCAAATTGAAGCGTCTTTTGAGTATAAAGATATATGTGTACATATATATATATATACCAGAGACCACAAATAAGAGTTATGAATTTAAAAAAAAAATTGAGGTACAAAAAATCCTTCAAGAAGAGTGGGGAAAATAGACATAATTCTTTTTTTTACCGCAAATTCAAAAATAAGACAAATTTTTAATTGCAATTTTTTTTTTCGATTATTAGAATTAGTTTTTATTGATATAAATACAAAATAATTATTACACATCAATTTTTATATAAAAAATAAAATCATAACTTTTATTTTCAATTTTTATTATAAAGTTTAAAAATAAAACTTAAGGCTTTATTTTTATTATAAATATTGATGTGTAATAATTATTTTGAATTTTTATCAATAAACATTAATTCTAATAAATATTTAAAAAAAAATTCTTATTTCTCAATTTTTTTATGTAAAAATTATAATCGTTACGGTCAGTGGTCAATACATATATATTATAAATTCTTATTCGTATTGTATATAACACATATAACACAAATCACTCATTTTCGCTCTTTTGATGATATCCAATTCAAAAGTGACACTTCAGACCTAATTGATTATTCTAATGTGTATTATTTATGTATTTGTTTTAGTTTTTTTTATTTTGCATTACACGTCAGAGAAAGAAGAAAGATACAAAAGTGATAGGTCTGCTCAGCAGTGTGATCGGAATATCTGGTATATTAAAATACCTAACACTAAAAATGATATTTTTGTGTAATCTACTTATCATAAAGACTTCATACTGCAGACACATATCGACACTTTCTAATACATATATATATATACATATGTACATATATATAAATATAATATATGAGAGTGAGAATAAGTGAAGCATAAAACGGAATGGAAAATTAAGTAAAGCACACGAAACGATAAAGCGTGTTCATTTCGGTCGACACCTGGCAGCGATGCCATATCAACTTTTTTCCCGTCATATATTTTTTCAAAGTCCGACTGCGGGAGACATTCAAAAACAGCAGGAAGCGGGAATTCTAGTATTTTTAAAAATCTTAAAATCTTTATTCAGCTATTTTTATACCCTGAACCCATTGAAAATGGGAAATCAGGGTATAATGGTTTTGTTAAAAGTATGTAACAGGCAGAAGGAGGCGTGGCAGACCCCATAAAGTATATATATTTTTGATCAGGGCGACGAGCTGAGTCGATTTAGCCCTGTCCTGTCCCCTGTTTGTCCGTCTGTCCGTATGTTTGAACGCATCGATTTCAGAAGATATAAGAGCTAGAGACTTGAAATTTGAAGCTGTAGGTCCGTATATTGCACGCGCAGATCAAGTTTATTTCTAAAAATCGATAACTGCTTCTGTTTTCTTGTTATCGATAAAAAAACCTTATCGAAAATCAGTTATAAAATTATATCTTCTACACCTTTAAAGATAGTCTCCAAATTTAAAATGTAGAATCATGTGTATTTTTAAGATTTTTGGGTTTTGTCATATTTTACCCCCCACCCCCCAAAACACCCCCTTCCCTACAAGTTTGCAAAACCCGTATTTCAAATACTAGAGCCTTGTGAGTTGGTACATACACACATTTTAATGTTATTATCACGGTCTGAAAATTTTACCAAAATTGTCCGTCTACAAAAAAAGTTATTAAACAAATAAGTTCCCACAGTAAGCCTACACAGCAGCCCATGCCTGTTTATACGTGCGTGCGTATGTGTGTATGTGTGTGTGCATGTGTAAGTAGAAGTGAAACGACGAATTATTGAAATATTAGTTCCTGGAAGGGTTCAGGGGATCTCGTAGTCGAACAGTCTCGACTTGAGCTTTCTTACTTGTTTTGTATTGAATTTGAGTATTGGAACGAAAAATTACCAATTTATCTATAGAAATTTTAAAAATAAAATAAAATCAAACAAAAAATAAAAAGGCCACAAAAAATCTACAAATACACATTTCTATATGCATATTTTACATAAGATCTGCAATAATGTGTTCAAATCGCGATTCAGTTTTTCTTGCGTGCCTTTCCTTTTGCTAGCTTTTTGTACACTGGAAAAAATGGCAACACAGGTCGTGGGAAGAAAGCAGAATTACGGGCAGTGATGTCATTTCCGTTTTATGACCAGATCTTATCTG
Organism: Drosophila hamatofila; assembly: GCA_035045345.1. Taxonomy (NCBI): domain Eukaryota; kingdom Metazoa; phylum Arthropoda; class Insecta; order Diptera; family Drosophilidae; genus Drosophila; species Drosophila hamatofila. The sequence continues at coordinate 16,021,921 of JAWNPA010000019.1, read as the reverse complement.
GCTTTTTTCAAAGTCCGATTGCTGAACAGAATTGAAATCGGCGGGATGCTAAAAATCGAGCTTTTCAAATATTCAAAAAAGATTTTCAGATGTTTTCCATTCTTATTTATTTATTGTGGGAGGCTTCATTGTAATCTATTATATTATTAATTATCTAATTTGTAGGTGGCTTTTTGATTATATATTATATTATTTCATTATTTAATTGAGGTTTCTCGACTTGTTTTCTCTTTCAACTCTAACTAAACTTTGCCGCTCTAATTCTTCTTCTGCTATTAGTCATGATCGCACCATCAATATAGTTAAGTATAGACAGAATCTGAAATATTTATCGATGATTAATTATTGGCCTATTACATTATTTATTTTATTTTTCTGCCTTTTTGCTTTAAGTTAAAAAAAAAAACTATTTATATATATATATATATATATATATATATATATATATTTTTTTTTTTTTTTTTCTTTGATCGAGATTTAGTTGCTTTTTGATTCAATTGTTGATGCATGCGCATGTATGTGTATATGTATTGGAACATCAGCTGTCTGCAGGGTTCAGGGTATTTCCTAGTCAGTCTCGACTTGAGCACTTACTTGTTGAGCTTTAATTAACGTGCACAAAAACTAAGTTTGACATGAGGACGTATACGCAATGGCAGCTAATTAAACAAAAGTTTCTTTCAATATTTTCAACTAATTTGCTCTGTGCTCTGCGCTCGAATCTCTCTGCCGTGATTGATGATGACAAGCTCCCAATATTGCTGTTGGCAGAGTTGCCACTCACACATTTTCACAATTGCAACTCAATTAAGATGGCAATCTACAAATAACAGAAATATCTACCGCATATATATATATATATATATATATATATATATATATATATATATATATATATATATATATATATATATATATATATATATATATTCAGCTTATAAATAATTGTGGCAACAACAAAACTCTCTCTGGGCTCAAAGGTCAACAATACTTGAGGAGTTTGTATGTTGTCTGATAAGGCCTCAGCTTTTAGTTTGGGACTATAGCATTGTGCGGGGTCTTTGGTTAGCGGGTGCTTTGTATTTCACCTGTCAGACAAATTGCTGGCGACTAAGACTTTTTATCTGACACTTAAAGAACAGCAAGAAATAGCAAAAAAATTCCCATTCAAAAGAAGAGCAAGGAAACACAAATGGATATAATGCCATTTCGGCAACCTGTTTAATACTCTTCAATACTCAAGCGACGCATGTCAAGCCAATTTCTTTATATATTTACATACATAATGTATATACATCTATTTTGTGTGCGTGTGTGCCAACTCTCAACACAACTCAGTTCAGAGGGGCAGGCAAAAAAGCAAGTCTTATCTGATAGGTAAAACAAAAATAAGGAAACCCCCCAAAGTATATAATTGTCGTATTTATTTTGTGATAAAGATTAATATACATAAATGGATTGTTTCACATAAAGATATGATTAAGTATTATTGTCTGCATGCGATATATATATATGTATTGGCACAGAATGTGTTCTTTCATCTGAATATATGTTTATGTATATATATATATGTATTTTAATTACATTCAGTGCTCAATTCTCCATTCATACGAACTAATTCATTTTGTTGCATTTCAATGATCTGCAACATGGATTCATTTACAGTGAGCCCTTCCCAGTTTATGGCTGATCCCTGCACGTAAATCGAGAGCCTTTGTTGTTTGTCGTTATTAGTCAGCCATCTACGTACTTTAGCCACAAGCTTCCGTGTTACCAGTTTGCATTCTCGAATATTCAAAATCTCCAAGTTGGGCAAACCCTCCACGAGTTGCATAGCCTGTGCATTTGTGATGGAAGGCATTTGAATATGAAGCGACTTCAGCTCTCGCAGTTTCAGCAAGTGTTCAACCGGCACTTCTTCTTTAGACCACACACACAAGTTTTCAAGGCTATTCTGGAGGGCGTCACAAATGCTTTTAACCTGCTGAGTCGTTAGATATGCGCCCTTTATGGAGAGGCTTTTTAGCATTTCTCCTGGTTTGTTTCTAAGAGCATCCAAAAATGCCTCTTTCAATGATCTGTGAATCCAAATATATAGGTGCTCCAGTTTTTCCAATTCAAGGACTTTCTCGTATGGCACGCCTCTTATAAGGGGCACACCATATTCAAAACTTTCCAAATTGGGGCAGTTTTTGACAACAGGCGCCATATATAAATTAAAATGCTCCCTTTTCTTGTCGACAATGTACATTTCGAGGGCTTTGTTTGTTATCGGATCAACCCAAGCAGGAAACTCTTTCCGTAATTTATCGTCACGTGGCATTAAATAAAATTTCACAAATGCTCCAAAACATATAACATCTTTGAAATTGAAATGATCTAGCTTTCGTGTATCAACGAAACGCAATTTCTGAAAAGTTTACGATATTGATTAATTGTTGTTGATCAATAGACTGTTCTCAGTTTTACCTTAGATAACAGCAAAAGCCAAATCCAAATGTTCAGTATTTTAACTATGTCCCAGATATCCATTGTTTCTGCAACGATCTCAGCACGTGCGTTTGTTACTGCAATAATTACTGGCCACAATTGCAACTGACCTTGAAGTGAAAATTTGGTCAAATTTGGAGCCGGTATCCAAAATAAAATATCAATCAAAATTGTTGTTGATCAATAGACTTTTTCTTGTGTTTTGTTTTTTTTATATTGTCTATAACTATTCACAGTTTACAGTTCACAGTCAATTTCAATGACTTGCATTATTTTCAAACTGTTGCATTATCTACGAACTGTTCCTTTCAACGCCCAAAAGCAGACTGAGCGAAGAAGCATTGAAAAAGTGAGAGAGAAAAAAAAAGAGCGATCGCTTAAAATTTTTTTTACTGCTTGAGCCTCAAGATATATGTATGTAGATACACACATATGCATACATATATAAATTTTGATATGTTAACACATATAACACATATGTATACACATATATACGTGTACATATATATATATGTATATATATATATATATAAATGGAAAAATGTTGAAATTTACACATTTTTCAGTGTGTGTTTTTGTTTTCTTTTTTCATTTTAGTTTGAAAAATCCAAATGAATGAAAAATATATATATGTATATAAATTTTATTGTTGTGGTTGTAGCTAATTCCCTAAATGCGTTCGAAATTAAATGATTGATATTGATATTATATGTCGTTGCCCTATCGGGAGTGAGATATACCCGGGTAATCACAAGTGGTTTTCTCTTATTCATTAGCCATTAAAGTTTGTTGTTCATCCGGTTTGTTGTTGTGTTATTCGCTGCGTTTATTCTTTGATCATCAATAGGCGAATTCTGGTTCCTTTTTTTTTTTTTTAGATTTTTTGTTTGTTTGAATTTGTTTTCTTTTTTTTTTTTTTTTTTGGATTGAAAGTAAATGTTGGAAACTAAATTTTTGGATGTCGAGTGATTTGTAAACAAATTTTAATCCGCTTTATTTTTCGACCGCCTCCTCCACCTTGGCCTTGAGTGCCTCCTGATCCTCCAGCATGTGCAAAAGCTCAGAGTTCTCAATTTCCAGCAACATGCCAGTGATTTTGCCAGCCAATGTAGCATGCATGCGCTCAATCATTGGATACAGACGCTCGCCCAGAATTTGTTTTTTAGTTTTTTTTTTAAGTTGTTTTTTTTTTATTTTTTTTTTATTTTATTTTACATCTTAGATATCTGACGCATTTGGTTCGTTGCTGCCGACGCACTTTTGTGGGCAAAGGTTTTTTCCAGGTTGGGCCTAATTCGTGCTTATTTTCGCGTATGCCTTGACACAGTTTTCAATCGGTTGAATTTGCCTAAAACTTGTCCAGAACAAACGTTTCAGAAACTTTTGGACTGAGATGGATGGCATTAAACCTTTGCCTATACCCATTCAGATTATAGCAAGACTTTAAGCGATTGTATTTTATTTCTGTTTAATTTTATTTTATTTCTGATTTAGCTTTAAAGTGCATTTCTTTGCATTGTATTTCCAATACTTTGTTAATTGATTTTGTTGTATTATTGTGTATAATAATAGCTGTTGTTGTAACTAATTAAATGAGTGCGCTCAAATTGCGGGACTATTTATTATTTTATGCACATAATTTAATTTAAAAAAAAAAAATCGGAAAATTTTAATGAAATGTGCGTGTGTGTGTGTGTGTGTAGTCTCATGCATTTAAATTAGATATATAAATATTTTATTAGCATATGAGGCACGAATCAGAAAAACAACAAAGTCAGAAATATGAAATTTACATTGCAAAATCAAAAATTAAAATTAAAATCAGATTTCAGTTTATTTATATACAAATTAATTGGTATATATATGTAAATATATGCGAGTCAAGCACAGCTAACTACAAACAGAGTATCCGCTAGTCAGAGCGACTTTTGTTAGAGCTGTATAAGCTTTTTTCACCTGCACAAACCTTGGCAATCAGAAGTCAATCAATCTAAACCCCTGTCCAAGAGTCAAGCACTCAGGCAACGCGCCTAAGTCCTGGCCCAGTTTTTTCTTCTTCTTATATTCTTTCTGTTTTTATTTGTATTCAACTATTTGGTCTGCAAATCCACACACACCCACACACACACACACACACTCGCATAAAAACAAACAGGAAGGCGGCCCAAGCTGTGTCGTCTCATCAATAATAAAGCCAGTCGAATAAACAGGATGTAAGCTTCAAGGCGCCGCCAGATGCCGGCTGCCGGCTGCCAGTTGCCCCGCCCCCGCAGAGTCGCTCAATCAGCGCGACCAAGTGGAAAATGCCTGCGCAGAGCGTCTGACACCTTGTTAAAGCGAAGCCAACCCAAGAGTTAAGCAGCACTGAAGAGATCTAAGCACAGAGAGAGAGAGAGAGAGAGGGGGGGGGGGGGGGGAGAGAGACAGGAAGCGAGGGAGATATCACGAGTGGAAGGGAGAGTGAGCGAGATACCAATACGAATGGGGCAGACTTATTAACATTTAGATGAAATGCCGCGCCAACTTTTTTGTCAGCCACCGTGAAGTTGGGTTAGGTGTTAGCATTTGAATGTAAAGCTCTCTGGCGGTTGCTATTATTTACCGTGATTTAATTTATATGGTAAGGTAGCATTTGAAGCTTGTTTGATTTGCTCGCCAAGCACAAAAACCTAAATAATTTGCATAGGCTAATGAACAATGCTGAAAGAAAAGCGCTATGATTGAGAAATTATCGATAGCCATTGAAGGCTTAGCTCTGAAAACTTATAAAACAATTGAATAATGGAAAAATTCAAAGTGTTTGCATATTGTTTAAATACAAAATATTTAGGGATAATAATATAAAGGCATTTTTTCTTCTTCTATTGCATATTCTGCCCAACAAAACATTTTATGTTTCAAATTACCACATGATATATGCCTTTGTATTAATATCTAAGTAGAAAAGGTTCTGTAATTACAAACTAAAATGAGTATATTGGTTTTGTGTAGAGCCATTAAAGCTAAAGACTTGAAATGTGAATGACATTTAGCGCATATATATATGACAATTATCATCTAACAAACTTGCCCGAAAATCTTTTTTAACGAATAAAAATAATAATAAATTTGAAAATGACGTTATTCTAGACATCTAAATATATTTTTGCCAATGCACTATGGGCGATTTGCCATGTAGGTGGCATAAAGGCCAAAAATTTATGGTGAAATACTAAGAAAATATTATTATTTTCTAATTGTTAACACTTTAGTTAGCTGGAAAACATTTTTTTTATTTTGGAGGTCAACTGTTTTTTTGTGGCACCACCTTTGAAGTCAGCTGATCTGTTGAAGCTTTTAATTGCATTAATTGAGGCAAAAAATTTTCTGCTGTTGTAAGTGCTCAAACTAGCATTTATTTTCATTTAAAGTAATAAGACCCATATGGAAAACAAAGATCAAGGTATTTGCTTTTTATTCTATACTAAATATGTGCATAAATATTCATGTTGTTTTTATTGTCCAGTGCTATTGCCAATTGTATTTTTGGCAAAAAATCTAAAAATTTTAATTGTGTTCCGTGGAGTATTTCTTAAAAAGTGCATACCAGAGCATGCAACTAAAAATGGTAAGTTACTAAGCAATGTGTCTAGTTTATAGTGATAATAACCTTTTTTGCTCGTTTTTGCTCCTTTTGAAAAAAATGCACTTAAAATATCCATTAATTTCAAGGTATCATATAAATAAGAGGCTCAAAAACTTGAAGAAATAACCCCTTAATATATATTTTTTTGCTTAAAATTAACTGTTTTTAATAATATTTATAATAATGGAATTGACGTAGCAGTGCCGAACTTAAAAAGGGGCGAAAAAAAGGCGTGGCATAATTGACGAGAAAAAAAATCCGAAATTCTAGTAAAATATTAATAAAATAACAAAAAATTATGCTTTATTTTTAGACTTTATGCCGCTAAAATTGACAAATCGCCCATAGTGCAAAAAGGGCGTGGTGGATTGGTAAAATCTATACCTTGCTTCAGAATCCTTTCTGACTCCGTTACCAAAAAAAAAAAAAAAAAAAAAAGTTGACTCGATTGTTTCTGGACCGTGAATGAGTATTATGCAGTCGATAGTACTCGATGGCAGTGTTCTCACTTGTCATAATATTTGCATATCTTCAATATATGCACATGTATTTACATACTTTTACTTTTACTTCTTGTAAAGTCAAGCGACTTTACTATTAGGCTTTTACCTCAGCTTTAACTAATATACAAAACTCTTAACTTCACACAACTCTCATTATTATGACAACAAATACAAAAAAAAACATTGACTTTATCAACTGCTCAGTGCATTTACACAATGTCTTGAAAATCGTAGAAACATTTCTGGTACAACAACTTTTCACTTCCTGCACAACTTTTGCGGCTGTCTGTTGCCTTGACGAACGCTGCAAATTGCGTGGCCTCAGGGCAGAGACAATTGCCCGACACGGCCAAATTGTGGGCGAATCAAGGCAAAGGACAGAGAGGCAGACGGAGAGCAGGATGTTGGAGTGGAAGAGTGGAAGAGAGCGGACACCATCATTCAGTCAATTGTCTCAATTTCTTGTATTTGGTAGTGAATGCAAATTGAATGCAAATAGCAAATTGTTTGAGGAGTTAGACATGGCTTACAATTGGCTGTACAGTTGGCTCAATGTTTCAATGTTAACTAACAAACAAACGAAAAACAAAAAGAAATAGAATTCTGCCAGTTGGCAGCTGCTGCTCTCATTAGCCATGCACTCAACGTGCTAATGGCCGAATTTCGGGCCAAATAAATATGTAACAAAAATTGCATGATTAGTGTAATGCCAAGCACATAAACTAACCCATAGAGTGAATGTGTCAGTGTGTGTGTGTGTGTGTGTGTGTAAGTGAGTTATGGCCAGGCCTAATGATAATACACACAAGGTCACAAAACACAAGCGAACCCACTTGAATTGAATGCCAACTAAATACTTACACGCTGTGCCATTGACGAAGAGTCTAATAAGCTGGCTCAAGTCTGAGTAAGAGACAGGAAAAATGCTTGAGATGGCAAAAATGAACTCAGCGAAGAGGCTAAGCTGATTGTGGATGCCCAGCGTTAAAGCAAGTGAACAAGACTAAAATCACAAAAATAAATACATAATAAAAAAATAAAATAATAATATTAAATAATATATCAAATATTAAAAATTATTAAAAGCATAATAATAAAAAATTTCTTAAAAAAAAAAAAATACTACAAAAACTAAAATAAATATATGTAAATATAACAATATTAAATAAGATTTACATTATTATATAATAATAACATCATAATGATAAATGTCTCAAAAAGTACTAATATAAAGAATTAAAAAAATATGTATATATATTTTTAAAAACTAATAATATATAGATAAGGTATTATAAAATAATAATAAATGTCACACAAACAAAAATAAATAAATTACAATAAGAGAAATATATATATTAAATAAAATATTTTATAATACTGATAATAACAATAATAAAACATGAATTAATTAAATATAGCAATAATAAATAATAGAGAATAGAATATTTAACAATAATGCAATAATGATATGTAAATGTTTCTAAAAAGACTTAAATAAATAATAAGTGGAAAATAATAATAATAAAAATTAGATAAATTATTTTATAACTATATGATATAATGACAAAAGTCTCAAAAAAAAAAAAAAAAAAAAAAAAAAAAAAAAAAACTAAAATAAATATAATAAAATAAATAAGTAGTAACATATAATAAAAACAAATAATAAATGAATGTCATAAAATACTGAAATATACTCAAATATGTAATTAAAAAAAATATGGATATATAATATTAAATAACACATATAATATTATATAATAATAAAAAAATATCTCAAATTAATTGAGATAAAATTAAAAAAAAAAGTGTTATACAAATAAAAATAATTTATATTTAAATGTCCATCAGCTCAGTTGTAGCGTATTCAAATCTGCAGCCAAACGTTATAATTGACAATTGGCGTAATGCAAAGCATTCAATAGAATAAATATGTAAGTAATAGTATGAATTGAAACGAAAAGAATGAAAAAATAAAGCAAAAAAACGTTAAAAATGTATAAACGTATACATATAAAAAATTTATGTGAGAACTTGTCAATGTAAGTGCTTACGCTGTGTGCTTTCTCTCACGTATGCCGCTGCTGCTACTCGGTTTTGGATTACTAACCGAACCCCTTCACGCCTCAAGCGCCCCACCTGCCGCCTTTCCAATCAATGTTTATCAAGTGCGCTAATTATAGGCATTACTAATGGCAGGCAATGGCAGGCAGGTTCTTAACGAGGGTAAAGCAACAAGCTGACAAATTCAAATGCTTAAAGTGCCACAAAATATAGCTAGTTGATTGGAGAATTATTCATATTGACTGCCAAGTATTGATCATAAGTTGTCTTTGCTTTAATGCTTTGACCTTGTGGCTTAATAGAGTTCGATGAAGTATAAATATTTTTCTTCCAATTTTTAATTACTACGCCAGCGTTGACAGTAAATTAATCGCAGAAAGTGCGATAAAGGTAAGTTAGGTGAAAGACACTTCACAGTGCTGAACTGAACAGAGCAACAGAGAGCAGAAAAGACGAGCGGGTAACATGGCATGGAATAATGTAACATTTTAGTTGCACAAGGGTCTGAGCTGGGGAAAAGTGGGGGTAAAAACAAAAGGCCACGCCACAATCAGTACATAGTCCAAAGTCCAGGCAGGTGAGGGGAAATCGAGCGGAGAGCAAAATAATTTGCAATTAGTTGCTGTCAGTTGCCGGCGTTTGCAGTGCGGAATATTGTGAAAATAATTTGCTTAAGCTTAAAGCCAACTCGTGATGATGATGATGATGATGAAGAACAAGTGTAAGAAGAAGAAAAACAACAACAACAACAGAAACAAAATCTCAGCTGGAAACGGATAAATATAAATGATATTGCGAGCTACGTGTTTTGGCTGTTCGCGGGCATTGCACTTGAACTTAAATTTCAAGAGCATTGCTTTGACATTGGCAAATGTGCAGCAACAATAAGTTGAAGCTCAGTTTTGGTTAGGGTTTAGGTTTAGAAAAGGAAACGGAAACGGAAATGTTGTTAAATTGTCGGTCGAACTGCGTCAGCATCGTTGACCAGGCAACTGGCTAATGAAAATCAATGAAATTGTATTGAAAAAAAAAATGTGTCTGGCTCGAAATTGAGTCATCAAATATATGGGAAACGTGCTTCGAAAACCAGTGCGAAATCCAAAGAAAATGTAAAATGTAAAATAATAATACATATATTCAGTTCAAGTACTCAAAGAGGCCATGACAGGCAGAAGGAGGCGTGGCAAATCCCATAAAGTATTTATATTCTTGAGCAGGATGACGAGCTGAGTTGATCTAGCCATGTCCGTCTATCCGTCTGTCCGTCCGTATGATCTCCTAAACTACAAATCTCCTAAACTACAAATACTGAAGACTTGTAACTTAAATTGTATACTCGTATAAACCATACGCAGTAAAAGTTTATCATATTTTTTCGAAACACATTCCATTTCTTTTTTTATCGATAATAATCGAAAATCGGACTTCGTTTTTTAAGCTTAATTTAAATATTGTCAGACTTGGAGATTTTAGATTTACTGTGTAGATTTATGTGTTTATGTAATTTATAGATTTTAGATACCACGCCGCCTTCGCCCTAAATTTGAAAAAAACGTATATCAAGTACTAAAAACTTGTGCTTTAGCATATTTAGCATTTGAGTGTTCTTATCATGTTCAGTCGCTGCGTCGACTGCGCAGAGCAGAGCACAAAATAGAGAAAAGGCAATGCTGCCAGCCACTGTTGCCAGATTTTGAGAGTCACCATAAGCTAGATTGACGAAAAAAATAAGCTAGAATAAGCTAAAAGTTTACAAAAAAAAGCTTAAAAATAAGCTGACCATAAATAGCATGAAAATAATGAAGAATTTTATAGTTTTTTAAAAATTTTTTTATTGTAGTAATGAAAGAATTTCATCAACTTTATTATTTGTTTCCGAATATTTTTCTGTTGAACGAATGAGAGATAAATATTTAGCTGGAATGTTACAGTTGTGGCAACATTTTCCATGACGTCGCAGTCCATATCTATATCATTCAAAAAAATTCGCACAACTTGGCCCCAATTGTTGCTTTGCAAAAGCAGCAGTACGCTTTTGTGGGGTCAGTTGGCACTTTGCGTAGCCACTCCTTAAATTCAGGGCACTTTGTCCACGAATCGCGGAAATTTTGTTTATAACAAACTTTAGGCATTTTTAAAATGGAAGCAAGCGTTTAACAATCTGCAATAAGTGTGACCATAAGTGTGATCAACGAAATTAACCATACATTTATACTCAAAATGGCACGATCAATAAAAATTATTATCGATTTCTCGATAAAAATGACCAAAAACTACAATACAATCAAATAACATAGATTGTTTTGTACTACATTTTTTTAAGCTAACATAATCCAAATTAGATTTGAAATAAGCTAGATCTCAAGCTAAAAGCTTTTCACTACTTTTTCAAGCTTTTTGATTTCAAAATAAGCTAAATCTAGCTTAAAATAAGCCGAAATGGCAACAGTGCTGCCAGCATTTCTAGATAAAAACAAGTAAGAAAACTCTAGTCGAGAGTGCTCGACTAGATAATACCCTGAACCAAACAAACACAAAATACATTTAATATGGTTAAATACTTAGACTTCAATATATTTCAAATAAAAATATTTTTAATTTTTTTAAAAAGCCCGCCTGTTCAATGCTGCAGATCAGTGTTTAAAAGTTCATTTTAATAGTGATGATACTTTGCAGCATGTACATACATATGGATAAATTGGAACATGTATATGTAAGGGTGTATGTGTGTAACGCTCGAAAATACTTGCAATTATACATACAAACATTTATGTATATGTAGAAATGTAGGACTATGTTAGCATATACATGTGTGCATACATATGTATTGCCAAAACAAATTAATAGATGGCGCAACGCGCTTTAGTTATTTGCAATTAGAAACATTCTATATTATGAACATTATCATTTGATTCTGTTAAACTTAGCATATGCTATAAAGTTGCTTAAGATGTAAATAGAAAAGAAAATGTAAATATTTGCGTGGGTAAAAGAATTGAATAATTTATTTATTTTCAATTTATTAAAAATAAAAAATCATTCACATATTTTCACTGCAATTTAAAGAATTTGTTCAAATTTATGGTCGCTATCCAAAATGTTGACTTTCCATTTTATTAAGACACCAAGACTCAAACCGAGAAATTCTCGATGAACGTTCACCTCGATCACCTCAAAAAGTCACCTCATGCTCTCATGCTAAAAAGATTGAAAAATTAAATTCTACCGACTTTGCCTCCGAAGTCGAAAGGCGCGCCTCGCCTTTAATAACAACGCCACCTCGCCACTTAAAATCGAAACGACAAAACTGCAATAAGTTGACCGCTAGAGCGCCATCTAGTAAAACTAAACTAAACTAACAGCTGAGAATTTTAACACAATAAATCGCAATTTGATTCTTAGAATATGCTAGAAGAGGTTTGAGTGTATGTGTGCACACGTATAGGAAAACTCTTTTTGCTGCTGCCACGTGCGTTTGTTAGTTGGCCAAACGTTTTGTTTATTAATTTGTGTTGACTAAACGGAATTTAATGAAACTTTTAGCATATTATGTACATATTCTATTGAATATTTTACATTTTATAAAAATGCCAACTCATTCACAATTAGCTATACATGCAACTGACCTTCAAAGGGGAGTTTGGTCACATTTGGAGCCGGTATCCAAAATATAACAAAAATTGAAATTCTGTAAAATTCATCTAAACCTATATGCAAAATTTGGAGACTCTAGCTTTAAAGATGTAGGAGATATAATTTTAAAACGGATTTTCGATAGGGTTTTTAATCGATAAAAAAAAAACGGGAGTAGTTATCGTTTTTTGGAGATAAACTCGATCTGCGCGTGCAATGCACGGACCTAACAAAAAAAATTTCAAGTCTCTAGCTCTTATATCTTCTAAGATCGACGCGTTCAAACATACGGACAGACGGACGGACGGACAGACGGACGGACGGACAGACGGACGGACGGACAGACGGACATGGCTAAATCGACTCAGCTCGTTGCCCTGATCAAGAATATATATACTTTATGGGGTCGGCCACGCCTCCTTCTGACTGTTACATACATTTAACAAAACCATTATACCCTGATTTCCCATTTTCAATGGGTTCAGGGTATAAAAAATAGTGCTGACATATGTACATATGTATCTGCTTCTATCTCACTTACACACGTTTCATTTCACATCACTCGTATGTCATTCGTGCACTCTTTTTTGGTTGCTCTCTTTGTGTGTATGTGTGAGAGAGGTGCTCTTGCAATTCAGCCGCTCTCACTTATATGTATGTACATGTATATGCAATGGCTGACGTCATTTTAGCCGGCTAATATGTACAAGCAAAATTATCTTTTTTGACAATTTATATTAAAGCGATTTACTATTATAATAATAGTATCTGGCACACTAATAGTACTCTAGTTGTTTAGTGTGTTTGTTTAGCTTATGCAAAACTTTCGATAATTCTGCTGGAACAGAAGGCTTACAGTCTAGCTGCCATTAGCATGAACTTTTTGACAAAAACGAAAGGCTTACGGCAGTTGTTAACTTTAAAAACCTCAGCACACATGCTGCACCTTCTTTTCGCGTCTAAATCCCATCGCCCAGCAGCTCATTATTATGCGAAAGTTGTGCGCCGGCTGAAAATTACATTTTGATGTCGTCTTCGGCGACATCGTTCTGATTCGTTGATATTTTAATGGATTTTGTATTGAGTCAATTTTTGGGCTCGAGCCGCACAGACCGAAATTCCTTTAGGCGCCAGCCTGTTGTCACATTGAATTTGCCCTTTGAATGAATTGAGTTGAGTTGAGTTGAGACGGCAAAAGTTTCGACGCAACCGCAGGTGAGGGGACTTCGAAGATGGCTTTGTGGTGGAGGTAATCTGCATGTGAATGGGCAAAAAAAAAAAAAATAAATAAAATAAATAAATAAATAAATAAAATGTGCCTAGACAACAAATGCCCAAGGGCACAACAACTTATCTGCACGAAAATGGCTTATAGAATTCAATAAATATTTGTTAAACGACTTTAAAGTAGTTGCGTGCAAATCTTTAAGCAAAACTGTGATTCAACTCAACATGTGGTCGAACTGAGATCTACTCTAATTGCTTCTTAATGCCATCTTTATTTGCTATCGCCAAACAAACCCCAAAAAGCTGACCCATTGGCACCCTCCGCTTAGCACGCTTTTGCTCCATAAATTTCAATTAATTTGTCGTATTTTATTTGAAAAAACGAAGAACAAAATTCTTGTTTTGTTTTCTTTTCTATTTTTTTTTTATTTATTTTATTTTATTTTTTTGTTATCTCAGTTGTGTCACAGAAAAATAAGCAAATCATTCCTTTATGGCAATTTATTTTTCCCTTTTTTTTCTGGGGTACAGAAAATGCACAATAAATATTTTAAAAAAGCAACAAAAAGTTTGCTGAGAGCTACGAATACTAAATACTCTATCATTGTCAAATAAAGAGTAAATAAGCTAAACAAAGAATCTATAAATATGTTTGATCTATCTTATATATACACCTGTGGTGAAAAAAAATAGTTGTAGTAGTAGTACTGTTGACCAAAAACTACTTAGCGTTAAAATAAATTTAAAACGAATATTGAGAATATATATTGCTATTAACTTAGATATCGATATTAAGTGGGTAAGACTCTATTTTTATTGTTCAGTTGCACTACTATTTTTTTGTACCGCAGAATTACATAGATATAAGTTTGTTATTTTAAG